>VCAZ01000037.1:2156100-2551100 GCA_005784505.1 Bagarius yarrelli | reverse complement strand
TCACTAGTACTTAAGTATGTACTACATTTAAGTACGCATTTCCAGACAATCAAATTACTATATGGTACGGTTACAGGTAGTATAAATGAAATTGGGATTAAGACGTTTCTGGTGGCCACAGGATGGACGTACAGTGTCAAGACCAAGACAAGACCAAATTTACATTTACATTTGCAGTATTTGGCAGACGCCCTTATCCAGAGCGACTTACAATATTCCTTGTTATACAACTGAGCAATTGGGGGTTAAGGGCCTTGCTCAGGGGTCCAACAGTGGTGGCTTGCCGGAGCTGGGAATCGAACCCACAACCTTCGGGTTGGTAATCCAACACCTTAACCATGAGCCACCACTTCCCCACTGATTTCCTCTGATTTAGCAGTCAGATGTTTCTTGGTGGCTACAGTATGATAGTACAAGATTAAATTCAGCAGTCAGATGTTTTCTTGGTGGCCACATGATGGTAGTACAGTGTCAAATTCAGCAGTTAGATGTTTTTTTTGGTGGCCACATGATGGTAGTACAGTGTCAAATTTAGCAGTCAGATGTTTCTTGGTGGCTACAGTATGATAGTACAAGATTAAATTCAGCAGTCAGATGTTTTCTTGGTGGCCACATGATGGTAGTACAGTGTCAAATTCAGCAGTTAGATGTTTTTTTTGGTGGCCACATGATGGTAGTACAGTGTCAAATTCAGCCGTCTCAGGACTAGTGCTGAGTTTGTCAACAGGAAACGAGGTAAACATGTTGCACTAGAACACCTGGCAGGTGCAGCACCTCCTGATTGCAACAGATTTAAATAAATAAATTAAAAAAAACCCTCCTTACAATTACATACTCGGAAAGATCACACACAACGTAGAGTTTTATTTACCCCCGGGGCAAAACAACAGGGAGCAGAGTAACTGATCTGTAAACAACTATACGTTTATCTTTGGTATTTTATAATCCTAACTAAAAGATTCACACGGGCAACAAAGATGATGGATACGCAGTTATTGCTCCTACCCGTGAGTGTGTAGATGCTTCAAAAAGTTGTTACCATTAGCGTAAGCATTCGCAAAGTATCTCCCGTGGAATTTGTTGGAATTGCCAATAAAGTGGTTATAACTTTCTCAGACCATTAATTCACCATCAGGATATTAATTTTGATGGGGTTTTTTTTTCCCCGACTATAATTTTAAAAGTCACACTTGAGTTGCTGGTGGTGTTGCCATGGCAACAAAGTTACATTCGATGCCAAGACTGTGACATCACTGGGTCTTAAGTCTTAAGACTGGCTTTTTAACTGAAGAACCTGGCCCAGATTTGGTGATTTTTGTGGTGGTAAAAGGTTTGGAGAACAGGTTTTGGAGAAACATGGGGTTATTTACGTCGTGCTAATTTACTCTTAACACTGTGGAGTCTTTCTAATACTTTTATACAAAAAAATAACTTGCTAATCATTATTAGCTAAACTTGCTAGTCATTATTAGCAAGTAGTCCTCAGTAGTTGCTGGATGGTAGTGCATGTCACGGGTTGGTGGTACAGTGTCAATTTCAGGATTCAGGATTTTCATTGATGGCCACAGGTTGGTGGTACAGTGTTAAATTTAGGGGTCAGGACTTTTGTTGGTGGTACAGTGTTAAATTCAGGGGTCAGGACTTTCATTGATGGCCACAGGTTGGTGGTACAGTGTTAAATTCATTGGTCAGGACTTTCGTTAGTGCCCACAGGTTGGTGGTACAGTGTTAAATCCAGCAGTCAAGACTTTAATTAAGGGCCACAGGCTGGTAGTACAGTATTAAATTCAGGGGTCAGGACTGTCATTGGTGGCCACAGGTCGGTGCTACAGTGTTAAATTTAGAAGTTAAAAGTTTCTTGGTGGCCCAGTATTGTAGAACAGGATCAAATGCAGGAGTCAGACGTTTCCTGGTGGCCACAGGTTGGTAGTACTGTAGTATTGTAGTACTTAATAACGTTCCTGTTGTTAGTTAGGCTATTAGTCTGTTCCAGTTTTCATTTAAAATTCAAGATAAAAATCAGAATCAATTAATAAAAATAAAAACAAAATAATCTTTAATCCTCAATAACACTTTTATGAATATATCGTGATTAAGCCTGTGGCGCGTCTATAATAGTCGCCGCTGTAAATGTTTGGTTGCTATAGAAACGATAACCTTATTGCAAACCCAAAGTGTAAATTATTTTCTGGTGCGGCTCAGTGTTCAGTCGCAGTAGTTGGATATTTATCATCTCGTACACTGATGTCCCAGCATCCTACCACTGAAACAGTCGACGTGGAGGTCAGAAGTTCTTCCCAGTGCTTACCCCAGGCCCTTTTTCCTGCCACTGTATATCAATTACACTTATCCTTTCAAGATAATCCCTCTTAAGAAGTGTCATTGTACGCGGCGGGACTGCATTGAGGCGCCGGAGAAAGAGAGATGAGAGAGAAAGAGAGAAGGTGGTCATGGTGGGACACCTTTCAATGGGCCTGATTGCTCGGGCCAGTCAAATGCACAATCGGGAAGATCAAAGTGCCAATGGGACTATAATTGCCTCCCACTGGGCAAATTACACACTTTGGGCTAAATCTCACCCCTGAAAGCCCCCTCCCCCAATACTCACCACACACACACACACACACCCATCTGTAAAAATGGTAAATAAGGCCAACAAAGCTCAGGGGCGACACGGAGAAGCTGTCAACACTCAGCTTTTCAGCTTATCACCAGTAACAGCCCAGCTATCCTCCCCTCTCCTTCCCTCTCTCTCTCCTCCTTTCCTCTCCTCTCCTCCTCTCTCTTTTCCTACTGTTCTCGCCGTCTCCTGGCAGGATGTAGACGCTTTTTATTTTGGGCTATAAGAGTGGAAAAGTTAAGTGTCTGATTCATTGACTGTGTGTTCAGTGATTAAAACACACCTCCAAAACAAAGGGAAAAAAACACAATGAAACGATGAATGTCATCAGATGAAGTTTTAAAAATTTACAGTGTTTCATCAACCTGCGCTTTATCAAGTCAAAAAGTCATTTTAAAATTAATTTTATTTATTTTTTTCAGATTATTATTATTATTATTATTATTATTTAGTATTTTGTTTAGTCTGATTTTTCGGGGTTTTTGTTAATTTTATGTGGTTTGTTTTAAGATTGTGGCATTTGTGTGTTTTTTTAATTGCATGTATAGTTTTTAGTGTTTGGTTTTATTTCCGTTATTATTCCGCTATGTCGTCTTTGCGACAGTAGTTTGATTGACGCTCCAGTGGAGACTCGACCTGCCTGACTTTTCCATGACAAAAACACGAGAGATCCAATCTACAGACAGGTCATTAGCGTCAGTCATCTGCTTTAAACGCTTTATCTGCGCGACAGAAGACTTAATTACTGGAGTATAATATAATGATATATAATATAATATATAATAACAACAACTTCTAAGGATTTAGTATAAAAATTAAGTTTAAAGTCAAGTGTTCACATGTTGGACTAGTTAAAAAAAAAAGCTTTTTTTACTACGGTTGGCCAATATGTTCAAAATACTGTAGAAGAAGAAGAATTATCATCACGCGAAAATGTCCTCAAAGCCAATTCCGGTGGGTTTTTTTTGGAAGGCACAATACTGATATTTTGTAGTGTGTTAATCAGTTTTGTATCGACTCCATGAAGTAAGCTAGACTTAATGTTAATCTGTTAGGAAGTGGCTTAAATGCTCCACAGAAATCAGACGATGTCGCTGACGGCTTTATTCCACAGATCGTGTGTTATTTTGCATCAAATGTGTCAGGAGGTCAGGGGAAGAATGGAGAGCTCAGGGTGTAATGTGAGGATTAGGTGTGATTGTGTGATAAACACCCTAATGCCCAGTTGACCCCGGGTCGACTCCTAATGAGCAGTTCCTGTGAGTCGACCCCCTTCCTGGCCTGTTAAAACAGCTAAGCTGCACACACACACAGACAGTCACTTGAAGTGTTAAACAGCACATGAAATCTGCCCTAATCCCCCTGATTAGCCCCCGGACCCCCCTCACGCTCGCGTTTGGCCCCCTCAGGCTCGCGGCCTTGCTTTGTTTGTCCTGGTGAGCCGAGAGGGAGATAAGGGAACAATTCAGGGACTTTGAAGAAGCTCGGATCACACAGCCTAATCCTGAGCTCAGCGCCGCCACCGCAGGCTCATGCATACAGAGGAAAAGTCGACACAAATAGGATTTAGGATTTAGCCTTTCATTAGGATTGATCTCGGGGGATTGATATGTGCATGAAGAAGAGCTGTAGAAATGCTGACGCTAGTAATAAAAATAATAAAAATACCAAAGACGAATGAAAGAAATCATTAAGAAAGTGTTTTAAGACTTAAAACTGGATTAAAAAGAAGACAAATCAACTATTTTATTAAAATAGAAAAGATAAAACTAAAATAGTAAAAAGTCTGAAAGGAACAAAAAAAATAAATTTTTTGTAAAACAAACAATTAATTTAAAAAGGAATTTTGGATGACAGTAAAATGTGAAAAATTATTAAAATGTTTTTTTTTAAAAAAAAACAACAAATTGGCCGAGTTTTTTTTATTTAATTTTTAAAATAAAAGGTAAATTAACAATATTTAAAATAATATTCTTAAAAAGGATCAACCTAAAAAATTAACTATAAACATACTTTTAAACATGCAATCAAAAATAGTTGTATTCAAGAAAAAAATGATTAAAATGAATAAAATAATAAATTAGAGTTTAAAAAAATGCCCTTTTGTTTTTATAAACAAATTAAATTCTGCAAAATAGAAATTTCGTTTTAAGGCGAATATATTATAGATATATATATTATATATATATATATATATATATATATATATATATATATATATATATATATATATATAATAAATATTAAAACCATTAATTCATTTTGCAGTTGTTTATGTAATCTTTTTTGGGAATACTAGCAAAGATAAATGTTGAGGGTGCCAATAATTCTAAATCCAGTCTTTGAAACCCGTTTACACGTAGACGGGATACACATATAATCAGTTATTATTTATTTATTTAAAAATTCCTATGTAAAGCTTTTATCTAATGTCCCTTCTCTCCCGGTCTGTGTTCTCTCCACAGGGCATTCTGCTGAAAAGGAGTGGGAAATCGCTGAATAAAGAGTGGAAAAAGAAGTACGTCACGTTGTGTGACAATGGTGTCCTCACCTATCATCCCAGCCTACACGTGAGTCACGTGCACTTCCTGTTTACAATTCGACTTCGTTCAGCGATTTTTAACAACAGACATTTTCAGACCAATAAAAATGTTTATCCCTAATGAGCAAAAGAAAACCTCTGATGATATTAGGAAGAAACCTTGAAAGGAACCAGCTTCAAGATGGAAGCCATCCTCATCTGGGTGACAGCAGAGTGTGTGTTATAAATATGATACGGAAAAAAACTTCCGCTTGATCATCAAACTTTCTATGATTTGTAGCACTATTAAAAATTGTTTTCTATTCATCGTTAGTAAATTATGTTTTAAACAGGAAGTGGTTAAGGTGTTGGTCTGCTAATTGAAAAATCGGATTCGATTCCCAGCACCACCGAGTTGCCACCGCTGGGCCCCTGAGCAAGGCCCTTAACCCCTAATTGCTTAGTTTTATTAAAAAAGGCTAAAATGTAATTCGCTCTGGATAAGGACGTCTGCTAAATCCTGTAAATGTAAATGCAAGCTGAGCCGCATAGCTACGTTAAAGTATTAATGCTAACATTGACCATACTACTAAAATAATACTACTACTATTCGAATGACTAAGTTTTTCCGTTCTGGCACCAAAGTGGTGGAATAATCGTCCTATCAATAGCTGTTTAAATGGACTCTTATGTTCCGATTGTAATAGAACTATAAACACAATCTGATTAAAAGAAAATGACATGTAAACCCATCGATCAGAATGAATAGGACAAATCTGATTAAAGTTTCGCTTGGACTGTAAAAGGTGGTTTAAAGTGGTTATAAAGTGGTGGTGCAGTGGTTAAGGTGTTGGACTGCTAATTGGAAAATTAGGGTACGATTCCCAGCCACTGCTGGGCCCGTGAGTAAGGCCCTTAACCCCCAATTGCACAGTTGTATAAAATAGATAAATATATAAGTCGCTTTGGATAAGGACAACTGTGTAAATGCTCTAAATATAAACGTAAACTTTTTATTGGTTAAAAAAAAGAAACTAGAAAGTTCTGTACTGAAGCTGTACAAAAGATCAGATTCGACTGTAAGCCTGCGCATATCAAGCCGATTACTTTACTCATTACTTTATTCATGATTTAACCCCGGCGTTTCTTTAGTTCATAACATTTAACGTTTAAATGCCAAACGATATAAATGTATTAATGATAATAATAAATAATCGCTTTAATAGTACACAATAAAGTATTTTAATTTAGTCAAATTTTTTAACCACAATTCTTTAGTTTGTGATTAAGCAACACATTTAGCATGTTAGTTCCTGTTATCATATGCTAACTTTCCTACATCAACGCACTCACATGAGTTTATGATGACAAAAAACACTCCATCGTTTCATCTTATCGAGAAACCCAGAAGCACAAGATCTTTATCGCTTACTGGAACTGGAGACTCCTTCCATAAATTATTAACTCTATATAAAGCGTTTGTACTGTTTTCCCAACAAGTTAAATGTAAATGTAATGTTAATATTTAGGTCTGATAGCCTTATGGGTGGCGCGTCGAGTTGCACTCTGTGTGTCCTGAGTTCGAAACCCGGGTTGTGGATGTTTTCCCGACACTATCCCTTCTCCCCCACTTCACTTCCTGTTTACTTACTAACATATTCATTCAACAAAGGTAAAAAACCGAGCTTTAAAAAATATCTGCGTCTGTAAAATTTAGCATATTCCGACTCTTAATTGGCTTAAATCCCAAAAGGTTTCTGGGATTTTATAGTGGCCAACGTACAGATCAGCTGCTTAATAACCTGAACATGATCCTGTAAGTGAGTAATTTAGGGGATAGAATATACAGACTACAGCCACCGTGTTTGAAAGTCACATAACAATAATAATAGAAGATGTCTTCGTATCCCAGCTAATAAATTCAGGGGTCTGAGTGTGGAGACAGCCATGATATGGCACCCTTGGAGTCTTAGGGGCCTTGCTTAAGGGCCCAACAGTGGCAACTTGGCAGGGTAAAGTCCTGATCCTTAATTATTAACAATCCAGTGACTCAAATATTTGTGCTACTACTGCCTGTATAATAATAATTTAAATAAATTAACAAATAAAAATAACATAGCATAGAACCAACAATACGATGGCATGTATTAAATTAAATAAATAAATAAATTATAGGATAAATCTCCTAAAACCTTTAATACTCGTATAAGATGATATTAATTTATAAAATTGTGTTAATTTTAAACAACTTCTGTTTCATTTGGCTTTACTAACGATATAAGGAGTAATAACGAAATTACACATCAATGGTAGTGGAAATTTTTTATTCTAATTTATTAGAATTTAAGTGGCAGTGTAGTGAAATATTAAAATTTCCATCACTAACGGCGCGACTGCTAAGTCTGAGTCATAACGTCATAAGTTTCGGGGTTTTTAAACATCCTCAGTCAACTTCCATACACGTCAGGCGGCTTTCGGCTCGCGCTTCGTTACTTTGCGTGGAAGCTATTAGCGCCTGGACACCTGTGGCTCGTTCTTCCGCGAGAGTTCCATGAGTTACTCACACCATTTAACTGCAGTGTGGGGGTTGCAGAGCAAGAGCGAGCAAAAGAGTGAGAGAGAGAGAGAAACTGTTTAATTTTGCATTGCAGCCAACAGAGTCGTCCCACAATCCCCTTCTGTTAATTCTGTCTGCTACATCAATTAAATTGTTTGCAGAAACTAATTGAATATGGCTTAATCACACATCTTAATAGCTTTCTGCGCCTCGAACTGGCTGTTAATTCCTGCAATAAAGTGAAATGAGAGCGCTCACTGGGTAATTAGCAGCAAGGCTTTTGAAGAAATTAGTGCTTTATGGTGCGCAGTAAAAACGCTACGGAGTTGGCGGGAGGCTTTTCAGGGGCCGGCGTCTCGGCGCGGTTCGTTTCGCAGTTGTCGTTGTGGTGGGGGTTTTTTTTCTCCACCTCTTTATTCCTTCCTGTTTTTTCTGCTGATCAGGGTGATTTTCACCTCGGCTTACCCCATTTGAGTCAGTGCAAACACCCCATCCAAATGAAATGGTCGAATTGAAATGGGAAATGAGCCTATTTGCCATCATTAGCACTAATTCTGCTAATCTGCCGAAGCGGAGATGCAGGTGAAGTTAATTGTGTGGGTTTTGTGTTTGTTTTGTTGTGTTTTTTTTGGCGGAAGTGGGATATTTAAAAAACCATCGTGACTACTACTTGCTCGTGACCTAACTGCTTTATTTTTGTGCTGGCGAAGTTCTCAATTTCCCAACCCAATTTGTAAGCTCTTGGAACTTGATTGTTTTGTTTCTTTTTTTTGCGTTATAAGGATTACATGCAGAACGTTCATGGGAAAGAGATCGATTTGCTCCGGACGACGGTCAAAGTCCCAGGAAAAAGGCCGCCCCGGGCCGTGGCTACAATAGCGCCAACTGCTAGTCCCAAAAGCAACGGGTTAAGCAAGGACCGGAGCACGCTACAGCTCGGCATCGGAGCCACAGGTGAGCCTTGAGTTTTGATATAAGCAGTCTCTGTCTTTTCAAGCACATTTAATCCATTATTCTTGAAGTTAAAAGTTCTTTTGTCCAACGGTTAAAATGATACCATTTAACCACAACCAGAATGCCAAGATACAGTAGCTCTTTCTGGAACTATCCAGAACTTTCAGGCCATTGCTAATAAGCCTAAAAATGTCCTTAAGAGTTTAACTATCCTACATAAAGTACCGTTTTTATTTTGATAATACATTTCCCCTATTAGTGCACTTTGCAAATTTTGGATTCAAAAAAATTTTGCCCCGTGCATGTTTACTCCGGGTACTCCAGTTAGGTTGATTGGTGACTCTAAATTGCCCGTAAGAGTAAGAGTAAGTGTGTGGGGCCCTGTGATAGACTGACGACCCTGCCCGGGGTGTCCCCCTTCTGCCTTTTGCCCTTTCAGAGACGGCTGGGATAGACTCCAGCAGATCCCCGTGACCCCGAATTAGGGAATAAGCAGGTATCTAAGATGAATGAATGAATGTTTTCCTGGTTCTTCTGTTGTGAAAACAAAGGATAATAGTTCTTTTTCAAAATAAAATCTGTGATGTAGTCGGAAGCCCGGTGGTCAAGTCTCTATGTTTCAATACCCAAGCAGGGATAAAAATATCCTCCACATTTCCGGGTGGGGTTCCCCCTGGGACGAGGCGGGGGAAAGGTGTAATTGGATTCAGGGGGTTTACATTAGAATTAATTAATAAAAATGAGAGGATCTGCTTTCTGCCATGGGATCTCCAGAAGCAGAGCCATCACAGAGTCTGGCCTTATTGCTTTTCTAGATTTGGAAGCAGAGCATGCATGGACAGACTTCAACAGTCTGGATGGAGTCCAAAAAAAAATCTAATCACTGGTTTTCCTTACGTTAGAAAACATGAGAAAAAACACATGTAAGACATGACGCGACTCGTTCCTTTTGCTAATGTTTTTTTATTATCTGTAATAAAACTGCGAAAGTAACCAGTAAAATGTCGGCATTCGAAGAATTACCATGATCGATTACGTCAATCTGTCTCGCTGACGCCGCTGAGGTCAAAGTGTAGCTCAGTCTATAAACAAGAATCTCTGCCAAAACCTGACAAAGAGAGTTGAAGGGTTTTTTTTTTTCGACACACAAAAGATTTTTTTTTTTTTTTTTTTTTAAATGAGTGACTTTTAAAATCATGTGTTTCTGGAAATTGACAGTGTTAAACTCTTTATTTGCTGGAGATTTTTGTTATCTTCTGATCTCTGCACAATCTTTTTTCTTTTGCCCCGACTATCCGTTTGAGCCGGTGATAATTTCCACTCGAGAGACATGGTAGCAAAGGCTGCTGCTCTCCGTGGCTCTCGGCCCAAGTCCGGGCCCCTACACTTGATTATGCAATCTGATTTTGATTTCATTAGGCATGCAATTGATGCGAGCGAACAAAGGGGTAATTTTTCATTCATGGCACTCTAGCTGAGCGCTGTCGTTCCCTTTCGCCTGTAATTCATCCCCCGCTTCTCTCTCTCTCTCTCTTGCTCTCTCACACACACTGCTGAAGACGAGGCTGAATGCTTTAGGAGGGAGGTGGAAAGGGAGTTTTTTTTTAATTTTTTTTTTTATGAAAGATAGAGAAAGAACACGACGGGAGGCTAAATGAATAAACGCATGTGTCCACGGAGTAAAGAAGAAGTCTGTCTAAACCGGGCCCGTCCTAATCTTTCTGCTAAGTACTCACCGGAACCGTTTTTAAATACGACGCCTCGCTCATGTCGTTGCAGACAGATAACGATAGCGGAGCCATAATAGTCCTGCCATTCAGCCGTAATCGATGACGCCTGACTGAGCCACCGAGACTCACGTTGGTTTGTGCGAGAGTGCCACTCGCTGCTTATCGCCAACCGCGTTTGGAAAGATGTCCGACACCTGACTTGACGTTTTTATACAAAAAAAAAGAACCTTAGCATTAACATGCTTATTAATTTTGCTAGCAAACGTTAACATTTTAAAGTATATTCATACATTTAACTTTATTTTTATGCATGTAAAACACTGGAGACTTCTTCTATAACTTTGACTAGTCAAAGTTAACATTAAATGAACATTTTTTATTTAAATTTCTTTTTAAGCGTTAACATGTTTAACTTCGTCACACATCGTTCCGGTCTTTATCCCTGACACACTCTCTACGCTGGCAGATGAACCGACCCGGTGTTTCCCCTCCGTCTTCTCTCCACCATTCCCCTTTCTCCTGCATTAGCATGGACGCCTCATTATCCTCCGCACTTGTACATAATGGTAGCAGTCGCTCTCAGGGGTCAGGGCGCCGCAGCCCCGTTACCACACGCCTCATCAGCCGTCTGAAAAGACACAAAACGAGGAAAGATGGTGCCCCTCTGCCCTTTGCGCTAATCTGTCCTTTTCACTAATCATATCTAAATTCTGTCCTCTGTGAAATCTAAACCAGATTCGTTCGTTTGAGGCGCTTGTTTCCTCCATTTTGACTGTTCACCCATAACTGCAGTTTGTTCTCCTGCTATAGCAGTTTATTAGCAACTAATGTTCATTTCATACATATGGATCAGAAATGGGTGTCCCATGTTCCCCGAGTTTCTTTGTTGTCTTTCTATCTATCTATCCCTGCCCTCACCAACCACTGATTACCTGGATTAGGTGTGTTCAGTCAAGCAGAAGATGGAGAATACCAAATCACATGGGGGTTGAGTTGGAAAAGACCAAGTGAATTGGTATCTCCCAGCTTCTGAATAACGGAATTTTTACCATGATTCTATATAACTGAAGCCAAATATTAAACAAACATCCCACAATGTTCGTCGAGGATATTAACTCTGCATGTGTCATTGCAGGAACTGCGAAAGTTTCGGCTCCTGTTTTCCTTAGTAATAATGTTGATTTTATATGTAGCTAGCTAGAATAAGGGGGGGGGGGGGGTTTTTAAAGCTTCTATGTGACACCTTGTAAAGTGACATGTGATCAGTGTGTGTGTGTGTGTGTGTGTGTGTTGGCCTCTGTCGTGTGTCCGGGGTTATGGCGTGTCAGTCTGCCGTCTCTGGAGTTCTAATAACCCTGGCGCTGTGCGTCTGAAGTGGCGACGCGGGAGCGCGTATAGTGCTTTAGCCCGTATTTTCCTCTGATTATTCTCTCCTTGTAATTACATTATCTCCCTTTTTATGCAGAATTGTTCGCCAGGGACTAATTGATAGAGACATGTTTAATTCATCAATCATTAGCATCAAATTTGACAATTAGCGATGATTGTTGAATTCCTGATGGGGATGAGGTGAGGGTAGTCAATTATTTGTTCTCTCTGCATCTTTTTTTTTGTTGTTGTTAACCTAGCGCATACATTACTTCACAGCATAAAAGAAGTCATTTTCACTTAATGCAAATAAACAGTAGTTGTTGTCCTAATTGCCAAAGTTTGACCGAATACCAGCACCAGTTTAGACAGCAGACGCGAAAGGCATAATCTACTGTAGCTACGTTTTTTTGTTTTCTACTGTACGCAATAAATGATACGTTTTTCGTTAGTAGTTGTAAAGTCTTATTCTGATTGGTCAGAAAGTTTTAGTTAATTGAAATCCTATCGAAGGAGTCTCCAGTTTCATCCCAGTTAAAAGTATATATAGTCGTAATGTAACCCAATCCTGCATGGTAGAGTCGTCAGCACAGGTGGAATTTCTAATGTTAAAATAGATGCGTTTTTTCTGTAAAAAAGTTTAAAAAAAAATAAAAAAATGGAAGTGGTGGCTCAGTGGTCAACTTGTTGGACTGCTTTTTTAATTCCCAGCCCCTGAATAAGGTCCTTCACTCTCAGCTTGATAAAAAAAAAGAGATGGTTAGTTAATAGCATTAATCGAGGACCGGTCAGTTTCGTTTAGTTAAACCTTCTAATTATTTTTTTAGTAATTTTTAATAACTACATCACACTGGGATGTGATCACATGAACAGCAATTAAAAAATCTAAATTCTGATTATAGGAATAATTAAAACCTTTGATCAGCCACTGCTCCCGGCATTTGGTCCCAGCAGCTTGGTGGCTTCTGGTGCTTCCGTTTACCAGCCCAACACCTAACCGGTGAGCTAGTTTTTACATGATAAATCGGTGGAAGTGGTAGCTCAGAGGATTGTTGGTTCGATTCCCAGCACCAACAAATTACCGCCGCTGGACCCCTGAGCAAGGCCCTTAACCCCTAATTGCTCAGCTGTATAAATGTTATTCTGTTAAATGCCAGAAATGTCAATCTAAGCCACCACTTCCTGTCCCATACCTCTGCTGTAAAGTTTATTTACTATTTTAACTAAAACTAGTCCCTTAAAAAAAGTTACAACTAGTCTAATTTTATCTTTGAGTTTGTTAGGAATCTTTATAATATCACGTTGGCATATTATAGAACCGACAGTGCCGTGATCTTCGTCACATCTCCCACCCTCTCAGTAATCACTAATCATCTCATCGTGTAATTGTCTAATTGTTGGTGATTAGCGCGCGTATATGAAGCGTTCATTTCACACAGTCAGGGCGACTTTCACTGCCGTTAGCTTTCTACCCATTCCAGCAAATACTGGGGTTTTTTTATACGTTCAATCGGAAACCTAAAATGAATAAAAATGACAAAACAATTGCATTTAATTTATTTCTTTGGGTTTTTTTTATATATAAAATGTGACAATTTTTAGTTAAAAACTGTTTTTTAGCTTATTTTTGCCATTTTTTTTCTTGTTATAGTTGGTGTTTTTAAGGCTTTTTAATTTTTTTAATTTAAGCTTTCATACATAGCCAAGTTAGAAGAATCAAGATTTAGTTTAGTTCGTTTCTGTTTTGCTTAATTTAGTTTTTATTTGATTGCAAAAACAGACAAAATCCTTCCCAAAATTGTGAGTTTGTGTCAATTTTTTTTTTTTTCCGTTGCATTTGCGAACAAATTCTTAAGATCGTTTCCGTTCGTTATTGAATGCTACACAGTCCGCTAGCACGTTAGCATGCCTCTGGCCTTCTCTCAATTCATTTCTTTTGAGTTCGCGAGTAAAAACAATGAAAGAAGTAATTAACAGACGCATTCCAGCAGCAGAGGCGTGTATCGGAGTGATAATCAAGCTGCAGCTTTATTTACTTTTGTCCCTTCTCGCTTAAACGCGTGGCGAGAAACATGCGAAGAATCAGTCAGGGCAATATTATGACAGAAGTAATAAAACGAATCCCGTCAACAATGCAGCATCGCAGTGATTACACGTCTGTGAAAGTGACAGACGTAAGAATACCCTCTATTCTTTCAATTACTAACGAATTGCTCCTGATTGTGCCGAGGCGTCTCCTTCGCTCTGCGCTAGCGCTAAGCAAACCTCAGCTAGCACAGGCTCTTGTTAGCCTAATGTGTCGTAGCCATTAGCGGGAGTAATAAGTGTATCAAATTCGCATAATCATGTCTAATTAGCGTCTGTAATTATCTTGTTGGGCGCAGGAATATTAATCTTGCCGTGCCCGTAGGGGAAGGGCGTCTCTCGGAGGGAGGGAGCGGCAGAGAGCTCCTGTCTCACGCTGAGGAGCGTGCTCGCTAAATTAGAGCGATGGAGGGAGGCAACAGGAAGAGAGAGCGCCAGAGAAAGGAAACAAAAGACATAAACAGGAGAAGTTAACTACGAAGAGCGTCAAGACAGATGGCCGCTAACGTGTTGGTTTTTAAAAAAAAATAAAAAGTTCTTCAGGACTATTTTTGTGGACCATCTGCGTAGCTATTTTCTAATTTCTGAACTGGGATGGGGGGGGGGCAGCTGCATTATCTAGTCGCTTGTCTTGTGATGTCGGAGCTCCTGATGCATTCGTCTTGAATGTCAACAAACGGAGAAGTGAAAAGGTTTAATGAGGTTCTACATGAATTCAGGGAGTTTAATGAGACGATCAAGCTGATGTAAGAGATACAAACGTCTCACTGACTGTCGAGACTGGAGTTAAAGTCTGAGATTGTCTCTTTATTCACCCCTTTATTCGACTTTTATTTATTTATTTACTTAATAATTCAGGGGGGAATTAATTGCCACACGATTGTCTTCTTGACAATTTTAAGCACTGGGATGAATTTTTAGGATTTTAAATTTTGAAGCATTGTCAACCATGACAGTTGCCCAAAGGCATTTAATTGATGGATGGCTGGATGGAGGGATGGAGGGAGGGATGGAGGGATGGATGGATGGATGGATGGATGGACGGACTTGTAAATGTTAGATCACCTTTAGCAACTTTTTCTCATTTCTTTAAGAAGAAAAATGTCTCTAACAAACATTCCCTGAAAATAGCATCTAAAAACTGCCTCTAAAAAAACGAAAATGTTACCCACAATTAACCCCACCTACTAAAAATGCCCCGAAAGATGTCTCTTAAAAATTTTGGAGTTCTACACAATAAATAAGTCCACCTAAAATTAACACCTAGAAATGCCCTCAAAATAGTTCTTAAGAGTAACAACCAAAAACATAACCAAAGAAGACCTAAAGAAATGCCCCCCCCTAAATTTCCCCCCTTCTAAAAAATGCCAAAAACATTCCTTTTTTAAATATTTTTTTAGCATTTTTGCCTGTATTGATAAGACAGAGGGATGAACTGGGGGAGATAAAGAGAGGGGGTGGGACCGGAAAGGCCCCGAGCTGAAACTGAACCCGGGTCGCCAGAGCGCAACAGCTTGTGCATGTGTGTGTGCGGTCACCTTAACCCACTACACCACGGCGCCAGCCAAAAAAACACCACCACACTTTTAATTAAAACTTATTCTTTAACAAATTCTCCACAAAATTTCCCCACAGAATTCCTTCTGTTACCCCTTTCAAAAAATATTTTAGAATATTGCCCCAAAACACCATTTGGTAATAAAAAACACCCCAAACTTCTGCAAGTCAGGAAAAAGTTCTTGACCTGTACAGACTCATTAAATGATTCGTTCAATCACATTCGACTCAGTGTGTGTGTGTGTGTGTGCGTATATATATATATATATATACATATTTATTTTATTTTATTTTTTTTCCTCCACCTTGTAACCTTCAGGTCAGAATGGAAGTGTAAAACAAATACTGTAAAACAAACAAGCTTCATGTCGTGCAAAACAATTAAAAATGGGTCATTTTGACTGAAACCGAAGGGAAAAAGCATTAGAGCGTCGTCCCTGAGATGTTTGCGAGGGCCAGCGTGTGTTTTTTAGGAGCAACGGGAGCGGAGGGAGAGGACGGCATGCGGTGCCCGCCCGGCCTCCTCGCTAATGACGGGTGCCTCTGATTGGAGGCAGGCGGGAACGCCGCTGGGGTAGATGGATGTGGCTGGCAGCGACTAGGGGGAGAGCTAATTACTGTTCCGAGTGTATCTTGTTAATTAAGGGCTAATTAGTGGCAGAAACCGAGAGGGGGAATATGAGAGAGAGAGAGATGAGCAAAGGAGGAGGAGGAGGTGACTGCTCATGTAGTGCAGAGAGATGAACATGGAGAAGTGGCAGAGCCCATCACGGAGAACGAGACAAATGGAGGGGATGTGTAGCGCATCTTTAGGGGAGCGAAGTGTACAATCATTAATCACAGTACGTGATGACTGCAGCCAGCTTGTTTATTATTGATGTATATTTAACAACACGAACCGAATATGCCCCAATAATCACTCTATAAAATGCCCCACGAATAAATAGCTGTGATTTAATCAATATCATTTGGATATAAAATCAGGGTTAAACAACTAGGGGTGCATCGATACAAAGAGTGAGTACCAGTTATGATATTTTTTTTTCTGTTTTCCGATACTGATACCTGTAATTTATTTTGTTTTTTAAATTATTTATTTACTTCCCGAGTTTTCTCTTGCCATTTTCTCTCGACTTTCATTGGTTTACAATCTGGCATGCGTCAGTTGTCCCCATTGATTTTTTTAACGTTACACCAGGTATCGGTCATTGGTATCAGTGTGGTGGTGGTGCTGGTTTTTTTACCAATACATGAGATCAGTTTCAGACCCGATACCAGTATCGGTGTCAGTGCATTCCTAGAAACAACCCCCTATTTAAAAAATGCTCCCCTTTCTGAAATCTTCACCAAATGCCCAAATATCTTCAAGACTAAGACCACCACAAAACGGGCATAAAATCTCAACCTTCTCAAAAACGAAAACACTACAGCAGGTGCCCACCAGAAAACGCTTTTCAAAACGTCTATGGAATAAAATTACCTTAATAAAACTAACCTCCCCTAAAAATTCTCCATAATAAATCCTTTTTAAAATATCCTCTCCAACTGCAAGCAAAAATGATTAATTATTAATGTGTAAAAATGTGTTATATTTTTTAAGCTAAACCCCTAAAATAACTTTAATTAATGACTCATTTATTAGCATAAAAAGTTTACAATCGATTTCAAGAAAAACCAACTTTAAAACTGTCTTCATTTTTTTTTACTCTTCTTCTTATTATATTTAATTAATTTTATTGTTGTTTAGGATAGTTGTACAATTAATTAATATTCTTTTTTATAATTATGATAAGGATATGTTTATTAATATTATTAATTTGATCTGTATTTTTAATTGAATTATATTACAATAAAAACGCTTTTATAAACCAAACCTGAAGCTGGTATAATTATTAATGGTTAGAATTTCAATAAAATTCTAGATAAAGCTTTTGCAGGGGTGCCAATAATTATGTCTGTGTTGTGTCTGAATTAAATGTCTCTTTATCTCCTCATTCTCCTATTCCTTCTCTTATTCTCTTTCTTTCTCTCTCTCTCTCTCTCACTCTCTCTCGATTCTCCCTCTCTTTCTTTTCTCTCTCTCTCTTTCCTCCCTCTCTTTCTTTTTTCTCTCATTCTCTCTCTCTCTCTCTCTCTCTCTCTCTCTCTCTCTCTCTCTCTCTCTCTCTCTCTCTTTTACAGGCGCGTCTCACTCGAACAGCAGCACCTCTTTGCAGTCCGGAGGTGTGACCTCTGGAATAGGCGTGGTCTCTGTGGGCGGAGCCAAAGAGGGGATGCACCAGCGCTCTTTCTCTGTGTCCAGTGCTGAGCAGTGGAATGAAGCAGTTAACACGAGCTGTGCCTCAGGTGTTTGTCTCTCTCTCACACACACAGACACACACACACGGACACACACACACCGACTAAATTAAACATCATTACAGCGCAAATATCACCACCACTTTATCTAAATAAGTTTTTATAACTGTTAAAGCGAGTCATGAACTTCAGCGGTTACTTTTTTATAGGCATCAGTCCACATGGACAGGGTTTGTTTTTCGTTTCCTCTTTTCTTGTCGTTCATTTCTTTTTTTTTTTTTTTTTTTTTTTTCTATTAATAATAGTTAAAAATGTAAACCTATTAAACAATTTTGCAAAACTTTTTTTAAAAATTGGTTAGTGTGTTATTATTAATTTTTTTAAATAAAAAATGATACTTTCAATAATAATATAATTTATTATGAGTATTTATTTATTATTTTAGATTTAGTTTTTGTTAATTGTTAAATAATTGAATAATAATAATAAATTTTGATGCCCTTATTAATAGTAGTGCTAATGTTATTTAACGAGTAATGTGTAGAATATCTGATCAATTTCTATAATTATTATTATTATTACTGATGCTTACGCAGCAGGTTGCCATGGCGACGTCTCGCCGATCATTAGCTCCCTTTGCTTTTCTTGTTTATCTTGTAAATGATTTCTTTCTGTGTAATTAAGCTCGTGTACTTTAATTGCGACGGCGTAGCTGCGGATCTGCAGGACGTTTCCGGTACAATCGGCGGCGGGCGAGTCGGCGGTCGGGCGGCGTGAGGTTTTTTTTGGGGGGATTGGTTACGGAAAAGTTGGGAATGGTAACGGAATGGTATGATGTGTGAATAACGGCTTTCTGCGATCATCCTAATTCAGTAATTACAGCATCGCTCCTACTGCAGAAGGGTGTTCTATTCTTCCCCTCTCTCTCTCTCTCTGTGTGTCTCTCTCTCTCTGTGTCTCTCTCTCTCTGTGTCTCTCTCTCTCTGTGTCTCTCTCTCTCTCTGTCTCTCTCTCTCTCTCTCTCTCTCTCTGTGTCCTCTCTCTCTCTCTCTGTGTCTCTCTCTCTGTGTCTCTCTCTCTCTGTGTCTCTCTCTCTCTGTCTCTCTCTCTCCGTTCCTCTGTCCTGTCAGTACACTTCAGTGAAGTCAAATAATATATTTGCCAGGCGTAACAATGCCCCCCCCCTTTTTTTTTTGCTCACTCTCTCCTTTCCACCCTGTCCTTCCTTCTCCTTCTTTTACCCCTCCTGTGTGGGGAAAATGAATGTTTTACGGGGGCAACATTCATCACTGGTTATTTCCATCTCTTTGTCGGCTGGCAGTAAAAAAGCACTTAAATGCACATCAACAGAATAACAGTCATTTCCATGCATGTTTGCACACTCGTCGTTCTCATTAGTGTCTGCTCCAGCTCTCTCTCTCTCTCTCTCTCTCTCTCTCTCTCTCTCTCTCTCTCTGAAGTGTGTGTATGAGTGTCAGTGAGCGAGAGACAGTCTTTTTCTCTTTCTTCAGGTCCCTCATCCTCTTTCTCTCTCTCTCTTCTTCCTCTCCTGCTAGTTTAAAGAGCGCTCTTTATGAGCACACACACTGTGGCCCCGTGGTGCTGCAGACTGAACACATCACACGCTCGTCCTTCTCTTTTGCTCTTCTTCGTCTCTTCGCCTGTCGAACAATCAATTTCAGCTGCCATCACCCCCCCGCCTGCACCCATCAGCTCCACACCCCAAAGCAGAATTACTCGCAGGGCCGCTGCCCTCCCAATGAGCTTTGCCACACTCTGTGTGTGTGTGTGTGTGTGTGTG
Organism: Bagarius yarrelli; assembly: GCA_005784505.1. NCBI lineage: Eukaryota > Metazoa > Chordata > Actinopteri > Siluriformes > Sisoridae > Bagarius > Bagarius yarrelli. The sequence continues at coordinate 2,531,609 of VCAZ01000037.1, read as the reverse complement.
TGTGTGATGTTAAACCACTCACTTCAGAGCTTTTATTACCATCATAGTAAAAATGACCGTGGACATTTATACCAATGTTGCATCACTAATCTCATTAATTCGTTTAAAAGAATGTTTATCTGTTCATAGTCTAAAAGCGTTTTATTCCTTTTACACCACAAAAATTTGTCGTACGATTTGTTTACGATTTTACAGCGTGCTTCTATTCCGTTATGTACAAAATAATAAAACATTTAACTTAAACAGTTATGTAATGTTCATAAATGTCTTTCGTGTCTTTTTAATACCACAGCAAATTGCCCGCTGAAACTATTGTTTCATAGTTATGTTAGGACGCGTGTTTGCTAAAGCAATTTTCTAAAATCACTTTATAGTTATATTTATGTCAACAATTAATTAAGGCGGGTGCAAAGAAATGCACAATCATTAAAAACCCTTTTTTAAAAATTAATAACGATGATTGAAATATTTTATGTTTCATATCAATCATGGCCGATTTTCCAAGTCCGCAAACTTGCTGCTACTTTGATTAAAAGTTTAGCACAGATTTGTTATTAAACCTAATCCACAAGTACAAGGCACATTAAAATTAGAAATGAGTTTTAAAAAATTCTAATGCTAGAAAAAAAAAAGATTTTATTTTTATCACTTTTGGACAAATTTGCATATTTTTTTTTTTACCATTTTAACTTACAGAGGCTTCTTTATTTGTTAATTTCCAATTAAATCAGCTAATTATAAAAAGAAACTCAATAATATCTACAATAATTTAATCTATAATCCTAATTTCCGCCACTGCACCGAAATATAAAATAATCAAAAATTGCAGGTCCCTCTAGGGTCCTTTGAGCTCCATTTTACCAAGCATGACTTTAGATTGTTAGACACATAATTGGCGGCTGTGGAAGAATTCGGGTGGTCGTTAAAATCGAGCAAGAAATAACTTTCTTTATATAATTCATCAACAAGTGCTCCTATCGTTCTGTTTTGCCGTTTTCGATACACTCGCGTCAAACAGCAGTCGTTAACTTGTTGTCGTCCTAGAGGGAGATGAGGAATGCTTATATAGATGGAGCTAAAAAAAAAAAGATATATGTAAGAGAGGTGGGGGGAAAAACAGCAATGGGGCGGAGCAATGAAGTGGGGGCTGTCGATTTGCTAATTCTATTTCCTGTTATCATTTTAAGCAAGAAATTCATGTCGCCGCGGTAGCCTTGCGAAAAGTGTCTCGACATGTATGTTACTATTGCGCTCTGGCTCATGGACCCTTTCCTATCATATCCCTGTCCTCTGTCTCACTTCCACTTCACTTACTGTTGTATCTGCTCATTAAAAGCAACAATGCCTTTTGTGTGGTCGAGTCTTGTGTTCTACCATTAGATCTCTTCTCACATGCTTAAACAAACACGTTTAAAAACATTTGCCAAAGGTAAGCGTGCATTCTGGATTCGCAGATAGCCGACTGAAGGAGGAAGTGTTGGAGGGGGTGTGCTGCTTCCCTGTGGCGGGTGAAGAGGCAGCAAGCGCGGCCGTAATGAAGTTTGACATTTCGTTTGCCGAGCGCAGCCGCCTGCACCTTGATTAGCACGCTCTAATTGACTATAATAAGAAGGAGGTAGTGATTGTGTTCGGGGTTTTTTTCCCTGTGTCTTCTTGATTTTTTTTTTTTCTTACACTTTCATTAATTGCTGCTATTGCCTTTGATTACAGGCGGGAGGGGTGATGTAGGGGCGTGTGGGGTGAAGGGGGTTTATCACAGAAAAAAAAAGTAAAGTAATACCACTTTGCACCCCGTGCGCTCTTGGATTATCGGAAGTCCATCCACCCTTGCACGCGGACAAAAAAAAAAAAAAAAAAAAAAAAAAAAAAAAGTGTTTCCACCTTTCGCCCTCATCACAGAACATGGCACTTATTTAAGTTCCAGCTCCTGCCGGGATGGTAATGGGCTGTAATTGCAGGTTAGCTTGCCACCTCTTTACACCTCCTCCTTGAGGGTAGGAGAAAAAAAAAAGCTCGGTTCCGGACTCGATTGGCTGCAGATTCCTCTCGTTCTTCATCATAGCTTCTCGCCGGCCTCGCTTAATGCCAAACTGATCCTGCCGCACTTCCTGCCGCGCTGGCTGGCCTGCCACTTTGGCTCTTAATCTTGAAGCGGTCTCCATCAGAACATATGAGTAGTAATTAAGCATGTCGGGGCTGCGAGTTAAATAGGGGACAAATTGCAGGTTATTGATGGTTTACTAGGTGGCGAGTGCCTCTGTGGACCTCTTAATCCTTTTCCTAAAAGGCCACATTAAACTTAACAAAAAGTATTGAATATATAAAAACCCATTACAGGCTAACTTTTTACAGACTAGTAGCAAGTGTGTCTAGTGTAAAGGGTTCAAGTTTTGTTCTTGCCTTGCGTCTTACCTGTAACCTTTAGATTTGCACCACAGCTGTAACCCTAGAAAGAATCTTCTGCTTATCTATTTTACATTGAAATTTATGGAATTTGCCAGACACTCTTATCCAAGCCAACTCTCATTTGTACAACTGAGCAGTTGAGATTCAGGGGGCTTACACAGGGGCCTGGCAGGGGCACCTTGGTGTTACTGGGATCTCAGAATCTTCAGATCAACAGTTCAACCACTGAGATGCCGCCTACCCAACTCAGAATTAATTCTGACTCAGTCATACTCGTCATCGTTCCATGAATCCCTTTTTTTTCTTCCTTTCTATAACAATCTTGCAATTTGTGTTACCCTAAAGAGTGTGTGACAGCGGTAGATGATGATGATAATGCCTATAATAAAAGTCGCACTCCTTTCGAAACTCTTCCTGAAGTATAATTGATGTTTGGGTTTATATATTAAAATATTTGAAGCCGTTACCCTTCCCAGGCTTTCGGAGCACCAGTCGTCCGTTGACTGACTTTGATTGTGTAAATTAAAGCATATGAATGAATTACAGGTCTTGTGTGAGAGACAAGGGCAAGCTTTTGCTTTAACCTCACGCTACACACACAATACACCCTCTGGCACTGAACAGGTTGGGTGTTCTCCCCCTTTGCGACATACGGCATGAGTGTGTGTGAACGGTGTTCTCAGGAGCCCCTCTGCCCCCAGCTGTCTGCTCTGGCTAATGATAGGTCCCGGGGGGGCTGTTGGGGTAGAGAAGTGTGGAAATTGAAACAGACGTTCGCGACGGCGAACACAACGTGTGTGGCAGCTGTGCGCCGCGCTTCTCCATTCAGAACGAGCGAGTGCGGACGGCACCTAATAGTCATGAATATCAATGATGGGAGCAGCGTCAAGAGACTAAAAAGCGTCAGCTCCTGCTACGTTCTTATCGCTGTAGTAATTACAGTCTGCTTGCGGCTTCAGTCACTGTAATAATAATTGTAATAGGGGAAAAAAAAGGAATACAACTAGGAGAATAACGCCAAACATGATGCGTGACTGACTATTTTCTGATCTATCTGTGGCACCTGTACAAAGTAATCCTCTTTGTGGCTTGTGTTTGAGTAGGTAGAAGTTTTCAAGATCAGGTATTCATCAGTCTGTTAATCTTCCACAGAGGTTTTTATCTTACTGGGGACGTAATGGCACAAATGCTGCTGTAAAGTCAGAAAGAACAGTAAAAAAGCCCCATTAGTGATGTGCAATTATTAAGGAGTATAACAGCTTGATGCATGTGCAATCACTGTGAAACAACCACCTTTTTATATCAACACAGTGTCATTTTGGAATAATCGCTTACGACAACATCACTAAATACAACAGCCTACTTGATGAAGAGAGTTAGGAGATAAACTTGTCGATTAACCCAAATTCCTGCTTGAGATTTGGTATTCCCGGTGCTTAATTATTTATTCATTATCAAGCTGTTCTAATTAGGCTTCCCCCTTTCAATGGCAGCTTCTATTAACACGCATTAGCTTTAACTTTTACCAGTACAACACGTAACTGGTAAACGAACAATAAACTGGTTTTATTAAGTATAATGTACAGCATTTACCTTGGAGATCAGACGACTCCACTTGCTAACTTGCATGTCTGACTAGCTATCGAGTGAGACAGGGGATGCTGATGCAAGTGAATTGATATCTCTCAGCTTCTGTACACACCTGATCCAGGTGATCAGAAATGGATAGGGTAGACAAATAGAACAAAGAAATTCAAGGACCAAAGGTTGTCCACTGCTGACAGCCATTTAAAAGTCATTGGGCAGGCATTAGCATTTAGCTGATATGCCTGATTACTTGCTTGTTAGAACAAGTCAAATTCCAGTCCCTAGATCTTTAGCCACTAATGTCAATTGTTCTTGGTAGCAGAATGTTGAGACTCTGGGTATTACCTAGCTGCCACAAGCACATGGTTATGTGTGGTACCACTCTGGTACAACTAATATCATGCTGTGCTTTGCATTCAAACAGGGGTTTTCTTCGAAACCTTCATACCTCCTATACACTATTAAGAAAAAATTTATATTTAGAACCCTTGAGAGTCCAATTGCTGTTCTACCCCTTTGTGATAACTTTTATATTTTTAATGGTCAATCCCATTACAAAAGATTTTTCCTTTAAAAATACTTCTAACAGAAGTTTTGGAACCAGAACCATCAGTAACCTATTTTTATTGTTAAAAAGTGGTGGAGCAGCTATGACTAAAGAAAGTGATTATACCCGTTTTTTTAAGCAAGCTTGCAAATAAACTAATGTCACATGCACACCTTAATAAAGAAACCCTTGATATTATGACCTTGATGTGCTTTAAATTAAATAACACGTTAACAACGCGCGCTATGATTAAAAGGTTAGATAGTTAACCAAATATGTCATGCAAAAATTTGAATCCAGCAGACGCCTAGCTTAATGCAAGCCAAGGATAAACCGTGTGAAGCCCTAGGCAGATGTGGAGGCTTTAGCTGACGCTTTTCTACCCCCCACATGGGTGCCATCTTCTTCTTTTCTCTTAAAGACAGCACTAAGCCTGCACTCCCCGAAGGGATGTTCCAAATTAGGTCTAATGTTCCGCGCCGGCTAATGGTCGTCACCGCCATTAGAATATGCAGTGTTTGGCACCATGGGTTTTCAGATGTTCCCAAACCACTGTCCACACACAAACACACTTGCACGCACACACATCCACCCCAGGCCTGTTGAGATGAATAGAGTGTGTACCACACAATGAGTTTTTGATGCCAAGACAATAGAGGGGCTGCCAGTATCTGACACACAGTGCGAATGTGTGAGGGTGTAGCAATATGAGGTCCTCTCTGCCAAGGCCCCTTTGCCCCAGGGCTTGTGGATAATAGTGTCTTTGGGGGATAGATAAGTGATGTCCAAGTGTCAGGAGCCTTAGAAATATGACCACCCTTTACCTATTGTGCCTATTGACACCTTCCACACACATACAGACACATCATAGTTATATACCACACTCAATCTGTAACGAGATGGCAGTTTAACATGCATCACACTATCACAATGCTGCTAAATTCTGGATTCTGATGTTTTTTTTGGGTCATAAGACAGAATTTACCTCATTGGTTTACATAAGCACACGAAAATGTAAAATTCTGACCTCTAACCAGTCTCATGACTTCTTGTTCACTGGGTAATCCCTTAGTATGGTCTGGGGTAAAACTGGTGTAAAGTGTTTCTCATTGTTAACCTTGAGTCCCCTTTCTTTTCCCTTAGCCAACGGGACACTGGATTCTCTTAGTGCTGTTGCTGGTCTAGGTGGACCCACCAGTCCCAAACTGGAACCACCACCTTCACCGCATGCGAACCGCAAAAAGCACAGAAGAAAAAAAAGTACCGGCATTACCAGGGCAGATGGGCTATCTGCAGGAAACGAAGGTATACATGTACTTACATTTAAAAATCACACTGGTTAGACTGGTTCTCATTGGTGCTTGCACTTTAATTTGGCTTTTATTGGAACTTTATTAGAAAAAAAAAATTAAAAAAATCACCCTGTACTTTGAAACTTGTTTTCAAACCATAATGTACCCAATATACCCAGTTGATCATATACAACTTGGCTGGCTGGCTCTCTTTCCACAGCTTTGATTCATGCCATTGTTCTCAGTGACGGAGATAATATGTCACTAACTCATCACCTGTGTGCCATCGTTACAGCCCCTGTGACAAATGAAGACCCATAATTGGGTGGCATTGAGAAAACAAAAGCGCTTCTCTTAGGCTATTCACTCTCAAGGGGTCCAATCAATCACACTGATGCGTGCTGTCCTTAACAAATTGTCATCGCTGTGTCACGGTGGTAATGATTTTGCTCATCGTCGTTATTGTTACGTCAGTTCATAGCCAAATTTGATTCAGTCCCTGGTATAAGGTAGCTACAGCCAAGCTCGAAAGGTGTAAGAGGAAACGAGGTGGTGCGGTGCAGCCCAGCGGGAGCCCACTGACTGATTGAAGGGTGTTAAAGGGATTTTAATGGCCTAGTAGTGAGTGATTTCTGACGTTAAGGGCTCAAGGGGGATTACAGGCAGGGTGAGTTCTCATTGTTCCTCCTTATCCAAGAAAAGTTTCGAAGTCCGTAGCTTTACATGTGAAGCGGTAAAATTTGAGGTGACAAAAGAAAAAAAAAATTATCTTACTTCTTGTTTCTTACCTGAACATTCTATTAGTGTGCAGGTGTCTGTTCTGGTGAGTGCATCCAGGATACAGACATATTGCTTAAGTATGGGAAGCACTCATGTGGAGCGTCAGAGGTTTTTGAGATACAGAGGGAAAGAGAGAGAGAGAGAGAGAGAGAGAGAGAGACAGGTGGGTTCTATCCTTGAATAAATTGCTATCAGTTTATCTCATTTATGAGGCAATCACAGGTGCTGAATGTAGAAATTGAATTTTAGTTGTTTTGAAGCATCATAAATCAAATGTGTGGTAGCATTTAAAGAAAAGAGTTATGTTTTTTCCTCCTTTCTACCTTCTCTGAAACGAATTTCTTTAAGCAGATATTTAATCTACTAATGGTTATATTTTGTCAGCTTTTAGATGTCTTGTTTTGTGGTGGTGGTGGTTGGGAAGATGACCACAGGTTACACAGACCAGGACCTTCGTTGTTTCTAGGAATAAGTGGTCCTTATTCTTAGGTGATTCCTAGAGAATGTTATGTGTGAGTTATGTTTGATGTTGTGGAATGCCTGGATTCCTGTCAGTTTATGTCAAGTGACCTTTTGTCACCAGGCTACTAAGCATCTCAAAGTTAATAAGACTAAAATATTTGCATTGTGACAGTTGGAATAAAAGATCAACACCACAAATTAATAAAGTCCATCTTATTACAACACTGATTTAGTGTCATTTTTGAAAAACATGTGGCTGTTTAAGGGACCATAATTGTTGTGCAAATTTCACAGTAGTGAAGAAATAGTTCTGCTGGCGGTTATTTAATTTTAGCAGCCTTACAGTGTCAGTTCTTTTGCCACACTAGTACTTTTTTATTCTATCATGGCCGTGCCGGTTGTAGTGGGTAAAGGGTTAACTCTGCCGTCGCTGGGAGTCCAAGCGGCCGGTAGCAAATGAAGCTTTAACTGCCTGGCCTAATGGAGGGTGTTTATCTCAATACTTTTGTTTTGTCATTCTCCAACCCGCTCTCGTTTCCCCAAGTGCTCCCCCGAGCCCCTGCCTCTCTAATGGAGCTGCTGTGGAGGGCCGCACTTCGGAGGCAGAAATAACAAGATTATTGTTCGCATGCCACGCTACACAGTCAAATACACACACGCCCAGACAAACACAGGGTCGGAATTTGAGAGTACTGGAGTTAGGTATATGCGCGCCTGTGCATGGCAAGGACGGCCATGCTTATCCAATTGTCTGTAGATCTCATTACAGGAATATTGTTTGTGAATGTGTGCACGTTTTCTGTGACTGTTGTGTGTTGCAGGAAGATAGAGAGCGCATTGTCGTCTCTTCTCCTCCTCTCTGTTTGGCCTGTGTCCCCCCAGGCTTGTCTTGGTAATGGCCCTGTGTTGATTGCTCTAATACAGGTTAGGAATATTGCCTTTAATGATGTGTAAAATGAGCAAGCGCCGGCACTGACATTTACAGATGGCACCACCAGCCGCGGTTCCTCCCAACTGCCTGTTAATTCACAGCAAATGACTAGCACCTTGCACCTTTTATCAGCCACAATCACTTGTTTTTTTCTGCCTTGTATGTTTGAGCCAGTCGTCGATTTGAAGTCTATGACAATACAGTTTGGTATCAAAAATGCAGTGGAAAAAAAAACCCTTACAGCTTTGCCTTGCACATAACTTGATGGATCACGGCATCAGACTCCGATAGAATAGCAATTGGGACACGCTGCCTTGTCCAGCTGTGGTCATTCTGAGAAGATCCCACAAGCCTGGGGGTCTGGAGCCAAAGCATCTGGTCCCAGATGCCAATCAGAATTAAAAGATTCACTTGAATGAATCACTCACCAATCATTCATACACCACCAACACACACACCTCTTCCTACGTTTGAGTTAGCAGATTGTCCACCATATGTCTCCCGTAGAGCACCGTGTCCAAACACATCACAATATTTGCACAGTGGCAAAGTGCTGATGAGCTTTTGTAAGGTTAACGACTCCAATTACATTCAATTAAAGTTGCTAATGGGCACCATCGTTTGCAGTTACAACGCGAAGAAGACCAAAAAGCTGTCTGTTGCTTTTTTGATGCATGGGAATCTGGAAGGGAGCCAGAAGAGAGGAAATACCACACTTTAACTTCCCCTAGTCATTATCCTAAACTCCATTTTAATTGAGTTAATTAGAGTACATCACACACACACCCCTCGCTCACTGCACCCAGATTGTATTGCAGAATCACTTATCTTTTATAGCTCAATTTTTAGGGGACTTGTTGCTAACGCAAATCTATGGTTCAGATATTTCTCCAAAACATTTTGCAAGCCTTTCAAAATCAGGTTTCCCCTCGGGACGCAAAATCCATTATGATATGACCTCAACAAGCTTTGGTTGGCACTTTATCAGCTTATTTCAAAGCACTGGCAATTGAGGCTTGATATTTTACATTTCCATATGGAAATTATCTGTTTGTAATGGCAATTTTTTCAGATGACCAGCCAACAAGGTAATTTTCTGTGTTCAGATTCATAGGTGTGTAATAATGGGACCTGCTGGAATTCCAGATAATTATATCGGTATGCGTATTAGCATAATCCAAACGCTTTACACAGTACGGCAAGGAGGACATTGAAAATGACATATAATGAACAAAACAATTGTAGCACATAACACTAGTTTTTATTATCGATAGCAAATGATCTTAAAATGCAAAAACCCCAGTCAGGGACCTTACTCAGAGGACAGAGTGCACAACAGCATGTAATTAAACTAGCTAGCTATTTAATTACCTTGCAGTATGTTATGCTTTTATTTTATAACTGCCCGCGTGCAGTGTGTGTGGGTGGTCGTGTATAGACTGACGCTGGGGCAAAAATAAACAATGGCTACCTTCGCCTGTTTAAAGCTTTTCTGCCTTGTGCATTTGCCCAGTTTTTATAATTTGGAAATAAAATAAAATGGATATGATTAAAAACTTTTATAAACCTTTAACACTGTAAAAGTAGTAAATCACTTTCAAGTAATAAATAAATTTTGGTGTTGTAATTTAAATTTTTAGTTTCACTTAAACAAAGTTTCATTTGATCTCAACAAAGAAGAATTGTAGACGTTGAGGATCAACGCTGTTAAAGAGAATTAATTATCAATATTTAAAAGATTTGGAATGATTATTAATAAGGACGCCGACAGTCTGAAACTTAAACAAAGTAATACCAGTGTCCAGGCAGTGCTCTCTCACCCTTAAGTCCTTGATTTAGATACACATCTCCTGGCTTTTTATCGATTCTCTGCCTGGAGTCAAGTCCAGTGAATGAAATCAGATAATTGAAGATGGTGTTGAGCTAATTGGATTATTGTTTTCGGCTCCAGGCTGTGTAGATGTGCCGAGGAATAAGACATGTTCTGTATAATCGTACATCTGTTATCTGACATGCTGGTTCCTCGTACTAGATTGAAATTCTGATAGAAAAGTAATTAATGTGGCATTTCTGCAAGAAGTAATATTTATTTAACTGGGACATTAATCATTGGATGAAGTGCTTAACGTGTTACCACAAATTTTACCGTTATGCAATGTAATTAATACATTTTTGTTCTAATTTTGGACTAATATTCAGGGTATTTTGATGACCCAAGTAGCTAAATTCCTTTAAATATTCCCTTTGCTCGTCTGATCATTATGGACGTGCTTAGGAAGTCATCATGGCTGCAAAATGATCATCAAGCAAATTATCGCTGATCTGATGGTTTATTTCTCACCTCTCGCCTCTTGTTGCGTCGGCCGACGTGCACCCCTTTGTCTCGCTTTCTCTATGTGATGTGGAAATTAGCACGACCCGAATGATTAACCCACATTAGATTCTAGTTACTGTAGGCGCTTGCTCTATAATGCGATTGGATGATAATGAGATAAGAGCTCTAATGGATGTGTTTACCTTGAAAATGATTTTTATTATGCTGATGTGCCACGGCTACTGGAATTGATGACAGGAAGTGAGGTTTGCCTTTTATTGCTGTCTTTTTAGCTTTAGAGTGAAAGTAGCTAAATTGTTTTGGTTCTCTTAGTGTAATAATTTGCCTATTGGCTGGCAAATACAGCGTTACCTGGGGAAAAACATTGGTTTGTTGGGGGTTGTCAGAGACAGTATTTCTCTAAGAGAGCACTGGCAGTTTTGCTGTCTTGACTGCTGGCCACAAATATACATCACATTATATTTTTTAGTTTTTCTTTAAATCCTTACCCGAGTTATTCCGCTAACCTAAAATTCCATGTCTTCTTATTTTCAGAGCATGAAGAGTCGTTTGAATTCATCATTGTGTCACTGACCGGACAAATGTGGCATTTCGAAGCATCAACCTATGAGGAGAGAGAGCTTTGGGTTCAAGCCATCGAGAGTCAGATATTTGCCAGTTTACAATCATGTGAAAGTAGCAAGAATAAGGTAAAAATAAACAAACATTTTTAATGTTTCATATGTTAGGTTAGATATTGACTTTGCTTTTGATTACCTCTAAACTTACAACATTTTTAAACGGTGTTCCTCAGGGTTCTCATGTGGGACCAGTAATGTTTAGGAATTGCATTTAAACACAGCAGCTTTTTCCTTAACTGTATATTTTTCTCTTAGCTTTCTGTTCTTGCAGGTGGTGCATTGTGAGTAATTTGTTATCAAGGCTGACTGGTCTCATTTTCATTTTTGTACAGAACGTCCAATACTCTTTCTTTCTCTCTCTCTCTCTCTCCCTTTTTTTATTCATGTGCGCGCACACACTCTTAGCCTCTTTTATTCTTTCTGACCGCTAACTTAATCTTCCTTCACTTAAGTCTCGATTAGGGAGCCAGAGCGATGCCATGACCATTCAGTCCATCAGGAACGTGAGAGGAAACAGTTTTTGTGTGGACTGTGACTCCCCGAGTAAGTTCCCCCGACTTGCAGTGTGTGTTTCTCTTTTTTTTTTTTTGCATAGTATTAAGCATAGGGTTAGACAGTGTGTTGCACTGTAAAGAATTAATTTTATATGTCTTTGTCTAGATCCAGACTGGGCAAGTCTGAACCTTGGTGCTCTGATTTGTATTGAGTGCTCAGGGATCCATCGGCACCTGGGCACTCACCTGTCGCGAGTGCGCTCTCTGGACCTGGATGACTGGCCCGTGGAGCTTAGCATGGTATTGACGGCTATTGGAAACGCGATGGCCAACAGCGTGTGGGAAGGAGCGCTAGAGGGTTACACCAAACCTGGAGCTGACAGCAGCAGGTACAATTCTACTTAACTTTACAGTTATATCTAGGCCTACACTTATATATACACCTAAACCTATAGCTACATAAACAACTAGGCTTAGACCTACACTTACACGTGTATAAGACAGACAGACAGCTTTTGTTGTAATTCAGCAGCAAAAATCTGATTCATTGCTGAATGATTCATTGTTTTTAACACATCGGTGAAGTCAAAGTTTCATTAGCCCATGCATATATATCTGATGAATCAGCTGTTTGAACCATTCATTTAAATGGCTCAATAAAATTTTGTAGTCTTTGTAGGCTATAGACACAGAGACCTAATCACACCAAATATACTTTAAACCAGATAGCGCTACCACTTTACTCTGCATAAATTGCAAAATGATTCATTTGACTTTTTAGCAATGATCTAAAAAAAATTTTAAGAACTTTAGAATTTTTGAACATCGAATTTATATATAACGTAATAACTCAAATATAGTACCTACTGATTAAAGACATCTGTCCTGGAGATTGGACAAAGCACTGACACCGGAGACTCCTTCTTTTCTAATTTCCACCAAAACTAAAACTATTAGACGTTTAATTAGCGTTGTATTCATCTACTGTGTTTTATTAGGAATTATTTTATTATTAGGGAAGTGGCAGCTAATGTGTTGGGCTGCTGACCAGAAGAACAATTCCCAGCACCACTAAGCTACCACTGCTGGGCCCCTGAGCAAGGCCCTTAACCCTTAACTGTTGACTTGTGTAAATGTAATAAATATAGGTCGCACGGGATAAGAGCTTCTGCTAAATGTAGTTTAATGTAACACTGAATGGATAAAAAGTTAAACTTTATTATTTAATTTTAAAAAAGATCTAATGATTGGTAGGGTTATTTATTTATTTATCAGGTAATGTTTGTAACATCGAGCACCGAGGCCGAGCCGCTACAGCGCCGGGGCCAAACGTAATTAATTAGAGCGATTATTTTGATGAATAGAACCAATCAATCGAGCAGATCTTCAGGTCGTTCTTTAACCGGATTGATGGATTTATGATTTACTCAGTCTGTGTCATAAATTAGGCTGCGCTAATAAATCTTGCATGGGGCCAGAGAGCTAGAGAAAGAGAGAGAGAGACAGAAAGAGTCAGAGAGACAGTGCGTTTTATAGAGACAAGGAGTATGTGCGTGTAGGAAATAAGAGAGGGAGTAAGGGTGTGAAAGAAACAGTGTGTGGGTGTGCACGACATAGAGATAGAGGTGTGTGTGAAAGAGAGAGAGGGAGAGAGAGAGAGAGAGAGAGAGAGAAAGTTTGCAGTTTTAATAGAACATGTCTTTAATGAGCAGTTGGCAGATGTGTGTTTTTTGAGGCAGGTCTAATTGCCCAACACCTGTGTGTAAAAATGCTAAGAGGGGTCCATTCAATAGATTCTCTGTCTTTGTATGTATCTCTCTCTCTTTCTAGTACTCTCTTACTCTCTCTTGATCTGTCTTGCTCTCTCTCTCTCTCTCTCTCTGTGTATATATATTGCTATGTAATAATTGTCTGTTTAGGGCTGGACGATACGATATGGCCAAATTTTATATCACAATATAATTTCTTCCTTTCGGTCGATGCGATATAATTCCGATATTGATATGAAATATTGGAAAAGCCTTAGTAAACTGCCAATGAAGGTCTGTACCTACAAACATCTAAAAAATTAATTTGCCAAGTCTATAAAACTATAGAATATTTTAAAAATAAAAACGCTAAAATAATTTAATGTTCACACACCAAGAGCTTTCACTGTTTTAAAGCTAAGGCGCTGCACGAGGATAGAAGACAGCATTAATTTGATTATTTTTATTAGCGATTCACAGCTTTAAGGTATCGGCTTTCATTAGAGAGGTTCACATTATCATCCCGACGCTAACGGCAAGAAAGCCCTTTGTTCGTGTTTTGTTCTCCACCGAAAAAAAAATCCTCTTTTGATTTCAAAACGCAACATGGCTCGTTCATTCGCTGCACGCTGACAATCTGACTGTTGTAAACATTTAAACTTTATACGGATTACGATGAAATGCTACTGAGTAGCAACCGTGCTGGGGCGTTTGTCTCTTCTCCCGTCTCTGTGTCTCGGACTCTCTCTCGACAGGCTACAACTCGAAGCGCTAAGATCTTGGGTTTGTATCTGCTGCTCACGGCCGCGTGAGCATGACCCGATACCGTTCTGCGCGCAGCAAAGTTCTGCTTAGCTGACATGCAAGTTTCTTAGTGAGTTGATTTGAATAGAGCTCGCCAGAGTGGGAGGGGCAAATTAGAAGGCGAGGTTACACTATGCCAGTAGTCAACTGTGATTTATATCAAAATATTGGAAATCATATCCAAAATCATATCACCGTTATTCCGTATTGAAAAATTGAGTTCTATCGTGAAAAAAGTTCTATCGTGATATATATTAATATTGAATTATTATCCAGCCCTAGTCTGTCACTATCTATCTCTCTAGTAGTCTCTCTCTTTCTGTCTCTCTCACTCTTTCTGTTCTTTTCTTGCTCTTTTCCCTTTTTCTCATTCTCCCCCTCTGTCTGTCCCTCTTCTCTCTCTTTCTCTAGTTTTCCCCCTCTGCCTCTTTCTCTAGTATACTCTCTCTCTATTACTATCTCTTTCTGTGTCTCTCTCTTTAGTAGTCTCTATGTCTGTCTCTCTTCTTGGTACTCTGTCTGCCTCACTCGCTAGTACTCATTTTGTCTTTCTAGTAGTCTCTCTGTAGCCTTATCTAACTGTCTATCGCTATCAATCTCCCTTTCTCTCTCTTTCTTTCTCTCCCTCCTCTCTCTGTTCCTTTCTCTCGCTCTTTCTTATTTTTTCATTCTTTCCCTCTGCCTGTATCTTTTCTTTCTCCCTTTCTCGCTCTCTCTCTCTCTAGTTTTCTCTCTCTGCCTCTTTCTGGTATACTCTCTCTTTATTACTATCTTTTTCTGTGTCTCTGTATCTCTAGTAATCTGTCTCTCTCTAGTGCCCTCTCTTTCTCTCTTTAGTAGTCTCTCTCTGTCTGTCTCTCTCTTTAGTGCTCATTTTGTCTCTCTAGTACTTACCCTGTATGTCTCTTTTTCCAGTACTCATTCTTTCTCTAGTGCTCAATTTAATTCAATTTGAAAGGCTTTATTGGCATGACCATATAAAGTTATGGTGCTCCCTCTCTCTCTCTCTCTCTCTCTCTCTTTCGCTCACACACATTCACTCAATCTTCTGAAATGGCAGCATTCTACAATCAATTTCCTTTCATATCTCTTTTTTTTTTCCCTTTTGCTCTCTGCCATTAAGACACTTCGGAAAGCACCTTTGTCTCCATCAGTCCATCTCCTCCAGCCCCCTCCCCCATGTCCCCGAGGTCCGGGCGGTCATGGAGGGCTATCGCTCATCAGTGCGCACTTCACTTACACACACACACACACACACACACACACACACACACCTTGACACCCTTTGGCCAGTACCGCCAATAGTTCTGATAAGGAGAGCACTTTGTTTCTGAAATAATTTGCCCTGGAATCACCCCCACAGGGCAGCAGTGGTAATGAAAATGTATCACGTCACTAAGTTTACCCCGCACTGTATCCTACCCCCTTTCACCCTCTTCCACTGTACACCTGCAGGGCATCCAGAGGGCCGAGCTACACCCTGGCTTAGACTCGCTAAGGTATTACTGTGTAAGGGTCATGTGGTTATAGCACTATAATCCTAAATACTTAATCATTTATTATTAGTCTACCACCTCCTCAGCCACTAATTATAATGTTTAATGTCATTTTTTATTTTATTTTACACTTGAATATCAGCTATAATATATTTATTATAGTTCATATTTAAATTCTGTATTACGCTTTTCATTTTTTTTTTAATATTTATGTATTTCTTTTGAAACTAATTTTTATTATTTGTATTATTGACTATAACATCTTAAGTCTTAGTGATAATAATTCTAAGTAATAAAGCTTTTAAACTAATCTTTATGCTACTTATAATAATAATTTTACTTTATTTATTTACTTCTTTACTTATATCTTTCGAGGATTTTTAACATGAATGGTTGAATACACAAATTTTAAAAATTCATTTTACATTAATTAAAGAAATCTGTACTAGGAGGTCCATTGAATTGATCTCGGAGTTCAAGAGGTGTACGACAAAAAACTTTTGTGCACCTTAAAACCTGTCCTTCTTTCGGTGGCCTTAGTCATACCAAACCTATCGAATGTGTCATCGTTCTGGGAGCTGGGATTCGACCAAGCTGTACCTCAGTTCTGAAAGCTGAGGGATGAGATGCTGGCTCTGAGCCTCAAAGGAAACAGCAAGGGGTTTGGCAATAGCTAGCTTTGCCTCGAGCCCTCGCCACACATCCTCTAATTACTTCGATTAATGTTTGATTAATTAATATGGAGAAAAAGGTGTAGCACTGCAGAAAATCCTACAACGCAGCTTGTAAGGGCTTAAGAGTTATAATTAATTATCATTATTTATTAATGTTCTACAAATTTTGAAGCACACCGTTGTCTGGAATGCCTCATTTCATTTTTCCTAAGAGACTGTTTCAGTATGACAATGTCCCTGTGCATAAAGCCTTTGAGCTCTATGAAGACATGCTGTGTTCTGATTGGAGTAGGAGGACTCTCATGTCTCATTATACTGTACAAATGTCATGACAGATATTATGATTACGATCTGATACATTAATCAAGCTGTCACTTTTTAATGAAGTAAAAATTCGCCGGTGTGGGCACCACCCTGCTTCTGCAGGCAATCTTTGAACCTCCCCAAATAGTACACACATCCCTCTCTTCTTAAGTGCAAAGAGGTGCTCGAGGTATAGGAGGAGGTGCAGTAAAACAGCAAAGGGTTTGTGTTTGTGTGTCGCTGAGTAATTATCCTTGTTTGTCCGGCTGCATTGAGGTGCGCTCATGTGTCACTGACTCGCCGGCCACTTGATGAGGTTGCATTGCTTTCTGGGACTTTCTTTCAAGAGCCAAGTCCTCACCCTATTACCCCTATTCGTTCTTTTCTTCTGTTTTTGCATAATTACGTTGAAATATGGGGTCATTAAGAAATTTATTATGCTAAGTATTTGAGAAGCAGGGAAAAACTTAGGTTTAGATTCTTGAAGATTGCATTTTATTTTTTTCCTGCTGTATCTGCACTGGCTATAATTATAATATTTGGCGTTTGTGTTCTGACGAAGTGATTAAAACAATCCCCCCCTCCCTTATTTTAAAACACTTTTTCTGTCCCCCAAGCAACCCCATGTTTCAGATAAAGCATGTGTGCCAGGCGGTGTGTGTTTCTGGGGGTTAGAGCCATTGGCCTGGTTTCCTGAATATAGCCCCCCAAAACCCCATGGAGAGTGTCCTCTCAGTCTCATCACTCTTTCTTTTTCTCTAGAATCCTCCCTCCCGCCCTCCTTTCCCTCCCTCCTCTCTCTATTGACATGCTAAAGCGGCTCGTTTTTATTTTTCCTTCCTCCTGCCGAGAGGAAGTGTCCTTTTCAAGGCTTCTCGGCTTTCTCCCACAGCCCTGTGTGCTGTCCGGGTACTTGTTTGCTTTTGCAGCGTCGTTTTAAATGGGATTCTGAAGCAGAACTGCTGCCCATTTCTTCCGTCTCAACCTTGTTTATTTCATTCCACAGAACTCCTCGCTAATAATCCATATTATTACCACCTGGTTATATGACTCAAGGGCAATGCTTTTCAGCTCATCATGGCTATAAAGAATTTGTTTTTACCATATTTACCACATGCTCTGACTTTTCTGAGCTTTCTTTCCATTTTCCTACCAGTCCGTGTCCACATTTGAGTTAAAAAGCAGCTTAAAGACTTTTATTGGCTGACTAGATAATTGCCTGTTCAAGTAGCCAGTAAGTTTCTACTAAAATAAATTCAATTTAAGAGGAAAAAAAAAAACATAGTTTGGTGTGTTTTTCAGATCTGGGGCTGGTGCTTGGCGAAGGGTGACACTTGTTTTGAACCGGATTGGGTTTTCATGGGCAGGGATCAGAACCCGCTACGTCACCATCATGTGACCATAGATCTTTTGCGGAAGCTGATACTTGCCCATCTAATTTTTTCTACAATATTTTGATATAAATGCTTTTTCCACACACTACTTTTCAGTTTGTCTTGAATTTCCTACGTCAACCTGATGGTGACTCTTCTGCAACCCCTGCTGAACTAACATACTTAATTACTGTTCATTAATTTCAAAATAGGGCTTTTTATAGCACAGCCTGTAGTTAAAGCTCCACCTACTGATGTAATAGGGTTTCTTGTTTAAGCAAGTTTTTGGGTCTGATTCAGAGTCAGGAAAAGCAGTCAGTCACTCCCTGATGTCCTATTTCAACACCTAAATATGACATACATAATCAAATCCTGACCCTTAAATTCATGTCTTTAAGGGCTTTAATCCTAAAATCTGATTGCACAGCTTTAATCGGACGACAGCGCCAATGCTTTAAAGCCGACTTTCAAACAAAAAAACTTTTTGCGGTTCCGTTCAAGTGCACAAGTGTGGACCCCTTCATCTAGTCCCAAACCACAGAACGGCAGAACGTCCGGGGCCTCCCTCTCCCTCTGTCCCTTCTTCTCTTTTACAGTCTTGAGCCTTTTCACTGCCGCCGTATGTTTTCTGTGTGCGAGCGAAAGAAGAGAAAGATAACAATGGGGTGGGTCTCTCTCAGCACCTCTTCAAAAGAAAAACAAGCTTTGAAAGACTGACTGCTGAAGAGGAGGGGGCATTCAGGCACACATACACACACACACACACACACAGACACACTATTGAAGAGCAATTCACTGTGGCTGAAGTCTATTCACAGGCTTTGTGCCTCATTCGGGGTAAAGAGCGGCCAGGGACTTTAAGGGAAACGCAGTTAAAGCCGTGGTCTTTTTAATTAGCTTGCCTCCTTTGTTGTGCTACTGACTTTCACAGAGTGCTTGGATACAGGAAATTGCGTACAGTGTGGCAACAAAAACATGTTTGCATACTTAAAACCTTTCCTTTGTTTCTTTTCTAAACGACTCCTTTAATATTTAAAACTCCAGGTTGCTTTAAGGAAGCTTGTTTGAAGTGCAATAAAAGGGTCCAGTCACTAAAAACCTAATGTGCAATTTGATGCAATATTTCAGCAAGAGCTTGTAATTGATTGTAAAGATATGTACAGTTATCATGCTAAGTAATTATATTTGTGGTAAAAGTTTTGAAAAGTATTCGCATGCTCGCTAATTGAAGTAGTTTTGTGCAAAAATCGATGCAAGTCTTACAAATACAGCGGTACCTTGAGTTACGACAATCCCAACTAACGAGTTCTTCAAGATGCCAAGCCGACTCTCGGACGATTTTATGCTTCAGACTTCAGACACCCAACCGCTAGTTAGCGTAGCGAATGCCACGGTGAACGCGGTAACATCCGCCCAGCATCCCGTGTCTTACTCGATAGCTAGTCAGACACGCGTGTTAACAAATGCTGTCTATTATACTTAATAGAACCAGTTGGTTGTAGTACATTCTGTTGTAGAAAAAATTGCAGAATTTTTTTGGGGGACCCGTCACGGAACGGATTAAACAAGACAACACTGTACCTTGTATCAAATGGTCCTCATGGGCAAGTTTTAAAGTAGGTCTATAATTTTTTACCCTATGGCTGGAGTTGCATCTTGCCCTCCCTCCAATCTATTATGTCCCAGCCAGTATGAGAATTCACCAAACTATGAGCTGAGGAGATTTGGGATGAGCAAAATAGGGGGTTTTATTTAGCTAAAATATTCACTAAACTGAATTTCTGTAGACCTTACTTGCTTTTCCAGTCCCCAGTCTCTCATCTCTAACCTATTAGGTTTTTCCCTTTCTTTCCCCCCTTCCACTCCCTCACAGCCCTCCCTCTGGTCTGGACATACTCTGGCAGCTGACATATCAGCCTGTTCCCCAGTGCTCGCTGATTTGGAGTCTCCACTTATTGTCCAGGAGATAATAAGGGGGCGTGTTACCATTTAGACATCATTGTGCTTCCAATCAGCGCTGCTGTAATTAACATGTGACGTGCCGGCTCACCATTTGGCTCACCTCAGTAAGAGGTGGCACATATTCCTAACACCTAATTAGTCGTCAAATTAGCAAGCATTAGAGGAAGAAGCTGTCTCGATTACCTGAATGCGGCCGGGAAAAACAGGTAACAGAATAAATACAAATGTTTCATTCCTGTTTGAGATTCTTAGAGCCGAAAAAACACATCTCTACACTGTTTGTTGTTTATCAGACATTTGGACATGTGGGGTTATACTTAACAGAAAAAGAGACTCATGGGACCTATAGATCTCTTCTGTCATTCACTCATCCAAGTCAAACAGCGAGTCCTTTCTATTCGTCTTATCGCCTGCCGCAAGAGGTTGTAGGGTCATTTCTGCACTGAGCATGCTCAGAAATAACTGCCTATCGATTTGTATTTTCATGAATGGAGGTGTTAGATGTAGAGCGCTAGATAGAAGTGTAAAGCTTGAGCACCGTCTTGAGCCCTATTTCACCGTCTGTATCTCCCTTCTTTCTCTTTTCTATGGCCCTTCAATCTGGCTGGCTTTGATCCCCCTGAGCCTTGAAGGTCCAGTGTAGATTGGGGAGTCCTTTGTGGGATGCGCCGAGCAGGAGTGACAGCGCTGACAGCAGTGATAAAAACATGTCCCCCCCCTTTCCCTGTATTGTCCAGCACAGACATGCTGTTCACAATGTGTAACCTTTCGATAGGAGACCGGGCTTTAACCCTTAAAAAGCAAGTCAAGATCTGCACAGGCAGACTGGTGTGTTAAATGGACGTTATCGAACCAGCTCCAGGAACCTTAATGTATTACTGAGTAAAAATTGTCACATTTTTTAATGTCCTTGATGCGAAGTGCACACTTTATAAATTTAACACGCTTTTTAGTTGTGGTCAGTCACCTGGTGGATGTACCACTGTAAAAAGCAAAATCTCCAAATCCATCTTTTTACTAAACAACAAGCATGTTTAGTAACATTACAGATAAATTATCAGACTATCATCAGCTGCTTCTCATCAACTACAGTGGATGCAAAAAGGAGTAAAAATTACACAATTATCCCTGAAAATGTTATCAAGCTTAAAAATACTACCACCCTGGTGATCACTTTCATACTAAGAGGTTTCAAGCAGGTATGTATCAGACACTACTCCAGCCCATTTAGTAGAGGTGTCTCTAACTAAAGTCAATTAAATCGTTCTCCGTGTTCCTTCATCTTGAGAAACCTCTGCTACATTTCATTTACATTTCTGGAGCTAGGAGTGGCAGCTTGGTGGTACTGAGAATTGAACCCAGAATCATCTGATCCGCAGTATCAACAGTTCTCAACAGGCACAACGTTTTTTTGAATACAAATCTTTGGGTAAAAGATTTACTGAAAAGCGATTGAAACCAGTGGGTTTGTCCCTTTTTTCTAGCATTGCCCTATTAACACAGATTAAATATACGCATTCCATATAAAATATGTTCCTGCTTACTGTGCGTGCTGTGGGGGAATGACAGCAACCCTCAGTCAAAATGCTAACAAATCTGTAAATGATACAAAATTGTCGCAGGTTCATTTGCTATAAATGATGAAAGCATGAAGAGAAAGTAAATGGAGCATTGGGGAAAACTGTTCATCTCCCCCTTTTGCACATTTTTTTTTCTTGGGTTGTATTTAATAATTCCATTTGGTTGGACATGAATAAAATGTCCTTGTAGATCCGGTTTGCTAAACCTATTTGCTGTTAGAATTGAGACCCATCGTAAACCAAAAAAACATTAATAATCTTTGAAAGGTTACTAAAAAATCCTCGTATTTTTTGTCTTATCAGGGAAGAGAAGGAACGCTGGATCAGGGCAAAGTATGAGCAGAAGCTCTTCCTTTTGGGCCTGCCTCAGTCAGACGTGCCCCTGGGGCAGCAGCTCTTGCGGGCGGTGGTGGAGGATGACCTAAGGATGGTGGTGCTGCTGCTGGCTCACGGCACTAAGGACGAAGTGAATGAGACATACGGCGACGGGGATGGACGCACGGCACTGCACTTGTCCTGCGCCATGGCCAATGTGGTCATTACACAGCTGCTAATCTGGGTAAGGCCTAAAATTCAGCACATAGATAGTTTGTTTGGACCTGACTAAAAGTCCCAGTTTTATATCTCCAGTTGGACCTTTTTAGTACTGTTTATTCAGCCCTAGTTGCAGTCCATGTTCCAGGTCCTGAAACATCGTCTCATTAGTCATTAACCTGCGATTATCCAGGGAACCAGTACTGTTATAGAAAATTAATCAGCAACTTTTAAGATATCAGAAACAAGAGTTCAATAGTGGTGCAGAAAAGAAACACTTCAACTAAAAAGTTAATTCAAGACAAATACAAGACTCCTATTAAGACAACTATTAGGAATTTTAGTGGTTGAAAATAACGCATGCAAATCCCAGGGGGCCTCAGATAGTGGAAGTGGCTCAGATAGCGGAAGTTTACATTGGAGATAGAAACCAGTGCGTGGGGGGAAGGGGGGTTCTATGTATCTATTGCCCCTAGTCAGCTACAGTGAGTGCCGCAAGTGTCTATTTGCTGGAATAAGCTTCAATTATCCATCACTGTGGAGTGTGACATGACATGTCTTTCAACATAAAATGTATCTAGCTAGGGTTAATTGATCATTACATTTAAGGCATTTGGCGGACATTCTTATCCAAAGCAACTTACATTTATCTTTTCTATGCAATGAGCAATAACAGTGATAACTTAGTGATGCTGGAAATCGAACCCTAATCTTCCAGGTATCAGGCCAACACCTTAACCACTGTGCTACCATGTCCCTATACTCAGTGGTATAAAGTGTCTGGAATGTACTACTGTTTTACTGACAGAAATAACATTCAAGAAAAGCACTTAAGTTCCCAAAGCAGGGTTGTTAATGTTAAGGTTAATTAAGGTCCACTGCACTTTTATTATCCTATTAAGCAAACTGAAAGCTACACACACATTCAACACGGAGCTGTTTCAGGTCTACTTAACAACGTGCATGTTTTCTTTATTGGTTGGTTTTGTTTTTTACATTTGTTATGTAAATGCTCTTATTTAATGCCCTGTACAGTACGGTGTGGATGTAAAGAGTCGCGATGCCCGCGGTCAGACGCCGCTGTTCTTTGCCCGGCGAGCAGGAAGTCAGGAATGCATTGAAATACTAAACCAACACGGCTGCCCTTCGGATTCTGATGGGACGTCGACGCCAACCGGGACAAGACACAATGCCAACCCCAACACCAATAACAACAACGGACAGTGCGAGATGAACCGCAGCATTAGCATCATGTAGATCATGTACACCATCAGTGTCTCAGTGCCATGATACTGTGACTTTCCTTTTTCCTGCCTCTACAGGAAACGCTCTCACTCTATGTCGTGTCGCCTCGTAAAACCTTTCTTGTTGCTTCATTGTGTCGAGTCATTGTGTGAATCTGAATGTGCCTGGTTTTACCCAATATCCAAAAAATTCCTAAAACATTGTTAACTCAAGGAAGCTTAACGTAAAAGAAACGTGTAAAGACGACAGAGGGTTAGGACTTGGATTTTGCTTTAAAGTTCACTTTTGCCAGAATTTTTTTATTTTTTTTAATCAATTTGATCTTAAAGACTGAAAAGAACCCAAGAACACAACCTGTATACTGATTACAGGAGCTATGAAACTGTCACATTGTAGAATTTAATGAAGGTGCAGGTTGTCATGCCTAATTTTTGTCCTTAAGCGTCTCCTAAGCTGAACATTTTTTTTTTTCCTCTTAGTTTCATCAAAGCAGATAGCTGCATAAGAATAGCTCTTCATTCCAGGCTGAAGGACATGATTACTCCGAGCTGAGAAGAATACCTTCGTTATCGTTGCTTTTGAGAACGCGATTCGAGGAGGACACTGAGGTCCTCTAACTCTTTGGGTATATGTATATCTATGGAAAGATCTGTTAAGCAACCTGCGTTTTGCTGTGAAACTGTGTGTGTGTGCTTGATAGATGCTCCTTCATACTCGATTATGCATTGACGAGAACCTTTTGTACCGATGTAGAACAGGATTCAGGACGGTACAACAAATCGCATACAGAATTGTGTATATAGTAGTCTCTATTTTCCTTTTACTGCCTCATACAACCATTTAGGTGCTAAACGATTAGCAGGAAAATGTGTAAAAAAAAAAAAAAGCTTGACCAACGTTGTGGCCTCTTTAGTGACTCTTTACCGAATGTAAGCTATCACTCGCTGGTTAAGGAAGCTTTCGGCTTGCTGATTAGCGATGCTATTTTTTTTTTATTTTTTATTTTTTTTTAAACCCGAGCTGATAAAACACCACTTTGATTCATCTCAAGTCAGGCTAATGACCTACGTGGGAACTAACAAATCAAAAGAATAATGTTAAAATTCTTTTTTCATTTTCTAACCATGCAGTATTTAATGTTAATTTTGTTGTTGCTTCATTAGTACATTAACGATCCTTTGAAAGAGAACTGATAACTCACTGTATAGGGAGCTGCAGCCTAAACAGAACAATTTTAAAATCTTTTAATAATTAAACAGCATTTACGAATCGATTCATTTGCAAAGGTGCCAACATTTATATATTTTCTTTAACCATTGCATCAAGGAACAGATCCTAGATGCCCTCTACTCTTCATTTGTCTTGTTCCCTCTAAAACCCCCAAACTGTGGATTTTTTCTTTTCCAGCTGAAAGATGATTCCAAAACTACTCAAAAAAACTCCAAAAATAACACACACCTGTGTGTAAATCTGCACATCTTTGTCCTGTGAGGTCAGAAAGAGTGGGTGGAGCTATGCACTTTTAAATGAACGTTTCTGGCATTTAACAGACATTTAACATTTAACAACAACATTTAACAATAGAAAGCGACATAGTTACAACATTTGGCAGACACTCCTATCCTATCCAGAGCGACTTACATTTATTTAATTTATACAACTGAGCAATTGGGGGTTAAGGGCCTTGCTCAGGGGGCCCATCGGTAGCAGCTTGGTGGTGCTGGGAATCGAGTCCAAAATCATCCGGTTAGCAGCCCTAACACCCTAACCGCTGAGCTATCACCATCTAAATGATATTACTATCATTGACCAGCCAATTAAGCAGTAAAGGGTTAAGGGCCTCAGGGGCCCAGCTTGCTCAGGTGACGCTGGGAATTGAACCCACATAAATAAATAAGTAAATTAAATAAATAAATAAGGAAGCAGCTTGAAAGGTAAATCTCACAATTTAGTTTTAATCCATTATTTTCATCTATTTTTGTTAATCTACCAATATGTAATAGAATTTGTTGGAATAAAATTGGAAATTTCTAGCAGGACAATTTTTAGGGCCCATGCGCTTTGGGGGCCCCTACAGATCTATTTTATTAGTAGTACTAGCCCAAAATTGTCAGCGGCACCCCTGATTTCTAGCTACTTTATTGTTTGCAGTGTTGGCACCTCTGCATCTGAACCTTATTCCACGGATTAAAGTTATTACGATAAGATTAAAAATAATGCAGCTGGTCTCGATTTCCCATTTTATGACCTAAACACTTCAGTGTATTTGATTGGTTCTACTGTGCGCTGATTATCTTGAGAGCTGGTACATCGACAAACAGTCTAAACGACTGAACTCGCAAAAATAGTTCCTGCACACTTCTTTATTTCCAGGAGAGCATTTTAGCCCTCGTTTAGTTTACTTTCTTTTCCTCAGTACTGTGCATTAGTCTCAATGTGCGTGTCTCCACATTGCCTGACTGTCGACGGTACGTTTTGTGTATAATGATGTACATTTGACATATTTATAAAAAAAAAAAAAGGCGCCGGATGTAAATATTGTTTTTTTTTGTGTGTGTGTCAATTTTATTAAACTGTTTTTTTTTTTCCTCTTAAATTTTTCCATCGTTTTTACATAATGAAGTGACATTATGAGTGTGTGCCCGGATGCTTGGCTGACTATTGACATAATAAACACCTGAATAAAATGATTTATACCGTAGCAGTCGGACTGGTGTTCTTTTTGTTAATCTGTTACATTAAACTATTTCAGGGTCCCGGATTCACAACTGTCCTTACTGAAGATGTATAAAAGAATAAATGTATCT
Source organism: Bagarius yarrelli (assembly GCA_005784505.1). NCBI lineage: Eukaryota > Metazoa > Chordata > Actinopteri > Siluriformes > Sisoridae > Bagarius > Bagarius yarrelli. The sequence continues at coordinate 2,505,629 of VCAZ01000037.1, read as the reverse complement.
TCCCACCCCCTTTTTTACCATCCGTCTAGTTTAATTTCAACCGGCTCAGTTCTTTCCCCTCGTCAGAAATCTCACCTTCTCCCTGCTGTTTGCCTTCACCTCTCTTTCTTTCAGTCTCTTCTCACAATCTCTGCCTGCTGTGCTCTCTGCAGCCCTCTTCTCTTTTTCCCTCTCGCTTTTTCTCCTCCGACACCCCCTCAACCCCCCGTTTGCGTTAATTTGCTTGAGAATGCATTAGCCGTAATGAGAGCCGAAGGCCGAGGGAATCCTCCAGGGTTCCATTAATCATTGCTCCTCAGACAGCCAACCTTGATTACAAGTGGCAAGAAATTCATTAGAGCCGCGCCTCTGACAACTTTTATCTCCGCCACTGGATCTGACTCATTAGGCAGCCAAATTAAGGCTATGATGGCCCTGATGAAATTCATCGCTTGTTTATCTTGTGCGATTCGATGCATCTGCCCATATTTTCAGGCTTGTGGGCGTTCTCCAAACACACACACGCACACACGCAAACCCCACCACCATCATCCCATCTTAGACACTCCTTGTGGATTTAGGCCTCCTTTGACGGCTGATTCTGCTAAAGAATCTGTCTCCGCTCTAAGGTATACCGTAGCGTCTGAGACTTGCCAGGTAACGAAAACATAGTGGAAACACAGCAATTTCAGTAGCAGGATGCAGAAAGTACCGCTGGTGCCTCCTAGCCTGAATCTTTGAGTTGTTTATTGAGTGGAGGTTCCTCTGGGTCATTCCGCCTCTTTCTGCAGGCAGAAGGGAAATTTCCCCCAAAGATTCACCAATGTATTATTCTTACAGATTGATGCTGTGATTAAAACACACAGAGGTTTCTTCCTAGCTTTGCCTTTCCCACTGTGCTAAAAGAAAACAGTTTTAGATCAAACATCCAGCAACTTTCCCTCTCCTCTCAGCTGGTATTTCCAGGGCTTAGCTCTGGATCTACCACAAGCTGGTCCTTTAAGGAAACCTTTTCGTTTCTTTAACGAAATAACAATGACAGAATGTTATTTATACAATCAAGCTAGATGTCATAATTAGCATGCTGATTCGAAATTACATTAGATAAACCCAAAGGGGGAGGGGTCTCTTTTAGACTATAGTCTCTTCCAGACTATACTGTAAAATAAGTCTCATTTCATTCTTAAGTCTTATTTTGGATTTTGTTTGCTTTGTCCTCATTAATGAAGAAAATATTTGCTAAACCTGTAATGAACAAAATAACATTTTAATCACACCCTCTGGTGTCACCCACATGAGGATGGGTTTCTCTCCTTCCACCGTTCCCTCAGGCTTGCTAATTGGTGCTAAATATCAACATAATTGTCAAATATCTAATTTTAATCTTACTTTTTGTAGCATTGAGACATTTTCTATTGTTAAAATCATTATACAAATTAAATTACATTTAGAACAAGAAAATGTTTGTTGAATGTTTTATGATTGGGGTTTATTTTAATTTATTAGCATCCATAGGGAGGACATACAGGACATTCTAAAGCTTTATAGCACCTGTTAGTCAGAATCAACGTTTGTTTAAAAAAAAACAGTTTCTATATAAAAGTAAGTGAAATGATGTAGTTTTGTTTCTAATGTGATGTTTAGAAAATCGAGACGATGCGGCTTTCTGATGAAATTCATGGCCCAAAGGTCGATGTGTTCAGGTAACAGGGTTATCTAAATGTTTTTTATTATTATTAATAAGTATAACTTACATTCACGGCATTTAGCAGATGTTTTTGTCCTGAGCGACGCACAAAAGTCCATTGAACAGCTCGATACCGGTACAATAGATCACAAGGTATCTAACCTATAATAATCTATTTGTTAAATAAAACAATAGCTTCATCGATGTATCGTGATTCTTTCTGTAATGATTTTGAATCGATTCTGAATTTGAATTAGATAGCGTGACACTGCGGGTCTGCGTCTGCGTGAGCAGGAAACGGAAAAATAGTTAACACTGACAGACGCAAGTACTTATTCTGGCGATCTTGCTTGAGTCCTGCGACATCAAATTTAAAGACGACCATGTGACAACACTTTGGATTTTGTGAGGACAATGATATCGTTTATAAGAGTCAGACTGTGTGCAAAGTTTGTGGCACCAATTTAGAACATTTTAGGGACACGACTAACATAAAGAAACATTCCACTGATAGGAATGCATCCACTACCACTGAAACGACCCTCAAGCAAATACCAAAACTCCCACCGGAATTATGTAAAGGTGAAGTGAATCACTCGGTCAGCGAATCACTCGGTCAGCGAATCACTCGGTCAGCGAATCACTCGGTCAGTGGCGGTTTTATTGCCAAGGATTTGTGCCGGTTCTCCGTGGTAGATAACACAGGGTTTCACAAACAGTTCTTCATAATTTCTAAATTCTAATAATCTGATGTTTCATTCAGAGCGTCAGTTCATCCTGGACACGACTTTATTAATCAAAGAACATTTATAAAAAACAAATCTTTTTTTTTTAGATAGATGATGATGTCATATATTATTTCCAACTCTTTCTGGATAAAATGTAAAGATGTAATCACGTATTTACACAGAAGAAGAATTAGGAATAAAAATATGTAGATTAAGAATTGATTTTGAAGAACTGGATCCTGAGTCCCAGAATCGTCATGATACAGGATGTATGGGATGTTGGAAAGTTCTTACCTGAACATCGGTTGTTGTTGTTGTAAGAGATTTCTGTGTTAAATAAAGAAATACACATGTAAATGTGTTAATGTAATTGCACCCTAATTATGGAGTCACGTCTGTATTAACAATGTCCAGTTAGCTAACCTGAGAAAAAAGATTTTAAAAAACTAGCAATGTTTAAAATAGGGTTAAATAGCAAACATCACAAAAATTATCATGATTTATAAGTTGTTTTTATGAGTTATATATATATATATAATATATTTGGCTGCTTTTGCAGCTATACAGTCAATGCTCAGTTTTTTTATCATTATCATCATCATCACTTTCGGTTAATATTTCGAATAAAAAGTTATAATTTACCTCAGTTTGTGAAGTAAAATCATGTCCAAACACTTAGTAGATTGTCTTCAGACGGTTAAAGTGTTTGCAGCGTCGTTTTTAACACGTCGTAGTGTAAAATTGTTTGTCCTCGCCATTAGCGCTGATGTTAGAGCCTCCTGACAGACACGGCTAACTGCTAACAGCTGACAGAAAGTGTGGCAGGAAAAGCGGAAATGTTCCCTCGCGGGTTTAAAGTTAAGAATGTTGGCGAAATTTTATTTATTTATTTATTGATTGATTTATTTATGAGGGGGGAAAAGTTACCTCAGCAACGTGCTAAGCGTCGAATTAGTATTACTATATTTAAGACGAGGTGCTGAGGGGTATATAGGGGAGAGCCGGTTAAGTGCTTGTTGCCATGTTTTTAAAGAAAAAAATAGCTTTAAAAATTTAATGGCCTAATTTTAATATTTAAAAAATAGAGTCACTAAAATAACTAATAAAACCTTTGTGCTGGTAAGAAAACTGGAAAGGGAAGTGGTAGTTCAGTGGTTAAGGTGTTGGACTGCTAATTGGAAGATTAGGGTTTGATTCCCAGCACCACCAAGTTGCCAATGTTGGGCCCCTGAGCAAGGCCCTTAACCCTCAATTGCTTAGTTGTATAAATAAAATAAATGTAAGTCGCTCTAAATAAGGATGTCCGCCAAAATGATGTAAATGAGACAGAATGTCTTAAACACTTTTCCTTCAGTCATACCGCCATAGATTAGCATATTTTATTAACTAATATTAACATATTTTATTAACTAATAAAATTCTGTGCTGAAAGTAACATTAATCGCTTCAAGACGAACTATTTCCTATTATAAAAGCTAAGCAATTTCAGCATGATGGATGTGATATTTGCAGTAAAAACATAAAACATAACTTTAAGCCTGTATATGTTAATAATATGTTTTATTTTTATTTTTCTAACCTGTAAGATTTCTGTGAAATGTTTTTCATGTATGGACCTTTTTATTAATGAATCTTTCATGTTTTCCTCAGCCATTAAAAGGTTATTGCAAATATATTTCTGTTCATAATGATTAAATAAGATTTTGTTTTAGTTCCTGATTATATTGTTATATTTTTTGTTTCTTAAAAAAAAAAAATTCCACACAGAGATTTACATTTACAGCATTTTTTCCTTATCCAGAGCAGCTTACATTTATCTCTTTTATACAACTGAACAATTAGCAGGCCCAACAGTGGTGACTTGATGGAGCTGGGAATTGAACCCACAATCTTCAGGTTGGTAGGCTAACACCTTAACCATGAGCCACCACTTCCCCAGTGATAAATGCGCTGGGTATCCGTATCCAGGGGCCGTGGTGGCTCACTGGTTAAGGACCTGAGTTGTTGTTCTGAAGAAAACCTGCGTCAAGCCCCACCACAGCCAGTCAGCCATTGTTGGGTCCTTGAGCAAGACCCTTCCTGCTTTAGGGGCGCTGTATCATAGCTGACCCTACACTTTGACCCCAACTTACTAAGATAAGATATGCAAAGAAAGAATTTCATTGTGCTGTAAAAAAAAAAGTATATGTAACAAATAAAGGCAATGACATTGAGAATATTTCTTATACAATATAAAGTTGTTATTATACAACTTAAACTGCTTCATAAATATATCCCTTATATCCCTTATGCTGTGTTATAACAAAGTAAGTGTCTCATGCATGTTTTCATCTTTCTGAAAAGCGTAAATTATGGCTAACTGAAAGTTGAATTTGACTAGGATTGTGAGAAATTTTTTCCACTGTGTATTTGACGGTTTATATGACAACACAGTTAATACCGGCATCACCGTGTAAGATGGGTCACCATGGTAGGGGGTTGGTTTTGTTTCGGTTTCCTTCTTTTCCTTACTTTTATTCAGTATTAATTAGCTTAAACATTCCTGTGCACATTTTACATTCACTTTTAAATTAGTGGCAATTCGGCACCAACCGCTTGAATGGACCACAAAGAAAGTGGAGGGAAAAGGGCAAACTCATACTTATTAAACACAGAACTTAACATAATTCTTATATAATATTGAAGTATCTCATGTGACCCCTTCTGTCGACCTGTGACGTGATGAGATGGTGCACTGTATTGCACAGCTGCATTCAGAAGAATACAGACACTACAATTAAAAACTGAACCCAGTTGCGCAGTGCAGTGCGCCAGTCTCATCACATTACAGATTAGCAGCAGAAGTTTAATTTGTTTTAGCACGTCAGATATTTATTATGTTAAAATGTTATTCATTTCATTATAAACATTTGATAAAACAATAATACTGACCTGGGTCACTGGATCACAACTACACATGTGAGTGTCACCACTACGCCGTGGTGTAGTGGGTTAAGGCACCGGCACCCGCATGCCTAGTTGAGCTCTAGCGACCCAGGCTTCATTCCAGCTAGGGTCTTTCCGGTTCTACCCCTTCTCCATCTATTCCAATCTATCTCACTCACTGCCCTATTAATAAAGGCAAAAATGGCCAAAAAATATCTTTAAAAAAAGAATAATGATAATACTTTAAAAAATCAAAACAACAATCAGGGCATTGGGCAAGTGACATAACCAACCCCGACTTTTGCAGCAAGCCACACACCTCAGATATGGAAAATAATTAAAGTAATTTCCTTAAAATTTTAATAACAGCTAAGCAATGCAATAAAATTCAGACCTTAACAGACAACTTGAAAAGGGTTTTGTTATTTTGTTAAAAACTATTTTTGTGGCCATATTGACATTTCCGAGGAATTGCCCAGCTTTAAACCAACAGTTCACTCTCTCCGCTTATTGTGTTGAAGACAAACTGGCAGCAATCGATTTGTAGATTACTTTAATTTCAGTTAAGCGGTGCTAGTGAGGGTAGCATATAGACACGAGGGAAACGATTAAAAAGGGAATCATTCACTTTATTAATAGTTTTAGCTATCATATAGAGTAGAGTTTAAAATTCAGAATGCTGAATATATATGATGACGGGTGGTTGGTGTAGTTTAGTTTAGGGACATCAGCTCTGTTACGAGCACCAGACAATTAGGCTTTATATACAAGTAAACCTGCTCCATCACCAGAAATACAGGACCAACAAATGTATACTAAAAATTACCTACATTTATAATTGAATTTTGAAAACAGATAGTCACGTGGTCACTAGTTGCAACAGGTTATCAATAACTTGGAGATAACTGCAATGACACTCATTCTGCACATGCTCAGTGGAATCTTCTGTTTGGTAGCCAAACAAACACCACCTTGACGACGGCTCTGAAGAATTTGCAGTCAAAAGTCCAGTTTTAAAGTAAGTCATTTTGTATGTAAATTAAACCATCATTTGCTAAAGCATCATTTGCAGGTGTAGCTGGTTTTTGTGTGGTTGATGTACATGATGTTAAAAATCTATGCACCTATTTTAACAATTAATTTTACTGAAGAAAATGCTTAAGCATTAAAAACTCTGGACAAGTTATCAACTGCATGAAAAAATTATTATTTAGGTTGAATTACAGTGTTACAACATTGCCCATGGCTGTTTGTTTTAGTTTTATATCTCCTTTTCTATGAAAATAAAGAATTGTATTTGTTCTGGACAGGCTATATTTCTTGTCTATTGTCTATGTTTTAAAAAAGGACAAACTGAGTCTCAGGACATTTTCCAGTTGACACTGGTCTCTCCTAAAATGGTGAGATCTTATACTGAGATCTAATACGAAGCATCTCAAGGTCAATAATTAAATCATTGTCACAAGATACCAAAGTTGTTCCCGATTTGAGTTGTCGCTCTTTAAACATTGTGAAATTTCATACTTGATTCATGGCTTTTATCCAGCCTAATTATGTGGATTGCAATGAAAGAGTCTTTGAGGTGACATTGTTTTAATGTCTAAACTACTTCGCATTTCTGAATACCTCCCTAGTGACCAATTAAAGAACAAATTCATTTTCTTCTGCTAAATAATCAACAAGCAGTCATAGGCTGTTGACTGTGTGTCACGATACATTAAATAGTGCGCTCGAGTTACACAATAAGGACACAACATGATATTTGGTGACCACGACATATAAAATAACACTTAATATCGCTTAAGCCTAATTGTCCTTTTTAATCCTTAATTATTCGTAAATATCATAGTTGTTACGACTCATGACCTTTATATGTTAACCTAATAAATATTATATTATCCACCATGTCTATTAATCTGATGTGACGTTCTTACGAAATATAAAGTCGTACTCGGGACAAAATATGTCGTAGACCTGAAAAAAAAAGCATTTTATAAAAAATAATAAATGTTTAAAGCTTAGTGAAAATGTTTTACAACATCCTGATCTTTTTATGTCGTTTTAAAAAAATTACGAGTTAAGTCGATAACTCTTAAACTTTCTGATCACGAGACCACGTGGCTTCGGAGGCAGATAATTCCTGGTCCACACGATGAGCAAATGTATCTAATTATCTAGAGGCGGTGTGTATTTTTAACGATGCTATTAAATCATTTTAAGTTGTGATTAAATGATAATGAACGCTTAAGCATTTACTGACCGCAATTTATTAATTAGACCCGGATGACAGTTAAGCATCCTATTTCCTAGAAAAATGTCTATAGCATATTGTATTAGGAAATTCGGATAAGATAACACACCTGACGTGTTAAGTACATAAGGAGGTGGAGAACAAACCCAGACTTCCGTTCAGGAGATCAGCTTCTGGATTTGATGTGGATTTAGGAGAATAATCAATGCGGTGGTTTTTGTGGTAAGGAAAAAAAAGTTTTCCCCCGAAAATCAAAAGGCTGTTCGATTAATTGGGAAAAATAGAATTATTTTGTTTAATTTCTCCTACACATCCTAAATAAATAGATGTATGGAGAATAAAATAAAGAAATGATAGTCATTCATATGGACTTGTCAATCAAGCTGTTCATCGTTTTTGATTTTTTTTTTTTTACATTCTTAAAACGAGACCTCCCAGTATAGAAAGAAGAGAGAGAGAGAGAGAGAGAGAGAGAGAGAGAGTGATGAATGTTGAAGATCATTACTGTTAGGTGAATATGACCAGTGTAGAAATCCATCACTCTTTCCCTCTGACAACATGGCCTCCTAAAGAGAGACAAATGAGTCTCATACTCATTAACTAAACCTCTCCTGTCTCTCTCTCTCTCTCTCTCTCTCTCTCTTTTTCTGTTTATTCTCTTGCCAAATTATCATGGTGCGGAGATTATTAATTTTTAAATGTTAAATTCCGAGATAATTTCTCAAAAACGTCAAACATCAGTACATCCATGATTAAAAATAACTCTCTTGTCACTTATACTAAAAAAAAAAAAAACAAGCCAGCCTAAAATAACCCAAGTCATTCATAAAAAACCCCCACTATTTTATAGATCACTCTGCATAAAATCATGTGGAAATCAGCCTCCTTGCGAGATGAATGGTATTTGTGATGTTAGGAATTAATCTAGATTAAATTTAAAAGCAGAATTAAAAATGATATGGCAGGAGGTGCTATAGAGAAGCGCTTATTACAGCATTTAAATTTGGTGTTAAATTGTAAAAACTCAAAAGTTAACCTTGTTTTAAAGTTCCGACTCAAATTATTTTAAGAAGCAACAAAAACTTATTTTTTTTTTCTTTTCCGAGCACAGAAAATCTGTTTAATTAACGCAATAAACAAACAAAATACATTTCTGTCATGATTAAATGAAATTATTTGGGAGACAAACATATTTATGAAAAAAAAATAAAAAATAAAAAAAATAAGGAACGTACAGAAATCACAACACCTGGAGGTGTAAATAAATAAATAAATAAATATCTTATGCATTTCCAACAGCTCCCGGTGGATTTTATTCGAATGATTGTAAATAATGTTATAGTCATGATGTTTAATACTCGCAATTCTACAAATAAACCATATCAGATAACGGCAGGGTGCATCATAATAATCATTATAATAATAATAATAATAATAATAATAATAATAATAATAATAATATCCAACATGTCCTCGTCTTCTTTGCTGTTGATGTTGTAAAATGGAAATTAATTCTGCTCCAAACTAAACCCGCCATGCATGTTAACAAAGTATCAATTAATCTATTGGTTAATTACATGCCACGTCATCCTGTCTAATTCCAGACTTGATGAACCCATTATTCATAATTAGGCCAATGACGTGTCGCGATTACAATTACGCCTTTTTTTTTGCATTATGTTATGTCTTTTTTTTCTTCTTTCTTTTCTCTCACTATTCAGTCTAAAAGTAGAACTGTAGCACCGGAAGTGATAAAACGCAATTACTGTTTTCTTTAGGATGTTTTTTTCCCCCACAAATAAGTGATCTCTAAAGACAGACGTGATGATGATGAGGATGAAGATGATGATGAATAAACACATGCGCGATGTGAGAACATAAAATACAGACATGCAGATAAAACAACTAGACTGCAACTGATAAATACTTTTTTGTTTGTTTAAAAACGTCCTTTTTAACAATTTTCTTTCATAGTGCACATGAGCGTGTCGTTTTCGACACATTTTTTTTACTATTTACACTTTATGTACAAAGCAATAAATTAAAGACATGGCCACGGTATAAGAAAAAAAATCCTAGGGTTTAAAAAATGCATCTAGGTCGAATCCATCTAGATGCGCGAGTTACAGTAACTCCCTTGTTTTTTTTTGTGCTTCATGCATTTATTTCTATGCATTTAAGGTTAAAAAGTTTTGCAGCCCGCGAGGGTGGCTGCATGGCGCAGTTCACGGCCTCGTGCCTTGCTCGATCTGCTGGTGTTGACTTCTGACGGCGAAGCGATTCACGTGCACCGGAATGGGAACGACGATCTTTGGGTTGCGCACGGGCTCACCGGAGCGGCTGTTCACGTTCCCCGCCTTAATGCGCTTCCACTTTGCGCGCCGGTTCTGGAACCAAATCTTGACCTGCACCTCGCTGAGTTTGAGCGCGTGAGCGATCTGCGAGCGCTCGGTCAGAGACAGGTACTTCTTGCAGTGGAACTCCTTCTCCAGTTCGAGCAGCTGCTCGCTCGTGAACGCTGTCCGCCGTCGCCGACTTTTCCCCGCTGAGGACGCGCCCGCCGCTACCGCCGCCGCCGACGTGGAACTCAAAGGCTCGTGCGAACCCGCTTTTAGTTTGCTCTTGGAGCCGCAGCTGTGGCCGTCAGAGAAGCTCTCATTCTCACTGTCTCCCGAACTGTCCTCGCGCTCGCTACACGCCGCCTCCGCAGACTTCAGGTCGAGTTTCTCATCGTCCGAGCTGTAGAGTTTAGTCTCACCTGATACACACACACACACACACACACATACACCATCTGTTAATCCACAAATCAAAAAATATCAATAAATGACGTGTTAAAACTTCAGGACAGATTAAATAACTCCATTTATTTTCCTGCTGAGATTAATTCTTTTTTTAATGGAAGGTGTTTTATTAATAAAATTATCTACAGATTATAAATTATTTTTGAACAAAGGTATTTAAATAATTTAATTATCTAACCATCCCGTCTTTAAGGTAAAAACTTCAACTTTGTTGAATAACTTTTAGTTCTGACTTTTCCCCGCGCGCTTATTTGCCCTTTATTGTGGATGAATATCTCGAAATTTATGTTCTGAGAAAGATTTTATACATTTTGTTCGGGTTTTTAGCATCGGGATTTAAAATCTCCAGGTTGCGTAACGTTGTTAGAACGTTATTTTATGGTTTATGAATATTTTTATAGTTATATAGTTATAGGGTTAAAAACATTCAGTAAGTCCAAATAACGTCATAAGGACGCATTATGAACACTGTTTATTAATGTAAATGAACTATTATTAATAACAGTATCAGAAGGTTCGCATTATTTAAATATAATGACTATAATTGGAAGAACGTTTTTCCAGAACATTGAGACAACATTTAAAGAACGTTAACAGTTGTGCAGGCTGTTTTTTTTTTTTTTTTTTTTTATCAAACTATTTCTTATATCTTGTCGCACCGATGTGAGATGTTATGCTTGTTGCTCTCACCTGCTACCGTGTGAAAACTTTCCGAGAAGTTGAGGAGTTCGGCTGTCTTGTCGCGCGCGTGCAGTTCTTCGTGCGGACTCTCCTGGCGTCCGATCGCCGCGTCCGCGCTTAACCTTGGACCGGTGAGCTCCTGAGGCGAGTAGAAACCGTCCGCCGTCTCCGAGAATCCCGGCAGCGTGGTGGTGAGGGCCACCATGGAAGGCATGCCCTGTCCCAGGCTCGCGCAGAAAGTGTTGGTTAAACGGCCTGCAAAGGACGCTAGAGGCGCGAGGGGAGGAATGGCCGACGGTAAGGGAGAGTGGGACAGGGCTTGCGGGATCACGAGCGGACGGTACGGCATGAACATTGGGTAGCCCGTGTAGAGCAAGTGGCCCGGGCGCGGCTGCGGAGTGCCGATTAACGAGTCAATGGAAAACGCCGTGCCCGGTCCGCTCGGCCTCTGCATGCTGAAAGTCTCCGTGTCCCGCCGCCGGATAAATCCTGAACCCGCGCGCGCTCTCTCTCTCTCTCTCTCTCTCTCTCTCGGTGTTTGGTTGCCAAAAATCAAAACTTATTCCTGTATTAATCGCTGACTAAAAAAAAGTTTTCGCTGCTGCTTGTTTCTTCTTTTTCTTCTTCTCCTTCTCAGGTCTCGAGCTCAGTCCTTCTCTCTCACTATTTGTCACATAGTGAGACATAAACACACACACGCACCTCTTTCCCTGCTTCCCACCCCTCTCTCTCTCTCTCTCTCTCTCTCTCCATCTCTCTCTCTCTCTCTCTCTCTCTCTCTCTCTCTCTCTCTCTCTCTCTCTCTCTCTCTCTCACATGCACACTCTCACAGTGAGTGAGTGCGCGAGCGCTCATCAACACAAGAGGATAGAAGGGGGCGTCGCCCTGGAGACTCATCCATCTTCCTCAAATTACGCTTCATTTCCTCATTCAGGGTCTTCTTTGGCGCCGCTTTTCCCAGTGGATACCAAACAGACGGGTCAAGTCACCCCCCCTCTCGCTCCCTCACTCCCCCCCCCCCCCCCTTTCTACAATGGCCCGGTCCACATTGAGTGAGAAGCGCGAGACACCGCTTCAGCCCTGTAATGGCTGACCACACCGAGCCGATCAGCTATTATTAATTCTGATTGATGACAATAATGAATCCATTCAACGCAAGAGCCGGAACCAACCGCGCTCCTCACTGCCACTGTTGTCCAAACGCAGGACCCGATGGCACCGCAGATGTTTTGGCCCTCTTGTATATGTGTGAGAGAGAAAGAGATAGTGTGTGTGTGTGTGAGAGTGTGTGAGAGAGAGTGTGTGAGTGCGGGGGGCTTTTTATTATGTAGAGCTAAATGGTGAAACTGTGGCCTTTAGGAGTGCGGCAACAATAAGCCCCTGGAGAGAAATTCAGCAAGAAATTACATTGGTGATGTAAGGATACAAGAGGGTTAGTGACATTTTTGGACCTGGGGTTATGGGTAGAAAAAAAACAAAAACAAAGTAAGAAATAATAATAATACTTAGTAATACATTATATATTATATACATATAATCATACATATTATTATTATTATTATTATTATTATTATTATTATGACTATTATTATAGTAATATTATTATTATTATTATTATTATTATTATTAATATTATCAATATTATTACTATAATTATTGCCATGATTACTATTATTTTTATTATTATTATTATTTTCATGGCTTAGATGCAGAAGTAGTCTCATTTGGAGCGAAAGTTTCCCCAGCTCCATTTTTAAGTGCTCTGTTCATGTAATCGGAGATCATTTTCCCGGGTTAAATGGCAGCTCGCTCGCGCTGCTGATTGAGCGCAGTGAAGTGGTGGTGGTGGTGGCGGCGGTGGCGGCGGCGGTGGTGGCGGTGGTGTTTGCGCGCTCTCACCGACCGGCCGTCTGATTAACGTCTGATCACCTCCGACTCTGATTGGACCCCACATGCTAATTAGTCCCCAAAAATGCAAACGAGTAGCCCCGCTCTTTGATCTATTCAAACCAGGCACTTAGACCCCCTCCCTAAGTGCCCCACTTGCCTCTACTACCCCACAACACACACTGTCTATCAAGATGACACTTTTCTTAGATCGTCCAGCGCGGCATCATTTGTACGATGGCAACTAATAAATAACAAAAATACAATATTTTTCCTTCCTTTTCTTCTTCTTTTTCTTCCTTTTCTCCTCCCCCTTTTTCTGCTTCTTCTTATTATTATTATTGTAGTTCTTTTTTATATCTAACCAAACACTACATTTTTATTTTTATTATTATTATTACTTCTTTCTCCCCAAACATGTCTTTTTAATCTTCCTTTTTTTTCTACACCTCTTTCTGTACCCATAACTTTCATCTTGCTTGTATAACCCTTCAAATTATAACGATGTTCCAATAACATAAAAAACCCAACATTTAATGTGTATACATTGATGTGTATGTTTCTAACTGAAGGATGGGAGGATGTGGAGAGATGAAGTGGAGAAAAGCGTTGGTGAGGATGGGGTGATGATGAGGAGGGTGGTGTCACTGAGGATAGAGGTCAAAGTGCTCCTGTCAGCAGATGAACGGTATGAATGAACACTTTTCTGGTGAAGCCTAAAAAGTAGCTTTAATCACCCCACCATCACCCCATCATCATCATCATCATCATCATTATCATCATCATCATCCTCATCATCCCTAGTTTGCATTTAGAACTGCTATGATTTTTTAACTGTGTAAGAGATCCTATATTTAGATTTAATTCTAAAAGTAAAATCATGGCTTTGGGTTCTGGATATAATTAATATAATTAATTAATGTTTAGAAGAGAAATAGAAAGAATTGTCAGTGAAATGACAGAATAATATTTATAGAAGGAACAAATTGGTTGAAAACATAGTAAAAAAAAAGAATTTTAGTGTCAGAAACTTGGGCAATTCCTGCAGTGAAACATTTAACATCCTACCTGTGAAACACATTTATTTATTTATTTATTTATTTATTTATTTCTCTGTTTACATGGCTGACATGGTTGATTTAAAGCCATCTTGGATTTCCTGGCAGAAGTGAGAGGTCCCAAAGCATCATATTTTAACTTCCTGGTCCTTTTCACTCTATAGATCCCACTTGATCCAGTCTGATTTCTATTGTTTTATCAAACCAATGAATTTGGTTTTGATTTGATTTTTATAGTTAATATCAGTTTTATTATAGTACTGATTTAAAGGGTTATAGAATTCTTCTGGATGTATTTACTATTGTTTCAACTTTTAAGTTATTTATTTAAATAGGTTTTTTTTTCAGAAAGGGTGTCAATATTGAAAAAAAAAAACTCCACGCAATTAAATCAGACCATTTAATTTTTATTCGTTGACGATAGTAATATTTGCAGATAAATTCTAAACATTTAAATACTATTGTTTTTTTTCCAGTGTCCTAAATGCACGTCGCCCCCTTGTGGTGGAACAACCGCAATGTCTTCGATATTAAACGTAAAATCATGCAAAAGTGATAAATAAATAATTTGTTACACAAAAATCTCACCAATTTTACACAAAACAAACTCATTTTTAACTATCTGGTAAAATTAAATAGGCAAAAGGGAATGCATGTGAGCATCATCCAAAGCCATATCCCCATCCTCCTCCTCCTCCTCCTCCTCCTCCTCACTGTTATTATAACCATAATACAGCCATTCATTTATTTAGCCTAGTCTTTAAAAAACTCATGTAATGGAAGTCAAATATCACATTTATGTACAGCGCTTTATGATATTTGTGCCTCATTTGAGGCGATTTACACTTTATGGCAGTTTGCAGACATCCTTATCCAGAGAGACTTACATATATTCAGTTGTCAGTTGAAGGTTAAGAGGCCTTGCTTGCAGTGGCAGCTTGGTGGTCCGGGAAATAGTAACGCAACCTTCTGGTCAGCAGAACAACACCTGAAACACCACTACATTTATTTACGTAGGTTGGGATTTGATCTTACAACGTTTTACACGTTCAAACGTCCACATTCTGCTCCAACTCCTGCTATAAAAAAAAAGGATTAACAAGAAACTCCTGGCAAAGAAAGAGGGAAAAAACCTGAAAACCTTTCAAACTCTAAAGCAGCAAAGCTCACATACTGAGTCATATCCCGTTGATTGTGTGTACCTCTGCTGATGTGTGTACAGAGAAACACAAAAGAACTTGCCTTTTTGGAGGATCTAATGTACCTACAATTGACCCATCATCATCACTGAACTGATGTATAAGTCTGGTTCCGAGCCCTTAGTGAACATAGCCTCGAATCTCAAGCATCAGGTAGTCCTTTAGAAACCTGGGCAAGCCTAATTTGGGCACCACTTTGTGCAGACGGCCTTCGAGATAGATGCGTAACCTGTGGCGAGCCAGATGCTGCAGGGAGCGAGGAGTTTTGGCCAGGGCAAAGACCGACTCATAAAAGTCCTGATGTTTCTGTTCAGAGAAGCCAGAAAACAACAAATTGACCAATTCTCATTTAAATATCCTGTCCAGAGAGCAAATTTCTTTTATAAATAATACTCATAATTTTTTAGGCATATACTCTCTCCTGATCAGGGACAGGAAGTAAAAAGGAACAAATACTTCACTATTGTATTATAGGTAGATTTTTCTGCTATCAGTACTTTTGCTTCACTATTTATTTTTCTAACAACTTTTTACTTTTATTCATTACATTTTTACACAAATATCTTTATTTTATACTGGTTACATTTTAAATCCAGACTCTTTACTTACTCGTTACTTAATTAGAATCTGTTTGGTGTTTTGGCGTGACCGATATTATTTCTTTTGACTGCGCAATTTGCACGGTTTTGTTATTGCGCTGCTTTTTTTTAACCAATCATTGGGGTTTTCCAGGCTTTTACGCACAGTAAACATAAGCTAGTTTATAAAGCTAACAACGAGCAAGGCGGTCAGGCAGAAAGCAACAAGAACGGCTAACGTGGCTAACTTAATTTACCATCAGAAGACCGGAATCTCCATCACCTTTGGGTTCATAATGTTTATTTTTACAGAACTGTAAAGTAATTCTGGTAGTTGATTTACTTTATTGTTCTTCTAGTAGTTGATTTACTTTTCTTTACTTTTTTTCTAGTAGTTGATTTACTTTTCTTTGCTTTTTCTGGTAGTTGATTTACTTTTCTTTACTTTTTTTCTAGTAGTTGATTTACTTTACTTTTTTTCTGGTAGTTGATTTACTTTTCTTTACTTTTTTCTGGTAGTTGATTTACTTTTCTTTACTTTTTCTGGTAGTTGATTTACTTTACTTTTTTTCTGGTAGTTGATTTACTTTTCTTTACTTTTTTTCTGGTAGTTGATTTATTTACTTTTTTCTTTTTTTACTTTTTTTCTAGTAGTTGATTTACTTTTCTTTGCTTTTTCTGGTAGTTGATTTACTTTACTTTTTTTCTGGTAGTTGATTTACTTTTCTTTACTTTTTTCTGGTAGTTGATTTACTTTTCTTTTTACTTTTTCCGTTTAGTTTACTTTCCTTTTTTTAGTTGATTTACTTTTCTTACTTTTTTTTCTGGTTACTTTAGTGGTAGTTGATTTACTTTACTTTTTCTGGTAGTTGATTTACTTTGACCTTTTTTCTGGTAGTTGATTTACTTTTCTTTTTTCTGGTAGTTGATTTACTTTTCTTTACTTTTTTTCTGGTAGTTGATTTACTTTACTTTTTTCTGGTAGTTGATTTACTTTTCTTTCCTTTTTTTCTGGTAGTTGATTTACTTTTTCTTTACTTTTTTTTTCTGGTAGTTGATTTGACTTTTCTTTACTTTTTTCTGGTAGTTGATTTACTTTACTTTACTTTTTCTACTTTTTGTTCTGGTAGTTGATTTACTTTTCTTTACTTTTTTTCTGGTAGTTTTGTAGTGTTTTTGATTTACTTTACTTTTTCTGGTAGTTACTTTTTTTTGGTAGTTGATTTACTTTTCTTTACTTTTTTTCTGGTAGTTGATTTACTTTTCTTTACTTTTTTTCTTTTTGGTTATTTACTTTTTTAGTTTTCTCTGGTAGTTGATTTACTTTTCTTTACTTTTTCTAGTAGTTGATTTTACTTTTCTTTACTTTTTTTCTTTTTGGTAGTTGATTTACTTTTCTTTACTTTTTCTGGTAGTTGATTTACTTTTCTTACTTTTTTTTTCTGGTAGTTGATTTACTTTTCTTGACTTTTTTTCTGGTAGTTTGATTTACTTTTCTTTACTTTTTTCTGGTAGTTGATTTACTTTTCTTTACTTTTTTCTGGTAGTTGATTTACTTTTCTTTACTTTTTCTGGTAGTTGATTTACTTTTCTTTACTTTTTTTCTGATAGTTGATTTACTTTTCTTTGACTTTTTTTCTAGTTTTTCTGGTAGTTGATTTACTTTTCTTTACTTTTTTTCTGGATTTACTTTTCTTTAGGTTGATTTACTTTTTCTTTTTACTTTTTTCTGGTAGTTGATTTACTTTTTTCTTTTTTTCTGGTAGTTGATTTACTTTTTCTTTTTTTTGTAGTTGGGAGTTGATTTACTTTTCTTTACTTTTCTGGTAGTTGATTTACTTTTTTTCTTTACTTTTCTTTACTTTTTCTGGTAGTTGATTTACTTTTCTTTACTTTTTTCTGGTAGTTGATTTACTTTTCTTTACTTTTTTTCTGGTAGTTGATTTACTTTTCTTTACTTTTTTTCTGGTAGTTGATTTACTTTTCTTTACTTTTTTTCTGGTAGTTGATATACTTTTCTTTTTCTGGTAGTTGATTTACTTTTCTTTACTTTTTTTCTGGTAGTTGATATACTTTTCTTTACTTTTTTTCTGGTAGTTGATATACTTTTCTTTTTCTGGTAGTTGATTTACTTTTTTTTACTTTTTCTTTATTGCTTTCTGGTAGTTGATTTACTTTTTTTTACTTTTTCTGCTAGATGATTTACTTGTTTCTTAAGTACATGTCAGAACCCAAACTTCCTTACTGTAACTCGAGTAAAAAACCACACTTCAACTTTTACTTCATTTTAAACAGGAGTATCTTTACTTCTACCCGAGTGAAGGATGTGTGTATTTTTGCAATTTCTGATCCTGATGCTGCTTCCATGCAGGAAGAAATACTGCTTGTTACATCCAGAGACTTTTATCAATAGTAACTAAACAACTCTATTAAAAATTTGATCAAATCTGTTCATTACTAGCTTAAATTGGTGAGCATTTACCATTTAACCCTTTGTGAGCCATTTAGAATCAAGTACTCAACAGTGCCAACAGCTGACTATTAAACATTATTCCTAATTTTGTCAAATTCTAACTTTACCAAATGATCTATCTCAACCTTAGGAGAACATAACACCAGTTCATTAATACCTGAAACATCTCAGGAGGAACAGCCTCCTCCCACTGATCGTTGACTTTGAGAATGCTATATGCGTTGAGAAGCACTTCTATTGTACGTGGTGACATACAGCAGTACTTCAGGACCTGGACACACAACACACACAACACATAGAACTATCAGATTAGACGGCCATTTTGATCAAACAACTGTTGGGGCTGTTGTAGGAAATGAAACAGTGCTATTGTGGTGTGATGCAGCCACACAGGGAGTGGAATAGGGTTTGTTCCAATGTTCTCTAATGTAATTGTGCAAACATGAAATCTGACCAATCAAAGCTGAGATGTAAATAGTCTTGTGTGATAACAGTAAAATGGGTGGGTTGTTTAATGATCTTTTAGGGCAGCTAAGACTGATTTGGGGAAAAACAGAATCTACTCCTCAATCAAGGTAACAATGACAGTTTCCACCTGCAGCGATATCCCCACCTGCTCGGAAAAAAGGCCAGAGGTCGGCGGTGGTGGTTATGAGGGAGCGTGGTGCAGAATAATTAAGCACTTGGCTTGATGAACAGATTGCGCCCCTCTCTGGGGGATTGGCGAGAACTTCTGCAATTAGTGCTAATTAATCTCCTATTAACATTTGCCTCATTAAGAATCAGGCAATTTATCCGGCACAAGTGGGATTCACTGGATGTACAGTACTAAGTGCTTTCTATGATGGGCACAGTGTTGAAAAGAGAACTAACAATTCTACCGAAATTAGATATTATATTCTGGTTTGGGTTGTTACATGCATTTATATGTTTAGTCCTAATACATAAACTCCATTAGGACCACACAGTGGCGTTATAGCACGTGGAAATCCGTCTTAAATATGACTATTTGACTGTGATGATAGCAGTGTTAGCATAAAACTTTCAGCACATTGTGATCGGGGATGATGAAGTTGGATGGAGGGAAGAATTTGCTTCATGGAAGCTTCAACCACTTTCCCTGATATTGATAGTGTCAGGCAGTGGTGTCGCTACTGCACTAGCCAACAGCTGTTAGCAATCAGCTTTTTTGGTACATCACAGTCACCTTTTGTTCTGGATGGTGACATCACAATCTAATCAAAAGGCTGCCACAGGAGAAATTTACTTGATATCTAAATTAGCTTCCTAACACAAGCAATGCAATTCATTAGCGTCTGCAAAGAACAGTTAGCAAGAGACAATCACTAGCTTCCTTTTCCATTTTCCGCCTCATGCTTTAAACACACCAACACATACAGCATACTGAGCCGAGCCTCTGCTACTGCTTACTCTCGTCTGTATAACCAAAAATCACTCAGAATTTTGATCACCCAGACCCTAAAGTTGGTTCGATATCAAAATAAAGAATTTTTATAAATAGCTTCGATGAAGTAAGCTACGATTAAAAATGTTGCTGTAGCATAGCTTGCTACGTTTCCAGCGGAGGCAGCGTCAGTGTAGTGAAGCTTAATTTAATGTAAAGTAACTGATATGCTACAAGTAGCTTGGAAACACCACCTATTTTTTATTTATAATAAAAATATTTTGAAATAAGCAAGTAATTTTCTACCCCGACAACCTTCAGGTGGTTACTGTATAACCCTATCTACACAAACTACAGCTAAAATTAATATGTAAAAGGACCTTATCAAACTATACCTTTGCCCCTCCCGTTTACCAGTTCCACCACGCTGAACTGTATTAAAGCAACAGTTTGACCTTAGGAGATACCCACAAGATCATAACCTTACAGTCCCATGGACTGGTGAACCCAAATTCAGTCCTGGCTCACGTGTGGGAATAAGTCTATGATTGTTGCCATATTAGCGCAACAAGTCTGTAAAATTCCAACTGGTGATAATGGCACAATGGTAAAAAAATGTACCCAGATTCCGAGACCCTACACTGACCTTTGGCAGAGCTCCTGGCCACACTCTGATTGATCCGTAGTTTAGCAGTTCCTGCACAATCCGTTCAGGCTCATTCTCCACCTTATAGGCCACTACTTTTAGGATGTTATGCATTGGTGCCTCGCCTCCGTAGTCCATAATGTTGACCGAGGCACCGTTCCGCAGAAGCAGCACCACTATCCCAACGTTGGCATTCTTGCATGCCATGTGCAGAGGAGTGTGCTTGTCAGTGTCACCCTTGCCCACATCTGCCCCAGCCTCAACCAGGCGCTGACTCACTTGGGCATAGCGTTCCAGGGCAGTGTGGTCTTGGGGCTGTGAACATGCAGCATTTAATGGAGTTTGTCCTTCATCATTTTGCCACTCCAATGCTGCACCATGGCGCAGGTACAGATCTACGTGGGCCAGAAGACCGTGACGTGCAGCTACATGCAATGGCGTGTTGTTTTCATCCGAACTGCGTCCGTTTATGGCTCCGCCAAACTGGATGACATGCTTAGCACACCTGGAAAATGAACGTTCAAGACAGAAAGCTAAGAGATCTTTTTCTTTTTGTTTCTAAATGATTTCATTTGTTTTGTATGCAATTATTGTTTTATTCTATTTTAGGCGAAATGCTAGCTGAGTGGTTAATGCATCTGTCTGCTGCTTGGAAGATCATGGGTTTAATTTTCAGCACCACCAAGTTGCCAGCAAGTCGCTCTGGATAACAGCACCCGCCAAACGCCACAAATTAATTTGATTTAATTCTTTCTTTCTCTTTTTTTTCAAAACATTTAACTGTTTTCCTCCTATTATTTCTTTCTTTCTTTTATTACACATATTTAGATCAGTAAAGAAAATATCTTCCTTAGCTAATGGCAGAAACCATGTCATCAGTCATACTACATTACCAACGGTATGACCAGTATTGACCTTCCTACAGTTCTTAAGATAACGTGAATGATTGGGAAGGATTTATATTCCTGATGATAATAATAGCGACTAATTATCACTCACTCTAGTGACTCCGGCTCGGTGCAGAGGTGCAGGGGCATCAGCCCATCCTCGGTGGCCGCGTTAACATTTGCACCATACTGTAGCAACAGTTTAACGCAGTCCGGCTGACACTCCTGGCATGCCTCGTGCAGTGCAGTGGT
Organism: Bagarius yarrelli; assembly: GCA_005784505.1. Classification (NCBI taxonomy): domain Eukaryota; kingdom Metazoa; phylum Chordata; class Actinopteri; order Siluriformes; family Sisoridae; genus Bagarius; species Bagarius yarrelli. The sequence continues at coordinate 2,484,189 of VCAZ01000037.1, read as the reverse complement.
GCCCCCAGGGGCAAAATCTACATCGGCCCCTCTCAGAAGGAGATGCCTCAGGCAGTCGGTGAAGCCCCGACCGGCTGTAATGTGCAGAGGGGTGGTCAGCTCCTGCTCGTAAGTCAGAGACCACAGTCCTGAAATAGAAACAGTCAACATGACACCCTGTTATCATTCGCTGGAATGTTTGTGGAATGTGTGGTATAAAAATCTATCTATCTATCTATCTATCTATCTATCTATCTATCTATCTATCTATCTATCTATCTATCTATCTATCTATCTATCTATCTATCTATCTATCTGTTTGTCTGTCTGTCTATCTATATAAGGATCTATCTATCTATCTATCTATCTATCTATCTATCTATCTATCTATCTATCTATCTATCTATCCATCTAAAGATCTGTCTGTCTAATTTTTATTTTTATTTTTATATCTGTCTGTCTGTCTGTTTGTCAGCTGGTCAGTCTTTGTGTTTTTTTCTTTTCCTTTTTTCCCCTTTTTTTCTTTCTTCCTTTACTAAACTAGGGAAACTGAGAAGAATTTAGTGATCATACATTTACTCCAGTTTATATAATTATTATTAAAAAACCTACAAAAAAACCCCCCTCATCGTTCCTAAGAAAATGGGGCATGGAAAAAAAACCCACTAACGACAATCTTCTCCTTTCTGAAGATTTCAGTGCTGGAAAACGCACTGATGCTAAAGCCTCCTTAGATAAATAAGCGCCTGCTTGTAGAATGCTGATTAGTTCCTTATACGTGTTAAATAGCACCATGTTTTATGATTTCTAAATAATACAATGCATCAACACCCACTGACCAATCAGAGCAGAGAATTCATCAACGCCGCGACCTACTTAACCCCCTGTAGTTAAACCTGAAGTTCTTCCACTCCTCGATGTCACTGGTGTCATAAATAGCGTCCATCAGGTGTGTGTACTCGGGGTCGTCGATGATGCTGATCACAGTGATCTCGTCACCCACCAAAAGAGAGTTCCAGAACTGGAGTACACATCCTGAAGCATGTGCAGTCGCGATCACGTCATCCCGGTACTTCTTCTGCTTCCTGAACTTAATCTTCGGACCCATGATTGACAGTAAAGGAGCTCGTCAGGTGACTGGATGGGTCCGGCGTCTTCTTGTTGTTGTTGTTGTTGTTGTTGTGACCCGGTGGTTGTTTCTTCTCCTCAGTGATCTCTGGACAGCTCTGAGCCCCGTTTGCAGGATGATTCTATTTTGAGGCTTTGTGGCCGTTATGCAACCAGATAGACATGTTAGAAGCCATGAGGCAGTTGTGGTATTTGGACCACATGAGATTCGTGCCCTCGTTCACCAGGCTGGGGCACTTATTTATGTTGGTTAATGATGATTCATGTTCTGCTGCCTCTTGCAAACTCACCTTAGTTTAACTCAGTGCTCAAAATTCAACATGGCTCCGCCCCCTTAGAATCCTAGAATTATTTAATCAGGTATCTTTAATTTCTGTCTTTTTTTTCTTCTGTTTTCCAAGCTTTTAATCTTCTTATTTTCTACTTTTTTTTAGTTCTTTCTTTCTTTTTTTCTTTCTTTCATACATTCATTCTTTTTTGTTGTTCTATTTTTTTGTTGTTTTTTTCTCCTTTTTTAATTTTATAATTTGGTATTTTGTTCCTTTCTGTTGTGGATTATTTTGCTTATTTATTTTGCTTGTTAATTTGTTTCTTTTTTTCTAACTAACTTCCTTCCTTCTTTCTTTCTTTCTTTCTTTCTTTCTTTCTTTCTTTCTTTCTTTCTTCCTTCCTTTTTTTCTTTCGTTCTTATCTTTTTCTTTCTTTCTTTCTTTTCTTTTCTTTTTTTGCTTCCTTCCTTTCTTCCTTCTTTCCTTTATATCGTTCTTTCTTTTTCTCCTTCCTTCCTTCCTTTCTTCCATCCTTTCTTTTTCCCTACACAATGTATCTTGAACACTCCATACACTTTTCTTTATTAATTTTTTTTATATCTATCCTCTTTTCTACCTATTTTTTAATCTAACCTTTTGCAGCTTCCTTTAATCCATGTTTCCATACTGTTAGCCTTTGATTTTTTTTTTTTTTGGTAGATTGTCATTGTACAGCATGCAGTCCAACATACACACACACACACACACACACACACACACACACACACACACACACACTCTCATGTATGTATATTTACATAAATAAATCCCAAACCCGTTACCTCTCACTCTCCCATCAGCAACCCAACGCATGGCGCCGCCCTCAGGCTTGATGACTACTTTCTCAGGTGAGCCTTTGGGGAACAGTGTCTTTACAGCCTCCGTGTCCCCTGTATACAGCGCATTCTGTACTACCAAATCACGGCACACCAGTGGCACCGACGGCATGTCCGGGTTCTTCCTGGACACTGTGATTCTGTCCCGAGCCTCCTTTCTCAGCAGGTAGCCATTAACCGTCGGCTCAGTGTGCTTCCTCCGATACTTCCTTGTCTCCATGAGGTCTTGTTCATGTTCTAAGGAGCGCAAAGCTGTTGGAGTAAACGCAAAGCTCCGGTGAGACATACTGATCAGCAGTAGAAGACGGCGAGATGGTTTTGGAATCTTTTCGCTTCCTGCTGAAGGCAAAACGATACGTTTCCCGTATCGTCTTGGCTCAGTAAAGTTGTTTTGATAATTAATCTCGGACAGGCCTTGCTGTCTGTGAGCACAAATCTATTTTTACCCCGCAGTCACATGGGCGGAGTCACATGAGCAGGCCAACTTTAGATGTTCTGCAGCTGAAAGTATGCCAAGGACATTTTTAGACAATATTATAGAGTACAGTAAGCTAACCTTTAATGTCTATAGCAAGAAGGAGTTTTGGGATATTCTTTAGATATAAAGTTATGTATTTTTTTCTGATGGGATATAGTTGATTGAACTGGTGTAAATACCCTCCGAAAGACATTTGAAACGAATATGAACTTTGATCGCTCAAACCACTTTAGGAGATGGTCTGGGACAAAACTGGACAAGTCTAAATGCATCCGTCTGTTTAAACCACAAGCGTCAACGGTAGCTTCGTATCTCAGAGGAGTACGCCACTCATGTTGACCGCAGCATAGGCTAAAGGAAGTGATAGCCCAGTGGTTAAGGTGTTGGACTGCTAATTGAGAGCACTAAGTTGCCACTGCTGGGCCCGTGAGCGAGGCTCTTAACCCCTAATTGCCCAGTTGTATCAAAGAGTTCAATGTAAGTCGCTCTGGATAAGGCATGCCATAAATGTACATGTCATACATGGATAAGAGGACTTGTGAAACACAGACACTCGCACAGCTTCATGCAGCAACGAAAGCGTGCAGCAAACGCCGTACAGAATGTATAGAGGCGACTTCATTTATGTGGCTAAGTGTAAACGGAACTGTTGTCTAGAATGTCTTTGTATGCTGTAACATTAATTAATACTTTCCTGGAACTAAAAGACTCACACCCTGTTCCAGCATGACAATACACCTGCGCACAAAACCCCCCTGATCTCCATGTTTTGATTGGAGTGGAGGAACTGCAGTGTCCTGAATTTAACCCCACTAAACTGGAACCCCGACTGAACCCCAGACCTCCTCACCTCAACATAAGTGTCCGATCTCATTAATACTATTGGAACTGAATGAGCAAATTCACGCAGTCACACTTAACAAGTTTCCAGATGTGTGGAGATTATTAGAGGAAGAGTGAGACAAACATCTGGAATCTGATGTATCAAAAACACATATGACTTTGATGTCCAGGTGTCCGAATATGTTTGGCAATTCAGTGTAGACTTGATAGTTCAGGATTTATTCCTGTTGGCTGAGAATAGAAACCTGGAAACTGGAGTGTTTTCAAGTACAGACAATTTGCTATATGGAAACTTCCTCCGGTCTTAGCTTTTTATCGTTCCAAAAATTTTCTCCATGCTAATTATTTGGATACAAATAATTACCTAAAGTACTGCTGCAGCATTTGAGGCACAAACGAGGTTTAACTCCTGTTAGACAGTAGAGGGGCGCTGGGACTGAATTTGGCAACAAACCTGGAGCGTAGATCGATTAGCATATTTATTGATGTTAAAAATAATTGCAAATTGAGTCTGGAGGTGATTGTAGGAGGAAGTGGGGACTTCTGGAGATGGATGAGATGGGCAGGTGTTTCAATACTTCATATTGTAGCTATATTGTAGCTATATTTATATAGTGTAAGAAGTAAATTAGGAAAGAGGCTAAATTAAGTACTCAAGTGAAGTATAATTAAACAGTAAATCATGCTGGTTTATGTTTATCAACGAAGACCAAAGTCCCCGACTTTAAGTTGTAATATTTTCGCTGCACTAAGCGTATTTTTTTTTGAAATATTATTTCTGCACTTTTCAACTATTTTATGTAACACACTCGACTCTATACACCACTGATTGTGTTCCGCAGTGTGCCGTAATAGCTGTCACATTGACTGAAGGAATCAAAGACTTCCGACTTTGCAAACACACATTACCGGGACGAGAAGGAGAGAGAGAGAGAGAGAGAGAGAGAGAGAGAGAGTGCGGCGAGATTGTTTTTTTGTTGCTGGAGTACATCCTTTTAAATGATACGCATAATGAGTTTATAATATGCATCTGGGCTACCTCCTCTCTACTTTGATGTCTTCCAAATGGCCCGGGTGTCATCAGCAAAACATGTAGGCACTTTCCCGGCCCATTGCCTCCCAAATGTATTTTAAATATCATTCCTCGTAACGCAATTATTTAAAACGTTGAACTAAACACTTACTAATGGGGGAAAAGAGACAGCGACTTCCACAAATTCATTTCTCAAATGGTGGACATTCGATTTATTTATTTATTTATTTATTTTTCGAAATGGAGGCTTTCTCGACCAAGAAAAGAAGATTGGTGGTGGTGGTGAAATGGGGGAGGGCAAAAAGAAAAAAAAGGAAAAAAAAAAAACCAACTGCTTTCTATCATTCGTCTTACTCCGCGCAGACACCACACACACACACACACACACACACACACGCACTTGTGTTTCTCCCTGCAGATAACAGGAACACACCGAGTCGATTTCGTCAAATGCAGTAAGACAAACATGGATCCGGCCATCTGCGGTGCGCTCTGGTCAACGGACTCGTGGAACAACCTAATGATCGCCAGGCTCATCAATACAATTAGGCAATTAGTTCCTGCTGATTATCTCCCACTCATTTTCATCTCGACTGCTGTGCCGCCCATTAAAATTAAAGCAGGAGAAAAAAAAACAGAGGAGTATATGGAAGCTCGTCTGGTTGGCATACAAAGACAGCGGTAATAACACGCCGGCTAATTAATAGCACGTTGGTAGGAGGGAAGAACTTGAAAACGCAAACTAATTGCTTGAGACTAATTTACAGAGTAACTAACACGCTTATGGTCGGATTTGAAAAGTATATCCTAAAGAGCCACAATTACATTCGATCGACTTTTAACGTCCTTAATTAACTCGAGATTTATTTTCCCTTTGCTATCAGATTCCGACAGCAGCCACGATGTCGTCGTGATTGCGGTGCGGTGTGGCGGCGTTCCGCCCAGGCTTTAAAGAAGAAATGAAGGGAATATATCACAACTAATTTGTGATTATTTTAAGATCGATAAATAGATAATCGATTTACATTCCAGGTCTGTTGCCAAAACCTGTATGAGAAAGTTTGCATACAGGAAATTGTCTGTACTTGAACTTGTCTTTTTTTACAATCTATGCTCCAGGTTCCTATTCTTAGCCACCAGGAGTAAATCCTGAATTGCCAAAAGTATTGGGACACCATATGTGTTTTCGATACATCAGATACCAGATGTCGTCTCACTCTTCCTTTCTTCCCATAATCACCTCTAAACATCTGGAAATTGGGAAGAGGAAGTGGTAGCACAGTGGTTAAGGTGTTGAACTGCTAATTGGAAGATCGGGGTGGGATTCCCAGTACCACCAAGTTGCCTCTGCTGGGCCCTATAAATTGCTCAGTTATATAAAGAAGATAAATGTACGTCTCTCTGAATAAGGACGTCTGCCAAATGCTGTAAATGTTAATGGAAATGGAAAGTCTTTCCACTGGATTGGGATTGGGTCATGTGACTGTGGGAATTTAGTCCCAGTAGTATTAGACACTAATATTGAGGTAAGGAGGTCTGGGGTTTAGTCAGGGTTCCAGTTCCGTCGAAAGGTGTTTATTTCAAAGAGTTTGAGTCAGAATCAGGACACTGTACAGGACATGAGAGTTCTTTTCGTCCAAAACATCCAGAACACAGCATGTCTTCATGAAGGCTTTGTGCACAGGGACATTGTCGTGCTGGGACAGGGTTTGGAATAATGGAATGCTACAAAGATGTTCTAGACAACTGTTTGTATCAAACTGGTGAGGTGTCTACAAACCTTTAGCTTTTTACCATATATATATATGTATACACTCTTGGCCGTATGCAGGCGATGTTATAGTATAGAGAGTTGGATGTATGCAGTAGTAATCAAGTAGCAAGTTCCTAAAGGAAAACATGTAGCGGCATAACCGACTGTAATAGGAAACACTTTCCCGCTCAAACACCCAGAGCCAAATGAAATCGGCATAGTATTAAATGCAAATGTCCAGTGTGTGACAGAGAAACGAGGTTGGCATGCTAATGTGCAGATTTGTACCAAGTCACGGCTGCGTGTTTTCCGTCGTGGCCAGGAAAATAAAAAAGTGAACGAATATCGGTGGCATGAATGATAGAAAAAAAGAGAAAAAAAATGTAAACCCCTTAAAGCGTTTAAGCCGCTACCTGCGACGTTGATGTTTAGCGCGCTATACAGTACATTGTGCTGTTGATCCCCCGCACAAATGGAGGCCCTCTTCATTATGACAATTGAGAGGTTCATCTTTCAATCTAATAGCTCTCGATAAATTTAACAATCGATCACAACCTCATTTCATCGCGAGCGCTCCTAATACGCGCTTCTCCGCCAAGTGGAACATTTTCTAATGATGCACTTGCACACCAAAACAATGCGGGGCCCAGTGACTACATTAGTCACTAATGTCCCAATCCATAATGTGCTTATAACGCTCTCCCGTAAGAGAGAGAGAGAGCGAGAGAGGGAAGAAGAAAGAGAGAGAAAAGGGGGGGATCAGCGAGGAACCGGGAGATCAGAGGGAAAATGGTCATGATGATGATGATAGTGCTTAAGACACTGTCATTAATGACCCTATCACAGGCGCCGTAATACGTCCGCAGACATGCTCTCATTAGCATACATCAGACCATCAAGGCACATTGCAGGAGCAAGAGAGCAAGCAGGGGAGGGCGACGGAACGCAGTACACCACATTAACATCCCGGCATTGCTCAGGCTGCGTTGCTGTAGCTCTGATTAATGCAAAACAAAAAGCACCATTTATTTTCAAACCAAGGTGTCTGCTTTGCTTCTGCAAGCTCGCAACCCCCTACCCCCCTCACCCAACCACCACCACCACCACCATTACCCAAAGCCCCCTCCCACTCTTCCTGAACTCCAACAATTCACCACAAGGCGATGTTCTAATGTGCGTAAATTGTTGACCAAGGTCGTAATTAACAAGCAACGTTCAGGCTAATCAGACGACGCTTTGAGGAACTTTCATAAACATATGAGATCAGATGATTCGGGTTAATCGTCATTTTTTAGGGTTGAAAGTCGTACAGGCAAAAAACTGCCAAAGTCACAATAGTCAATAGACAATACTATCAGTTTATAGATTAATCACCAGTTAATGTACGATTTAAACTGTGCCCCGAATTTACACATGAAACCTTTTTAATTATGCTTTTAGAATGTTGTATTAAAGGTGGGAAATTAGTGATGTTTAATTTATACTTATTTTTACTCCAGTTATGACTGAAAACATGGAACTCGATCCATTTTGTAAAATAAAGAAAACTATTTTTAAAAAATTGCCAAAGATGAAGAAAAAATCAGAGGTGGACAGTGGAAAAATAAAAAAAATGCTGTAAAAATCTATTAAAAAATGAAAAAAAATATTTACTCGTGTGTTATTAAACATAAAAAAAAATCATGTATTTTTAATCACATGGAAAAATTAAGAGAAAGGATGTAAAATTGATTATTAAGTGTATTATTTTTTCACAACAACAAAAATGATTCATTTATATATAAAAATATCATTAAAATAAACTGATAGAAAAATAGAACATTTAAATAAAAAATCAGAAACTAACATGAATCACATTATTACATATATACACACATTTCAAACACCAAGTCACACCAGAGTTAAACATCTATTTTTATGTAAAAATCTATAAATCGTGCAAGTGTGTGTAAAAAAAAAAAACTACTGGGAAAAACAAAACATGAAGGGAAAAAAAACACAACAGCAAAAAAAAATAAAGAAAAAAATAAACACAATTACAACAAATTAATATAGAATTAAAAATGAATCCTGTACAAAAAACTGCAGCATGGATCCTTTATTTGTTGTCAAATTCCGAGTAAAAGTGAGTTTGGTCTTCAATCGTCTCTTGAAGACAGCCAGTGACTGTCACAGAGAACAGAGAAGAGTCTTGTACTGAGCCTTGTGGGACACCAGAGAGTCTACGTGGAGCAAATGGCGTGCCTTTCTATGTTACTGTAAAAATCACAATTAAATAAATAAATACTCTAAAATTAATTTTTTGAAAAAAATGTTATTGTTTTATAATTAGACCTGTTGCAGATCTTAAATATTGTACATTTGGGAAGCTATTTCATTTTTTTTGGTTTGTTTTTACAGAGAATTCCCAATGATCAAATCAATTAATAAATATTTAAAATGATGCTAAATTTTTTTATTTTAATATTTCGAATTAGGGTTATGCCATTTTTAGTCTTATTTTTAGAATCGTTGCTGTTTTAAAAATTAATACAAGTCCCTTTGGACATATTTAAACTCTACCAAGAAGAAACTGAGAACATAAACCAATCAGCCATTTGAGTAAATGATCATCGGCGGGCATTAGCACAGCTAAATTCACTAATCCACGGGTAAATCAGCTTGTTATGTTCAATTGAGTCAATTCAATTACGCAGAAACGTCTTGTACGCGATTGCGCCAGTGTTGTTGTGTTAAATCATAAAATCTTCCACCACAAGTCGAAAAAATATTGATTTTCATAAAATCTGGAAGTAGTTCCGTCTACGGTTTTAATCACTGGCGGATGTTTATTATTATTCGCTCGTTTTATTGTGTTATTCTTTATTTTTAACGTAATTAAACTGCTTTTCTGTTTGATCTATTTGAGTTCTATGTAAGGAGCCTCCAGTTTCAGCACTTAGTAAGTCAAAGCTAGAACTTTAATAGACACTGGAGTCTCTTTGGCAATTCTTGGTCACTAAACAAGGGAAAATTAGTAAAAGTTTAAGTATAAATAAAAATGTTTAAAATAAAAAACGATGTTATTTTTTAAAACATCAAATTATTGCTGTTGTTTAAGAGAAACAAATTAATTAGGGACATACTGTTGAAAGCAAAATGAATAACTTTAGTGTGCAGTGGCTCTATAACACCAACACCTTTTACATTAACATTTACAGCAGTTGGTACACGCCCTCATCCAGAGTGACTTACATTTATCTCTTTATACAACTGGGGGTTAAGGGCCTTACTCAAGGGCCCAACAGTGGTAGCCTGGTAATGCTGTAAATCAAACCTTGGTCTTCCAATTAACAGTCCAACACCTTAACCACTACCACTTTTTTTTAGGATTTATTATCTATAACAGCAGAACACGTAGTGTGCTAAACTTGTGCTTTCACTCTGTCTAAAATGTATGACCAAACCTGAAAAAAACGTAAAAACTCAATTGTGAATAAAAAAACAATAAAATCTTTAGGTAGAAAATAAATATATTTTGAACTAAACTAAACTAAAAGAGTTTTTTGGATGCTGATCTCATTCACTTAGCCGCAGACTGAGACCACCGAAGTCTACAACGGGACGCCATAGGAAGTCATTCATACCTGTGGCCATCAAACTCTATAACCCCTTCATTCAGGGCTGTGATAACTATATCTATCTATCTATCTATCTATCTATCTATCTATCTATCTATCTATCTATCTATCTATCTACATATATATATATATATATATATATATATATATATATATATATATATATATATATATATATATATATATATTAATCAGTTTTTTATACTTTATATATATATTTTTTATTTTTATATTTGTAAATCCATTTTATTTTATTTTATTTTATTTTCTCTTTTGCTTCTTTTCTTATTCTTTGTACCTTTTTTTTCCTAATAAGCAGCTACTGGAAAAAAAACTAAATAAAAAATTATCTTAGCTTAAAACTTTCGTCCTAAAAGTTCTCAAATACTGCCACCTCGTGGGGATTGATTGTTACTACACAACACGACCTAATGTGTCCAAATCTGCACTTACTGCACTTTTCCTGCTTTCTTTGTTCACTTTTCTAGATTTTATTTCCTAATCTCAGATTTTAACGTCATTTTTATTATTTTAGAAATGTTTTTATTTCAGCTTTTACTTAGTCCAACCATAGAAAAGATCCCGTCCCCCCATTTTTTATTCGTTGACCTCAGTAGTTCTAGCAAAAGTTGATTTGTTGACCTCAAACCCAGGCCCGGTTCTTGCCAACCATAGACGGGTGGGCAGACCGAGATCCCAGGTGGGCAGTTTTTGGGGGTGGGGTTGAAGAAATGGAATAGTAATATTGTTGTACTAATATTCCTGCTTGGGTTTGGTTAAGAAGAAGACCTTATATTGAGTCAATATAAACACAAATATGTTTTTAAAATGTTAAATTAAAGTTTATTTTTAACATTCAGACTGACTAATGACTGGAATAAGCAGCACAAATTCAGAAAATGTTATAATCTATTTCAAGTTGAAGATAAAAATTATATATTCTAGTAATATTTTGGAGAAAAACTGAGTAAACAACTAGTTGATGGGTAGATAAATAGATAGTTTGATAGTTCTTTCCAGTGGTGGGAGTCGGAATTGTTTCTGACACGGGATGAAGTAACAGCAGTTCACTGTTGCCTGTATCCAAGCACTGCACTTGGAAGCCAATATTTCCACACTTGATGGTTTGTGTGACTGTTTCAGCTTCTCCGTAATACCTGACAGACCATTGGAGGACGTGTCGTTCCTTTACAACGAATCAAAAATAAAGAAACTGTTTGGTTTTGTGTCATGGTTAGTCAGGATTCCTTTAAACTGTTATCAAATCCCAAATCATACAAAGAAAATAATTGTATACCACAATGGGTGGGCGAGACAGACGTTTGGGTGGGCTGGACTACATCCACTCCCGACCTAGAGCCGCCTCTGGTCTAAATAAATATATTTTGAGTCTAGTTTTAAAAGTAATGATGTGAAGTTTATGCCCAGCCACAGAAAAAAAGCCTGGCCACCCCATTGTTTATACTTTGACCTCGGGACTTTTAATTAATATATATATATATATATTCAACTTTTATTGTCATTGTGCACGGTACGTGTACAGAGCCAATGAAATGCAGTGTTTTTCTCATATCTTAGTAAGTTTGGGGTCAGAGCACAGGGTCAGCTATGATACAGCGCCCCCTGGAGCAGGAAGGGTTAAGGGTCTTGCTCAAGGACCCAACAGTGGTTGGATTGCCGGTGGTGGCGCTTGAACCCAGGTGTTTCTGGTCTTCAGATCAGCAACTCAGCACCTTAACCATTTGAGCTACCACTGCCCCTATACTTAGCTGGCAGGGGAGATACCATGATCAAGAAGGTGGTTCACCCAGGGTGAGGCTCAACCATTGCACTTCGGTTGTGCGAATTCCCCAAATGTGGGAATCTCAACTGCATCATTTCTGGAAGTCAGTGGAGAATTGGGGTGATGTGGAAGAATGAACACTACGACAGATTTTTGCGCAATTTTATTTCTGGAATAGTCCAGCTGAAACTTGGCTCATTTGGAGCTGGTGTACTTGGTGACTGCTTTGGTGCCCTCAGACACGGCGTGCTTGGCGAGCTCTCCAGGCAGCAGCAGGCGTACGGCGGTCTGCACCTCACGGCTTGTGATGGTCGAGCGCTTGTTGTACTGAGTCAACCTGGACGCCTCGGTGGCGATGCGCTCAAACACGTCATTCACAAACGAGTTCATGATGCTCATCGCTCTGCTTGAGATGCCCGTGTCCGGATGCACCTGCAGGAGAAAGTAAATCATGTACTGTAGAGGATACTTTGATAGGAACATGTGGAATTCATGTTTATACAAATCCAATCATTTGATAAGAATTAAAGTATTCCAGAACTGTTAGGGGTTTCGTGGGTAAAAAAAAAAAACCCATTGATGACAAGCACCATGGTCATGGTCTCTACTTCAGGTCATTAAAGTGATTAAAAGACAAAAAAAAAAAAAAAAAAAAAAAAAAATACCAGACTATCTAGTCTTTAAAACGGGTGGACTGCTAACTAGAAGTTCCTAGTTTAATTCCCAGCACCATCAAACTGCCACTTCTGGGTCCCTGGGCAAGGCCCTTACCCCTCAGCTGCTCAAAGATGGCAATAACAGATTTAACTTTTACACCAATAATCATCTCATCAGTTCATCTACCTGGATTTGACATTATGTATTTTCTAAAGATAAGAAAATTAGATAATGGCTTAAACACAACTGTGTCGTCTACGTCTAATGCAGCGGTTTACAGACTAGGGTGTGCAGTGTAAAGCTTATAAGGATGCGCTCTTAAATTTAAGGAGAAAACTGAGCCAGAAGTAGGAGCTATGTCACACGGCCCCAGCCAGCACACAGGTTTTGCTTTTTCCTTTAGCCGTCCTCACTGCTCGGCCTGACTTTTCCCTCGATATTCCGCTCTATAAAACATTCAACTGAAAAACAAACTCTGGTTGACTAACACGGGGACAGAACATTTTTAAAATACTTGTTCCTGAAAATGTGCTTAAGGGTTTTTATTCTGCAAACGGGTCCCCCGTCTAACAAAAGTAGTTTGGAAACGCTTCATCCAATGCCAGTAGATCCTTACTGTAGCTTCGAAATGACTTGCAATTTTCTCTCGTTTTGCATCACTTTTCCTCATGAATCAGATCACTAAAAGACATTAGCTAGCCTTAAATACCGCCAATGATTTCAATGCAATAATTAGGGGGGGGGGGGGGGGGGGGGGGGTCAAAATCTCTCACCTGCTAGCCATGAGGTTTTATATAGCAAGCACACAGACGTGTCCTAAATGTACCTACAAGTAGCAACTCAGTATTCGGTTTTAATCCATATACTGATTTTTGAGCTAAATCAGCAAATTAAGATGCACCCAAAGTCATAAAAAGCCAAAGTGGTTCGAACCGATAGACAGAAAATAGAATTTTAGTTACTAAAACAAGTTTAGACACTTTTTCAAAGGATTATTTAAAATGACAAACTATTTTTGACTATTAAGTTGAAAGTTTTATTAAATCATGCTCATACGCAGCTCATATCAGTTCTTTACGAGTTCATAGGACAATTAAGACATTCTTAAACCCTTTTTTTTATCCCGTAATCTATTTTTTAATTAGACTGGCAGCTGCTATCTGAAATAAATGGCTCATTTTTTATCTACAAGGAACTTGTTACCAAAAATAAAGGATTTAATAAACTGATGGAAGTTATTGTCCTTCAGAGTAACTGATCATTATAAATGTACCATATTATTAGAGAAAACCCCTCACCTGCTTTAGGACTTTATAGATATACACAGCATATGTTTCTCTCCTCTTCCCCTTCCTTTTGGAAGACTTTTTGTCACCTGGTCCTTTTCCTTTCTTTTTAATCCCATCATTTGACATCGTATAAATTGAGATATTTTTGTTTGTTTGTTTTATTGGGGTTTTTTTTTTTTTTTTAATTTTAGTGTGAGAACTTCACAACCTTAGGCCGAAAACTCGAGCTCTTCAGCAGAGATCAGCTGCAGCTCGTTAGCAATTTATCACTTAGTCGCAAATCCACGCCAATTCCAGGGTCTAATTAAACCCAGGGAGATTTTCCTTCATTTTTGGATCATAAAAATCTTGAGTTTAACTCATGGATTTGAAATAATTTAGAAAAAAAAAAAATTGAATTACATTTAAAATGTTTAAAATAAATTAAAAATTAGTTTTAAAGACCATATGATAAAGTTTTTACTTAATAATGAGTCAAAATGAAAACTAATTGTTAGTGTGTAGAAATATCGGATGATAAATGAATTTTAATAATGTGAACACTTGGATACAAAAATTTCCATTTTAGCCAAAATATAACGTAATTTTGCACATTAAAGCAATATTTTATCTATATTTTTTATTAGAATTAAGCTTTTGTTTCTACTCTTAAAAAATAAAATAAAAAAAATGAAAGCTATGGTATTTTACTGAGTTTATAACAAAAACATAATTCTCTTGTTAGATTTGGCGATTTGGCTAGTTTGATGGTGATTTTTGTTTTTGATGCATTTTTTTAATTTTATGTTTGCAGTTTGAAGTATTTAAGGAAAGATACGGGGCAGTTTTAGGGGAGCTTTATACCCCAACTGTCAATTCAGCCCCCTGAAACTACCTAAAAATTCAAACTTATATTTCCTATCAAACTACCAAAATGTATTGAAAGCTATTATGTATTGAAACTTTTAAAATTAAAATATCTAAAAAATTCAGTATTTAGCACATGCATGACAACCCTTGATATAATCCATCAGCAGGAGGCGATGTCAATAAAATCACTTTTATGACCTGTCTCTTAGGAGGTTATAGAAGGCCTTTTGCATCATTTAAAAAGAATTTAACATGCATTAATGCATTCAATGTGTACAGCGTCTAAGGAAATCTGCCACTGCAAATTATCTGTCCATATATGAGACTTGCACATGACGTGCAGACAAAATATAACATTACGTAGCATAACTAGCCACCAATTTAGAATTCTAAATTGTTTTCATTTAGTTAAATCATAGGGCGTGTCTATCATTTACTAAAATAAGGTAAAGTTGTGAGAAGAATATATTCTCCATAATGTAGTCATCCACTCATTTTCTATACCTGCTTATTCCCCAATTCAGGGTCATGGGGATCTGCTGGGCAAAGGGCAGGAGGGGTACACCCTGGACAAGTTGCCAATCAATCTAACATACATGTTTTTAGACTGTGGGAGGAAACTGGAGAACCCAGAGAAAACCCACACAAGCACAGAACATGCAAACTCCACACAGAAGGATCCCCTGGCTGGGAATTGAACCCGGGCCTCCTCGTTGTGAGGCAACAGCGCTAACCACTAAGCCACTAAGCCACCATGCTGCCCTTTAGATGTTCAATCTACGGTAATTCAGCTATGAGCACTGATTTTGTCTTGATCTTGTGAATATTACTTTATTAATAATTAAATACATGCAGCAGGTAATGAATAGAAATTACGTTGGTTCATGTGATTGTTTTTATTAATATTTGTACAATTGACACTCTGCAATACACAGACCCAACACTAGATAGTGTCAACAGTAGCGGTAGTGAGGGCTAAACCCTCCTACGGATGAAATCCTAGAACTGCACATGAGAAGGTATATCTGGAAAATAAATTATTAACCTATTTGTATTAAAACTTTTTTAATTATTATTTAATTATTTATTATTTTTTAAGGGCTACTTGAAGTTAAGGCTGCCGTCGTACAGGGAAGATCAGAGACCATTTATTTGCTCTATTGAGTAACCTCCAGATTTTTCTACCCACATTTAGTGCATCTATAGTTGTTGAACATGTGCAAACTGAACATTGCCATAAACAAAGCAAGTGTTTGGCAACAAAGACCTACACAAGTGTGTGACGGTATGTACTGTTCACTCTGTTCTCATTTAGTGCTGATGTGAATACATGGCTGTGGTAAAGCTATTCACTGTTAATCATTTTTCCAAACTGTGTAGCGTTGCTCTAAATGTAGGCTGGTAAGTGTGTGTGGGGGTACATCCTATCGAGGGTGTATTCAACTTGCATAACCTAGATTTACTGTGGCTAGCTACATTTTTACTTGTTTTTTTACTTCTACCAATTCTTTCTCCAAGTCTAGTTAAGGTCCAGCCACACACAAAAAAAAAACATCCCCCTGCTTCTTTATTATGTATTTTCATACTTTTGTAATATGTGGAGTTTTTTTTCAGGAATGGGCAACCCATCGACTAGGGTTTTCGATCCATTGTTTATACCCACTTATTCCTATTTAGGGTCACATGGATCTGCTGGAGACTATTCCAGCTGTCATTGGGTCAAAGGCAGGGGTTCAATCTGGTCCATCACAGTGCCACAGACACACACACACACACACACACACACACACACACACTTCTTCGGTCAATTTAGACTCACCAGTCAGCTTAACATACATGGTTTAGGCCTGTACCTAGATAAAACACACACACAAAGTAATCTGTAACCTGTTACATTTCTGAAGTAATCTACCAAAGACCGCCCTCTACTGGACTGACATACTAGTACAACTGAAATAATTTACTGCAAAAATTGTTATATGTGTTCTTTTAATGTAAGCATTAAAACTACACTTTAGCATTAGTCTAAAAAGTAGAGAAATACAACTAAACCCACAGTTCACTAATGAGCCGTTTCTGTGTAAACAGTCAGGGAAAGAGAAAGCAGCATCTTCAGGTTCACATAAAGAGACGAGAGCCTGGGCCAAATTAACCGAGCTCTGGTTAAGCACCGTTAGTCAGAAGAAGGAATTGTTGAAGAGAATGTCCGCAGTATGATTCAGCAAGCCGGCAAGTTTGAACTTGACTCGTTGAGTCATATCTTTGCACAAAAACTGCTGCCGTTCATTCTTCACTGCGATATCTCCTGTCTGGCAGGTTCATAACTAAGCAATATTCTAAGCATCTCTATCTTTCTGACTGATATACAGAGTCTCTTTTTTTTATAAGAGGCAGATAGAGTGGAACCAACTGGTGATGAAACTGGAACCAACTAGTGATGATGGATAGTCCTCATTAAACTAATTTGATTAGTCCAGTCTATGAGAATAGCTTTATTAGGCTCTAAGATTTCAGTGCGCATTTTAGCCCCTTTCATACACCCCTTTATCCAGTAAATCCAGTAATATCTACAAAGTATTGTGAGAAAAGAATGTGTAGAATAGGAAATAGCAACCACACAGATTAAATGATTTGTCAACCGAGTAGTTAAGATAAAAATTTAAAAAGAAGCCTAAAAAATGATACAGGGTTTAGAAAAAGAAAGGTGGTGTTGTTGACAGTGCAGGTTCTGCTCCCTAATAATGCAAACACAAGCCGGTACAATTACAATAGTTTCTCCAGCATCAGTCCTGCACTTGCCCTGGTAGAGAAGCGTTATTTGAAACCAGAGAGGAACTGCTTCACAACCTTGGAATCGATTGAGCCAGGGAGAGAAGTGGTAGCTCCTGAGATTTGACCTTGAATCATAAACCTTATGATTGAGAAAGTATTTAATTTTTTTCAGCACATCTTTAAGGACACATGGTACAATAATAGGTTTAGCATGCAAACTTAAGTTTAAGCTTATAAAGCAGGCTATAACAAATATATGAATTACACACATGCTCGGAAAGACTTGGAATCTTTCACCGCTGAGTCTTAAACCATGTCCTTCCACATCCTTCACCTAGGTGGTGATGCTGGTTCTGATAGTTGAACCTACTTTTTTCAAGCTTTATAGCAGCAGAAAACTATTTTCTTGGCTTGAGTCTAGCCAAGACTGCTGTTTACAGAGCTGCAGAACACGTCTCTTTATGATGGAAACATAAATGATGTTCACTAGAAAAAAAAAGTAATAAAACTCTTTTTTGATTAAAAATAGAAACTGTAATTCACTTTGTTGATTAGGTAAAAAATGTTACTTACTAGAACACAGTATGGTGGATAAAATTAGAATTTTAACTAGTAATATGGTAGTGTTCTTTTGCAACAATGAAATTACCTGTGTTCTTATTAAACATAGAGCCTACCACTATTCCCCTTTAAAAAAACAGTAAAAAACATCAAATATTTAGGGAAATGTTGGTGTGACCTGGCTTTATCCTGACCACAGTTACTAAGGATGCTCTGTGAACTTTGTACTGATTAGATATAAGCCTTCTGATTATCTTGTCTTACGACAGGATCTTAGACCTGAGGGGTCTTCTGCCACATCTGATCCTATGCCTGAGGGGTCTCCTGCTGCGGCTAAGGGGTCTCCTGTCACGCCTGAGGGGTCTCCTGCCACGTCTGAGGGGTCTCCTGCCAGTTCCGATGCCTCGCCTGAGGAGTCTCTAGCCACGTCCGATGCCACGTCTGATCTTACGCCTGAGGGGTCTCCTGCCACTTCCGACGCCAGGCCTGAGGAGTCTCCAGCCGTACCCGATGCCTTGACTGAGGAGTCTCCAGCCACGCCTGATGCCCCACCTGAGGAGTCTCCAGCCATGCCTACCATGTCAGAGACTGCTATTATTATGCCTACCATGTCAGAGACTGATATTGTTATGCCTGTCATGCCAGAGACTGTTGTTATGTCTACCATGGCAGAAACTGTTATGTCTACCATACCAGAGACTGTTACGATTATGCCTGCTACACCAGAGAGTATTGTTATGCCTGCCACGTCGGCCCCGCCATGGTCCACTGATCTGCCGGCCCCGCCATGGTCCACTAATCACGCCAGGCCTGCCAACCCTGCTGTGACCCTGCCCACCAAGACATCCCCTAAATATTTTTTTGGGGGGGTAAGAGTAGTGACTCACTGGCAGAGCCGGGACCAGGACCAGGACGTACTGTCTCGGCAACTGAGTCGGATCGTGGGCCATCCCCACAATGGCGCCACGATCTGGTTCAACATCCAGGCTCTAGTATTTTTATAAATAGTATCATGGGTTCAAAGTACTTCTGGCCTCAGTGGACTATCATTACACTTATATAGAGACAACATATTTACTAATTACCTTTATAGATGTATAACTTCCGTTAGTACTTAGTGTGGCTAGATTTATAAGCTAGCCATTCTCTGTCTTCAGCCTCACGATTTGGATTTGTTTGTCTGGATTTATACTGCTTTCTGTGTACCGACCTTTCAAATAGTTTAATAAAGCCTTATACTGCAAAATAAAATTATTTTCAAAATAAAATTGAAAATAGATAAAAATAAATCTACATAAAAAACATTGCAAATTACATAGCATGCACACCAACATTCACTGACTCAGGAGGATCCCTGGTATCTCAGTTCTGTACCGGCATTTTACATTCTTCTCAGTGCAAAATACAGTATATAAATAGTTCACACATAGTTGAACACAGGTGAGAGACTTTATTTATTATGTTGCTTGTTCTCCAAGCTGAATCCTCCCCCACAAAAAAGCATATCTGCCACAACTGTGCCTCTAGCCTTAAAACACCACCTAAATAGCATTCTAGGTACTGGTGAAAGTGTGAGGTTTGCATACTATAAGACTATATACACTTTTTCAGCAGATTTAAAGCATCAACTATCAACCCTATTACCTTCAAGTCCATTCCATGTGTCATTCAGTGTTTTGGGGCATGTCTTGTGGGGTATCCCTATTCAGAAATGAACCTTTTATTGTGTTATTACCTCAGACTAATAGACAGGCTTCCATGTTTTATTGACAGTAGAGACCCCCTGGTGCTTTCTTGGTACAATGATATGGCTGGGAGTCTGTGTATCAAATCCCACACAAAGGAGTCATGGGACTTTTGCAGGTACCACATGCCTCAGTTTTTCAGTTGAGCCTAAAATGTGATGGGCAAAAATTTTTTCTCACACTTACTTTTTAGACTGCCCGCAGTGTCTAAAACCCTTCTTGTAGTCAAAGGTTGGTATACACCAGGGGTAACCAAACTTGTACCTGGTGTTTCAAGGCAAGTTGGAACTGTACTTTGGAATACGCAAATAGCCAAAAGAACGGCTTTAATGGCCCACAGAACTGAGAGAATATAACAGGACTACCTTTGCCTTAAATAGGCAGAGCCAAAACCCAGATCCTCTGATAATTTCACAGCGCTTGGGAAACTCACATGCAAAGATGCCGACTATATTTCATGGAAGAAAAATAAAGTTACTGTTCATGTGTAAATTGATATATTAGGTTTTAGCTGTTCAGTGTATATATCGACTCCCTTATTTCGATGATAAAGTGAAACTACAATGCTCTATATGAAGTGATAAAGAGATATTGTGCCGCAATAGCATTTATATAGTGTCTGTGTTGAATGTGAAGGTATAACTTGAAGTTTTCGGTGCTGGGTTATGTTGCATTGACAAGCTAACGGTCAAAGTATAACCAGCATAAAAGGAAGGTCTACATAGACAAGCCCCAATAAATATAAATATAAATACAAATAGTTAAGTATGATAAGAGGAGTAAAACCTTTCAGAATTTTCTGGTTTTCCAGATGTGCTTAAACTACAACGTAAGCATTTTCCTATAACAGCACGGCAAATGTTGTTGTGTCCCTTACATAAATATTTATATAAAACTGCAGTATGCTGGATAAAGCTGCTTAGGCATCTAGGTTGATGCTTGTACCACAAGATATGTGGGTATTTTTGCTTTTCTTTATGCCTTACCTTTATTGTCAATCATTTTTAAAACATTGGTAGCAATTCTTCATTCCGTATTTGCTTTGTACATATGAAGTGTTACTAATCAACTACCAGTGGTCTTATTTTGTGTGAACATTTGACGAGGGCGTAATCAGTGCACAAATGCCAATAGACGACTACCTGTGGCTGTGCAGGCAGATTGTAGATTGCAGGTTGCAATTCTCTGTTGTGAAACCTAGAGACAATGTAGTGAGAATAAGCCCCTATGCCCTCCCCCATGCTTGCTCTTGTTCGCTTTCTCTCTCTCTGTCTCTCTCTCTCTCTCTTTCTATTTCTCTCTTACTCTCTCTCCATTTCTCACTCTCTCTATCTCTCACACACACACACACACACACACACACACACACACTGGTGTAGCAGGAGCTCAGCAGTGGGATGGATTCTGACTACTAAAGAGACGGCGTGAGAGGGAGGGGGAACGAGTCAGCAAGCGCCGATCTTGCACAGAAGAGAGGGAAAGGATTGAGGTACTGGTGTGCACATCCACATGAGCAGATCTGAAAGAAAAACGCTGGTTGCTTTGGGCGAGACCTTAAACGTGGCTTTTCTCAGCGTCAAGAAGTAGCCCTCTGTGCTTTTCCTAGATCCCGAAGGAATGAGGCAACAAAGACTTGACTGACAAGCGAGAAGAGATTGACTAGGGGGAGGTCTATGGTACTCTGTTTGCGTCTGTGGAGAGAAGGAGTGTAAGAAATATGAATATTGGACAACAGCTGCTGTATGAATGATTTTATTCCTCATTCATAAACCCAACAAGGCGATGTGGAGCCAGTTCCTCCAGCTGAATGTTGCATGCTTCATTCAGCTACTGAATTCTGTAGCTTCTTATTTTTTCCCTGTTTTACTTTTTAATGTAACAAAACAAGTATTTAGATCTTTCTGACTAGACTGCACATTTTAAGGAGGAACAGAAGAGCAGCTTGGAGGACTTAGTGAATCATGTGCAATATTTTTTGACTGTGCAAATAAATTGCAATTTTTCCTGCAAGTTCTGATTAGGAACTGAGTTGCTGACCATGACAGCCATGAAGGGAGATTCGGAGGACAGCATCGAGAGCATCAGGCCTTCCAATCTGCAATCCTTTGCCAACTCGTCCACGCTGCATGGCATGAGCCACATTTTTGCTTATGGACACATGACATTCCGTCGCTTCTTGTGGACTCTCTCGTTTCTGGGCTCCCTCGGGCTGTTGCTTCTGGTCTGCATGGACCGTGTGTTGTACTACCTTGAGTTCCCTCACGTCACCAAACTGGATGAGGTGGCAGCACCGAACCTCACCTTTCCTGCCGTGACTTTTTGCAATCTTAACGAGTTCCGCTTTTCCAAAATCACCAAAAACGATCTTTATCACGTTGGGGAACTGCTCGCCCTGCTCAATGAGAACTACCAGATTGCAAACCCACATCTGGCAGAACCAGAAATCCTTGCTGCTTTGAAGGAAAAGGCAAATTTTGTGAATTTTAAACCTAAGCAGTTCAACATGACTGATTTCTATAACCGAACGGGCCATGATATCAGTGATATGCTTCTACAGTGCACTTTTCGGGGCGAGGATTGCTTCCCTATTAACTTCAGCACAGTGAGTTGTCCGAGATCACAGCATGTCTCTTTTTGATTTACAGTGTCAGACGCGAACGAGTAAAGCTCTTTATGCCTTTTCAAGCGTCCTCTATACTAAAAATGTTATTTACACAATTAAAATCCCCAAATTAAGGCATTTATAATACATTTAAGACAATGTTATTCCACAACCGGCAGGTTTTTAATAAATTAAAAATAAATTTTAAGTAAGTTTGCATCGGAATTTTTTCTTGCTTTTAATTCATGTTTTTAACTTACAAAATAAAAACATTATTTTGCTATTAACAAGAACAAATACTTGTCTTACATTAATAAGTAGGTTATGTTTTTTTTCATTAAATAAACAAAATGATCTATATGCCCAAGTAAGTTTCTGAATATTAGGTCTGTATAGTTAATCTGTCACTTCACCTTAACCTCTGGTGGAGATCCTATCAAATTGGGGTTCAGTTCCTGATTACTTGAATATATTTTATTCAATATATGAATTGGTTTCGGTAAAGTTGGTCATATGGTCATCACCTAAAGAACATTACCTCTGTTGAATTTGGGTAGGTCAGAATGTTATGTATTTAACTGCACCTTATGTTATGTAAGTGTGTTTTTACTAATGGCGAGATTTTCGTTGTGGAGATTTGTTCTGGATTCGATTTCCAGCATCACCAAGCAGCCACTGTTGCCCACCAATAAGCCACTGCTCAGTATAGGATAAATGAGATAAATGTAAGCAGACATGAGTTTTCTTCTCGGGGTGTCTAGCTTAGCTTTAGACAGGGTTATAAGTCTCTGTATGTACAGTAAGTCAGGTGAAATGGTTCAGGTACCTTGGTTAGGATGGCCCCTGGATGACGGAGGTGTATTGGCATGTCTAATTGAAAGAATATCCACAAGCAGAGAATATTTATATACAATAAGTTTGATGGAGACACCGTATCTAGCGTGAAAGGGCTTGGGTACCTTACGTAGGTATCTCTGTGGATTAGGTGCAAAAGATGAATGGGGTGGAAGTGCAAGAAAATAGATCTTTTTATTTCTTACATCAATAATTGCACCAAACAACAAATTTAGGCATATGAGTTTATTTTTTAAGTTGGAGAATAATTCTTGTGAAATACAGATTTGCAGTGTTCGCTTCTTCTTTTCTTGTATGTTCTCTGATTTATATGTGAATTATGAGTCTATTGAATGAAAGTGGTGGAAAAAGCGATGATTCATTTTCACAAGCTGGTACCTTTTGTTGTAGTAGGAAGGGAATTACTGAAATTACAGGCCATTATGATCTCCGAGCTATTAGGTGTGAGACTCTGCAGGGTTAGTCGGAGGTAATTGCTAGAAAAAAAATATGCTGTGGATAGCACTCGAATAATTAATTAATAAATAAATAAATATAACCTATAGTGATAATGTATGTTATTGTATTGATGATGCAGTGCACACTTCTACGGTATGTGTAGCAACTGTACATGTACATTAAATACATAATCAAATTGTGTCAGCGGAGAATAGCACAAGCCCAAATATGGTAAAGGGCGGAAAGGATTTCTAATTGAAAAATTCTTACAGTTTTATTTGCTGGATAAATAAAATCGCAGACATTTTCGTGTTTTTAGTTCGCTTAGACTTGGGGGTTTTTTTTCCTAAGGCCCCTCTGTCTCCATGAAAACACACAACGCCCTATGAAGCGCTATCCAGCCAGCATGCCATGCCAACAGGTGGCGATATAATCAATCAGATATCACCAATTAGAAGACGGTGTGGACAAAACAAGATAAAAATGTTACTTGTAAAATGTCGATGTTCAGTCTCAAGTCTTGTCTATTTTTCTTTATTACAACTTTATTACTTGTTTATTATTATTATTATTATTTTTTTTAAGACTTTCTCTTATCTGCATTCCCAGATTTTTTCTTTTGTTTCCCGAGGTTTCACACAGCCACTCCCAAATTCCACCAAGAGCTTCTTACATTTACAGCATTTGGTAGACGTCCTTATCCAGAGGCACATACATTTTATCTCATTTATACAACTGAGCAATTAGGGGGTTAAGGGCCTTATTCAGGGGCCCAGCAGTGGTGGCTTGTTGAAGCTGGGAATCGAACCCGGGTTGGTAGTCCAACACCTTAACCATGAGCCACCACTTTCCCACCGCTTTACCACTTCTTCTTCTCCTGAATTGTTTGTTTCCCCTAGCCCTATCCTCTTCACCCTCTTTACTCACACCCACTAACTTCATGTCCTCATTTATCACATCCATATACCTCCTCCCTGGCCTTCCTTTTTTTTTAAGAGGTTTTTGAATGGAAGAAGGGAGGATGCTTGTCGAATGTTTTAACTTCCATAGTCACCAGAGGATCTTGAAGGAACGGACAGAAAAATAAGGCAGAAGCAGGTTAGATAGATATACAGGACCGAGTTTATGGAGAGCTTTATGTGTGAGAGTTAGTATCTTCTAGCGTATGCGCAAAGAAACCTTAAGCCAGTGAAGGTGATGGAGGATAGGGGTAATGTGGGCAGTCTTTCAGCGAGCTGCAGAGTTTTAAACATATTGAAGTCGTTTGATATAATTAGCTAACAAGCCATAATTATAACTTAACTACTGATGCCAAAATCATAATAACTATAATAATAACAATTTCTGGAGCTGGTATTAGCTAATAGAGGCTAATAGTCTCAGCATCAGTTGCCATGCCAACAAACTGGATTTCGCAAAATCACTCTAGTTTGTTGGTTTCTAACAGATTTGTGTGATGATGTTTGTGTCGCGTTTTTTTTTTTTTAATGCTCCTCCTGGAAACAAAGTCCTCACAATGCTTTATTTTCCTTATGGGAGAAGGAAGCTGCTTGTTTTACAGCGGTGACAATGAGAGATCAGTCTGGAACAGCTACACTCTGGACTGTTTTCCTAAACCAACGATCTACAGTTGCACCCAGGTCTGTTTCTGTTTTTCAGGGACTTTAAATTTCACTGTTTTCCAGACTTTATCTCATTTTCTAATCCAACTGAGCTGTTGAGGGTTAAGGGCCCTGCTCAGGGCCCCAGCTGTTGCGGCTTGGCGGTTCTGGGAATCAAACTAATCTTCCAAGCAACAGGTCAACCCCTGAGCTACCACTTACATAACACTGGACAAAATGAACTGCTTTACCTGTCGGACACCCTCTTAGTTAATAAAAGCCTCGACGAAATCCCGACCTTTTGCCGTCAGCGCGAATCTCCGTCTACTGTTGGTTATTAGATCAAATAACTTCATAACAGCTTCAGATTTAATTTTAGTAAGAAAATGCCTGCATATACAGTATGTGAACGTCTGCACAGTTTTTATATAGAGTTAAAAGTTTTGTAATTCTTCAATAAGTAATCCAGCGCTAACATTAAAAACTGCTCGGTGATTTTTGTTTGGTAGTTGAAACTTTAAACGGAAAGCTGAAAGCACCCGAATCCAAGCGATGGTTCGATTATTAAATGCATTGCTAAATTTAAAAGCATCTCTGTCACTCGACTAACTGTCTGTGCACTTTATTTAGTTGAAGATAGAGCTTTCTTCATTTACATGAGTGTTGCCTGGCAACAAGGCTTTGCTTCGCCAAAGCAAATCATTCATGGGTAATTGCTTCTGTTGTGCATAATGACAAACACTTGCCAGGTCAGTCAGATGACACGACAGGCATCATTTTTTTGTAGCAAGTGTGTGTGCTTAGAACTCCTGAATCCATGTGTGCATACGTTTGTGCCTAATTATTATTTTTTTTCTTTCTGTGTGTATTCCAGTTTCAAAAATATTAATATTCAACTAATTAAAGTTTACAACGCACCGCTGCTGACCGGAGTCAGGTCACGGTGTCACAATGCATTCCGATGTGTTACCCCGCCACATTACTCATTCCCATGATGCACTCGACCGGTCAGAGATTGGTTTTGTGTCTACCGGTTGTACGGGTTTAGCAGAGCATGTTGCATTCACCAACAAACCACTTAAAAAAACACTCTTGTGGCTTTTGTTGTTGTTTAACACATTGACAGAACTGCAAGATGACAACCAAAGGAAAAAAAACTGCAAAATTTCTGCTCTGAGTGGTGAAGAAACACACTTCTTACCTGGTATAAGAGTGATTTATATACAGTATATACAAGTTAATTATATACAATAAATAATAAACTATAAAATCTTTGGATTGGATTAATAAGAACATTCATTGAAATGTCCTAAAAGAACTTGTATTGGCATTCCACTTATGTCATACGTGTGACATCATCACAAAGAAGTGGCTTGGCTGACTATCCAGGAAGACGAGGGTGTTGGAAGGTTTTCAGTGTAAATAAGAGGAACTTTTAAAATTTCTGTATATTTAGAGCAGCCTAATGGTTAAGGTGGTGAGTTGATCCTGAAGACCAGAAAGACCTGGGTTCAAGTCCCACCACCACCAACACATTTACAGTATTTGGCAGACGCCCTTTTCCAGAGCGACTTACATTTACCTTATTTATACAACTAAGCAATTGTGGGTTAAGGGCCTTGCTCAGGGCCCTTAGCAGTAGCCTTGGTGGAGCTGGGAATCGAACCTACGAAATTCAGGTTAGTAGTCCAACACCTTAACCATGAGCCACCACTTTCCCACAGAGATTTACCTTTACAGCATTTGACAGACGTCTTTATCCAGAGCAACTTACATTTATCTCATTTACACAACTAAACAATTAGCGGGCCCAACAGTGGTGACTTGGTGGAGCTGGGAATGGAACCCACAATCTTCAGGTTGGTAGGCCAACACCTTAACCATGATCCATCAGCCTGAATTCTAGAAGACCTGGGTTCACCATCAGCCAGCTACTGTTGGGTCCTTCAGAAAGACCCTAAACCCTTTCTGCTCCAGGGGCGCTGTATCATAGCTGACCCTGCGCTTTGACCCCCAACTTACTGAGATAGGATATGAGAGGAAAGTATAAAAAAGTGTATGTGACAAAATAAAGACATTTACAAAATTGCATTTATAATAAAGCTGATTGACTAAAGGGGGAAAAGGGCACTAAGCTTTAGCTGTTGGTATATTTTGCTGTGTTAATTTACGTACCTTGCGTTTTACGAGCCAAGCAGATACAAGTGGGCTTAGAAATACATTTGACTTATATTTTTGTACACTGAGCAGTTGAGGGTTAAGGGCCTTGCTCAGGGGCCGAGCGGTGGCGGTTTGGTGGTGCAGAATCTTTCGATTAGCAGTTTGATTTTTTTTTTTCACACAATGCAATTTGATGGGTTATTTTTAGTTCTACCACTGAATTTGGTGTCAAAAAATTGATGTGTTTCAAAATTTATGGCAATAAATTTCATATATATACCAATGCCACAAAATTTCACTATAAAATCGTTGCCTAAGCTAAAAGGGATCATTTTATATCGCTAAATCTCCTATGTCACAATGTGTGTGGGAAATGGTAGTTCAAGTGGTTAAGGTGTTGCACTGATACCTGGGTTCGATTCCCAGCATCACCAAGCCACCACCGTTGGGCCCCTGAGCAAGGCCCTTAACCTCCAAATGCTCATCTGTATAAGCACGTCTGTCAAATGCTGTAAAGGTAAATCAGCTCTCTAGTCTAGTGGTCAGGTCTAGTGGACTAAAGATCTAGTTTACTGGTCAGATCTGAAAGTCAGACATTTTAGGTTTTTTTTCATTATCTCAGTGGTAAATGTGCTAGCTTTAAAAAAATCCCACAGTGCGTTGCAAAAACCAGTGAATGCTTACTAGCTGTGGTACATGTAAATGGTGTCTTCATTTCTCAAAGAAATTAACTCAAATTTTGGGCGACTTCGTCTATAAATGAAAGTAAATATACTGTAAGCCCACATTTAAACTTACACAGTGGCTTTTTAAAATATGTTTGGGTTTTAATTACAGTTGGAATCTTTACTTACAATCCTTACTTGTTAAAAAAAGTTCCCAGCTAAGACTTGTGGTCATCAGTGATCGTTAATCCTCTTCCATTCTTAGTTTCCTGTTACCCTAGTGGTGTAGTTCCATTGATTTTCTTGGTCCTGGTCCCTCGTTTAAAAACCCATCCCTCATCATCAGTCGAACTCGGAATGCAATAACGTACAGTAGCTCAGGAAACATATGAATTCGTGGAACCTCAGAGTCTCTGAATTAGTCAAACGAAGGCTTCATTAGGCTTAAAGAAGTTGGTGTGTGTTAGCAAGGTGATTCTCTTTTATAAATAACTGCTGCTTTAATAGAATAAAAGTGTCACCTTTTGGAACAGAAGAAACAGTTAGTCGCTCGGGTGGAGTAAATGGAATTATTCACTCATGCACACCTTCTCACTCGCACTTGGCTTTCGCTTACATGGGTGTGTATGTGCATATATATATATATATATATGGGTGTGTGTGTGTATATATTAGCTGAAACTAGGATGCACTGTAGAAGCAAGTGTTCCTGTGTTTACACTTGAGGATGATGTGCTGATTCCGGTAAGCTGTTGTTTCTGTAAAAGAAGCAATTTTGCCTATTGCTCTGATTGAGGATCAATTAGAGCTCAAGTTGAATGGACTTTCTGTATGGAAAGTATGACATGAAAAACAACGTAAGAGAAAATGGCTTTGAAAGAGCTAAGTTTTGTGGCAATGCTAAATATTAAATAGCTCCAAACAGGAAACCAACAGGAAATTAAAACTTTTCAATCTGAGTGCATTATCTCATATGAAAGTATTTCTCTCTCTCTCTCTCTCTCTCTCTCTCTCTCTCTCTCTTTTCCTCTCAACGTTTTGGATCATTGTCTCCCGGGTTATTACCTGCCATGTATCGTGTCATGAGCCGCTAGTCATGTTGTTTGGAAACGACAGTAATTCACTGACCTCGTAACATGTTTATTGTTGACTCTACAGCTTTAACGCCTCTTTTTTTATAGATGATATCATCATGCGAAATAAAGCAGAATGTCAGGAATCTTCCTTTAGACTGACGAAATAGAAGAACTTGTAATAAACCGTTCACGGTGAATTCGGATCTGGTCCCGGAGCGCTTTGATGGGTAGAAGATCTTTAACCTGTTTGTTTCTTGCCATTGATCCTTTTTAAAGACTTGTGAGAAAGTAATTAAATTTCTTCCACTAGTCCGTTGTCGGAGAAACCCCTGGGTTTGAGCATAATTAAGATTTTCTCACACATAGATATCTTAGGTTCCCTTGTGATGCTAAATCGGAAGTTATCTCATTCTCACGAGTTCCTAAGTCCTTGCCAAGAGTTAGGATTATGTTCCCACAGGTTAGTATGTCATTAGTGTGGCTTTTCTATCTTGATCTTCTTAAATCATAGACCGAAATGTTCATCCATTCAATTATACTCACCGCTTTAATCTGGTCAAGCAGGCAACAGATCTGGAACTTGGGTGGGATTTTTTTAAAGCAAGAAATTTTGGATTATTTGAACTAAAGAGTCTCTAGTGCCACCGGTTGTTACGAAATGATTTTTGTTTTTTTCCGTAGTTTAGAATTCTTTTTCTCTGATTGGTCAGCATAGCTGAATTCATCTTTAATAATTTTTTATAGTTCCTTAAACAGAAAATTCTGCAGTAATTGTTTTTTTACTATACGGTAAACTTCTCTTCTGCTCATATCCCAGGTGTATCAGGACATGGGGTCAGAGCACAGGCTAGCCCACGTCATGGTGTCCCTAAAGCAATTTTTTGTTAAAAAACTAGAGTGACTTTTACTAACTGCTATAGAGTAGAGAGTGACTCGCATTCATTTAATAATTATTTGAATCATCAGGGGCCTTGATCAAGGGCCCAGCGAAGGCAGCTTTGCAGCACTGGAAATTGAACCCATGATCACCAGTCCCTAATCACTGAGCTGAATGATGTGTGTCTCATTCCAAACGCCATGAACAGGCTAGGAAGTGCGGTACGACATCTGTCACCAGGTTGCGACGTGATCCGTCACATCTGGCATCGTCTTATAGCAGCGGGGTTTCAAACAAATCCCACCCTGAAATGTCAAAAATATCCTTTGTAGTAATCCCTGTGTATGAATGAATGAAAAACTCTAACCGCTGTCCAGTGAATCAGCTCCTTCTGTCCAATCAGAGTTAAGTATTCAACGCCGCTGTGTCTGTAATATAAGTGCTATTAAATAACACCAAATGAGATGTTTTACTCAAAATGGTATCGGTATCAGCAGCAATCCCGTACACCACATTTCCCTTAAGTTTCCCCACAGTATAAAAACAGTGTTTGACATTTCATTTGTAAAAAGCTATAATTAACTTGGACGACATGTGAAAAATGTTTGAACGGAGCAGGAAAGATGGCAGACAGCGCAGCGAGAACCCCAGAGCGATTCCGATTAATTGGCTGTGGAGGGTTCTGCTGGCAGGAAGCTCCAGGCAAGAAAAAAATATTGTAAATCTTTATTATGTCTGGATGTAAAGGCTTGGATTTATAATATGCACTGTGTTTATCATGCCCGTAAAAATCTGGGCCTAAATCACTGTTAATTCTGGTAGAGGCACAGAATTAACAGTGGCACAGTTGAGGGTTAAGGGCCTTGCTCCGGGGCCAAGCTGTGGCAGATTACATCAAAGGCATTTGGATTTGAAACTACGTCCTTCTACTTCATTATGCAATTTTAGGTAAGGGGTAGTTTAGAGGATAACGACTATCAGCACTCATTAGGTGGCCATGAGTTTTAATCCCAGGACTACCAAACGGTCACTGCGAAGTCTTTAAAAAAGAACCCCCTAACCCTCAACTGCTCAATTGGGTAACAAGGTATATACATTTAAGACGCTCCGCATGAGGGGGTCTGCCAAATTAGGTAAAAATAATTTAGGGTCAGAATTTGCTTTGGCCTCGACATCTTGAATCTACAACGATAGTTGTGTCATGGTAAAGGGGATGTTATTCTGACGAACAACGGACCTTTTATAGCAAAGCCAGATTTAGTAGGAATAATATTGTCCAGCATCTTTATAAAATAAAACTGGTGTGAGTCACATGACCGACCATCAGCAGCGTCTCGAGGTCAAATTGGAGTCTCGAGGTGCAAATTGGTGCGAATCAGCCTTGTAGGGAGATAATAAGCAGGTGTCGCAGACTTTCCGGCCTTCTTATCCGACTAACCTTAACCAGCATGTGTCCGCTTGGTCGGTATGTTGCATTTTTATAACTTGCATCATTTTGTAATCAAACTCATATAAATAGTATACTTGCATGCAGCAAAACGGGCCAAACACTTTTTTTTTTAATTGCAAAAGATTTAAGAAGATGTAGTGCAATTTAGGAGCAAAATTTCAAGGCAAAACATACTTGCTCTACTTTTTGTTTTCAGTAGCCTGTATATGCTCATACATAAGAGACCATCCACATATGATGTACCGATAATATGGAGCAGCTCAAGTTTCAACAACTGAAGTATTTGTATATTGTTTCCTATGGCTATATTCTGACACATGTACAGGAAGAACATGCGAAATTTAACACAGTGAGAAACAAGAGCTGAGAATCGAACCCAGGAAGATGGTGCTTTGCGTCAACAGCATTTTTTCCCCACTCAAACTCTTCTTGTGTCTGGTACCATCCGGAAGCCTTGTTACGAAACAAAGATACACAATTGATAGCAATGCTAAACCATGTGACATTCATGACATTCCTTCTTTACTGGCAGAAATCTCTATCCAGATTTATTTTATTCATATACATAATCAGTTAAAGGATCAGGTACTTGCTCGAGGGCCCAGAAGTGGCAGATTGGTGGTCCCAAGGTTTTAAATTTATATCCTTTACATCAAACAAGATACGATTTTATTAAAAAAGCTATTTCAAGCGATCATAGCTGAAGAAAGCCATCATATTTATATAAATCCCGCTCGGTTTAGTGTATTATTCTCAAAAGCTTTTAGATATAATTAGTACTAATAAGGTGTTTTGGACAAGATCTAACTCAAGTTGTTTAAAAGCGCTTTTCATTTTTTTAAAACTATATCGCCCGCCTTTGCCGTCTTCCCTCGTAAACCTCTAGACAAAATTAATTTGAGGTTATCTGAATTGGAGAAGTCCTTTGACACCTTCTTCACATCCATAACGCACACAATTAGGAGGCTGAGCGCAGGAGTTAGAGCTGCAATGGAAATTTCAACTAACACAGTAAAATTCCTATCAACTATGACTTATGTTTCTAACAATTTTATGACTTACTTATTAAAAGAACAAAGCACAGTCATTTCGATTTCAATTTCTGAGACTAGAAAAATAACGCAATAGCAAGAAAGACTGTGGCATTCTCAGTGACGGGCAGTGCTTTTAGTACCTGGGTCTTTAGTGGGGATTTACCTGACCGATACACCTCTTAATACCACCACTATCACATCTCAATGATAGAAATGAGAAAATTAATCAATACTATACAAAAACGCATTATAACACGGCGTGTCATTACAGAAAGAGAGACGTTTCACGTACTGAAAGTAAAGCAAGAAACCCCGGTAAGACTCCAAACCTCTACACTACAACCGCAACTGTACCACTTACAACGTCTGGAGCAGTTCAGAATCAATATATATTTAATACCAAAAATTTCTTGGAAAAGTCGGCCTTAAAAACTGATTTTCTTTACGATAAAGCTAAGACAAAAACATTTATAAGGAAAACGGTATCTCATTAATAAGGTTCTGGGCTATTAATTGGAAGGTTGTGGGTTCGAATCACAGATAATACCATGTTGACCCCTGATCAAGGCCCTTACCCTTTAACTGTTCAGTTGGATAAAGTCACTCTGGATAAGGGTGTCTGCCAAATACCAGAAATGTAGATGTTATTTAAAAGAAGAATCCTGGTTGGCAAAGTGGGCCTGTGGGTAGTGCATTGACCTATTAGGGCATCCCGAGTTCAATCCCTTTCCGATCATGCGCCCTTTCTCTAACCCAACTTTCAAAATATTTTTGGGAAAAAAACATAAACACGCTGACCACATATACATCACTGTGTGAAGGGGTTGATAAAACTATTGATAAAACAGATCTC
This sequence comes from Bagarius yarrelli, assembly GCA_005784505.1. NCBI lineage: Eukaryota > Metazoa > Chordata > Actinopteri > Siluriformes > Sisoridae > Bagarius > Bagarius yarrelli. Next base: position 2,450,944 of record VCAZ01000037.1, on the reverse strand, counting down.
TGGGGGCCTCCAGAAGTGTGTGGGCCCTTAGAATCATCCTAACCTTGTCCCAGCAACGCCCTTGACTGTTATTGAAAAAACAACAAACAGCAAACTTCTCCATGCTTCCATACATCAGACAGCTTCATCTGATGCTCCAGACGCTTCCATAGACTTTTAATACACAAATGCAACAATCACATGGCTGTTTTCTTTGATCTGTCAGGGGTTTAGAAGTTTTCCGCCACTTTAGCATACCAAATGGGTTTACAAACGATTTCATGGGGTGTTTTTTGAAGACAAAACAAACTTTTTTTTTTTTTTTTTGCCTCACGCTGCTGTAATTTATTCACATTCAATATGGAGAATTTAAAAAGCGTGACTAGTAATAAAAATATTCCTGCATGACAAGAACTGTGTTTAACCACCACATTGTCAAGTATTTTATCCAGAGACTACTGCATATAATAGTGACGATCAAGACTTCTTGGCATGAGGGCTATTCATTAAAACGGCTGGTGTTTGAATCACTCGGCATGAATATTTCTAATTTGCATTGTTTACAGATCTAAACGCAAAACGTGTGGAAAACCCACCACCTCTCAGGTGTTATTTTCTGCAATAGTGACATTTTACAGCTGTTTACTGCCTCCCATGCTGAGGTGAAGGCCACCCATTAAACAGCTCGCATACCGATGTTGCCATGACAACAGCAAAACCTCGGTAACTGTAACGAGCCTCGTAGTAATCCGGAGCTCAAACCTGCGTCTGCTGCGGATCTCCCGAATCTGCAATTATAATTACACAGACGAAAGTATGTGACCACAAGCCATATTCAGATTAGTCATCTTGCGGTATTCCGTCACTGGGCCACGCCGCACCGGTGCATGTTTAGCCGTCTGTCCTGCACTTCCACCTTTTCTATAAAAAAATGCCGCAGCTCCGGTCTTTTTGTTTTACTGCGTGGGATTTTTGATTTACATAAATGATTCATTTGCATTTGTGACTTTTATCCTCAACTTCCCAAAGCGCTTTTTCAATTCTCAAGTGATCAGATGATGTTGAGGCCTGAGTGCATCCCATTTTGTGATATAAAGTGTGCGTTTAAGCCAGTTGAGATTCCCAGAAAGAGAAGAAATGCACCGGATGATTGATGCACTCCATGGTGGAGGGGCTACCAAATCACTGTAAAAAAGTGTATCATACGGTCCCAGCAGTGTGGCAGTTATTCGAATCGATATTCGCAGTGATGATCTTTCATACTGCACGTTAGTCGGGTCGAGTCTGAGCTTTTCTTCCTCTGTACGAGTCAATCACCTTCATATTGCTGACTCGGACCTTTCCGGCCTTCGGGGAGACGACCAGCTTCAGCTGGAATGTAAATCAGCTACAGACTTTAATGGTTCAAATTTATATACGGTGGCAGTAAGAAATATTAAGCGAAGCTGCACACATTAATTAGGTCAGTACACCACATAGCCAAAATGATTGGAACACCCGTCCATCACATCCATGTGTTCTTTAAACGCCCTATTCCAGATCTTAGTCTCACTCTCCCTTCTTTCTTCTGTGCAAGCTTTTTCGCTAGATTGTGTCATGTGACTGTGTGGCTTTGATTATTTATTCGCAACAGTATTAGTGAGATCAGACACCAATGTTGAAGTAAGAAGTCAGTGTTCCAGTTCATCCTGGAATCACAGTAGCCGCTGTTTAAAATAAAATAATCACCCAAATGACAATGGGTTTCCTATTGAGTCGGGTTCCTCCTGAGGTTTCTCCCCATGTACCGTCTAAGGGCGTTTTTCCTTGCCTCAGTCGCCCCCGGCTTGCTCACTAGGGATGTTTTTTTAATAAGTTCTCAGAAAAAAATTCTAGAATTAATCGTGGACTTCTGTATTGGTACGTATGTTCTGTAAAGCTGCTTTGAGACAAGGGTTATTGTTACAAGGGCCATATGAATAAACCTGAATTAAAACCCAAAGCTGTTCAGTTTAAAGGGGTTGTGTCATGTACAGGACATGAGAGTTATTCCACTCCAAAACATCCAGAACACAGCATGTCTTCATGGAACGGATGGAGTCTGGAGGGATGGACAAAGACGTTTTAGACAGATGTGTACTTCAGAATTTGTTCAACAGTTTGAGGAAGACACACTGATGATAAAGTAACCGCAACAAATCGCAGAACACGTTTGCTTTTCTTTCATCTATCCAATCCCCACTGCAGGTGCCTGTGAGCTCAGTGTTACTATAGAAACCAGAACTCCAGCTAAACCCCATCGTCTAAGGTGTGAGCACAGACACTGACATAAATGAATTTAGTTCATTTGCTTTGAACCCTAAAGCTGGCCCACGCTCGGGTTATATGCATATGTTTAGACAGAGACCTGCGCGAGCGTCCGGACTTGTTTGGGCTCCGCAAATGTTAAAGCCGTTTAAATATCACACATCATTTGTATTCTCGGTCTGCGAGCTCCCCGAGAGACAGGAAGCGGCGCTGCTGGAAATCAGACGTGCTGCCGCGGTCCCTGATGCTTATCAAATCGATGAGACAAACAGACAACTCTGGATGCCAGCATTCACATTTTGTTCTTGGGTTGGTGTTTTTTTTGTTTTTTTTATGTTACCCAATCCACAGAAAAAAAAAGCGCTTCAGCCTCAGAGGTTTCTTTAATACAAGCTTGTAATTATCTTTACATCGAGAAAATGGTCTTTGCTGATGAACGGAATCCGTTTTTCTTGTGCATTAAGCGTGCAGTGATTTCACTAAGCTTGGTAATTCTACACTGCGAGAGTCCTTGTTGTACGTCTCAGACGTCGCGCACTCGCAACAACCGTCAGAGGCTTTGTTCGGCGAGGAAAGCAATACAAAGAAGATAAAAAAAGCCTTCCGTCTGCCTCATCAGCTCTTTTCTCTCTTGTCCTCGTCACTTCTTTTTTTTTCCAACTGTTTGCTGGTTTGTGGAAATAAGGCTGTCATATATCTAACTTCCATTTCATTGTGCCGAGCAAATCGCTGTCAACGCTCGGGCATTTTTGAAAAATTGTTTTTTTTATTGCGACATGTTTTCCAGGCAAAGCATTGTACTAATTTCAGGGGGAAAAATGAGTTTATGGAGGTCTGGATGATTGTTTTTGGGGTTTTTTTCTCCATTTGTTCATTAGAACCAAATCATCCAGCAGATTTTTCATAAATTAAACCACAATTTAGTTATTGGCCTACCGGTATAAACGGGGAAATTAAAAATGTGCGCATGCAAAAAAGTTTTATCTCGCATGTCCAAATCGAAATACTATATCTGAGTATTTAGTATGTGGAAAAACAGTGTGTGTAAAGTTCCCGGGTGATCTACCGCTTTCTGAAGAACGTATACTATAGACAATTTACCAGCCCATGATCAGACGAGAGGGACGACGTAGTAGCTTTAATAACTTCAGGAAAAAACATTGTTCCTTCATGGTGTTGTGATGTCATATATCACATGACCATATCATGGTCGATGTAGTATGTCTAAATTTCATGCCTACTACCCATAACCATACTATATAGAACAGACGGTTAGGAACTGTGGTACCTACTTAACTGAGTTAACTAATTTTGGATGGAATTGTGATGGTAAATTAAGTGTTGAAGCAGCTAGAACAAAAACTTTCTTGGTCTAATCTGTATGTTTGGTATAAAAACATAACTAATAATAAGGGTTAGGTAAGATCCCACTGGTGGGGGATGGAGGGGAAGGATGCGGGACAAAGACAGGACAAAAGCAACAGATGGTTGTTGACGTGCGCGCTGGGTGACCTGCAGGTATATCATTTTGAGACGTTTAGCGTTGCATGACGTCTATTTTCAATACCCTGGAGATCATTTTTCATTCTTAGGTCCCAGGTTCACCGGTGATGAATAGAGATGACTGGTGTTTCTCCACACATTTATTTTCCACACATTATGTTAGGCTGGGGTAATTATTTTTTAGAACCTGCCGCGCCAAAGCTCAGCGCTGCCTGATCTCGACGCTCGCGTGGTCTTAATCCCTCAAAATGCATGTAAATTTCCTTTTGCGTTCTGAGCGGATTAAGAACACTCTGTTCGGAAAACTTCAACGCTGATGTTTAAGGAAGAGCAATTTTCAGATGGTTTTTTTTCCGCCAAAAGAAAATGTCTACTGTTAGAGACTACTAGTTTAAAAAACCTTTAGCGCTGGTCATGATAAATAAGGCCCTGCACATGGTGTGGCTTAATAATCAATGGTGTGTGAAATCAATTTATCTTCTGGACCTGGAAAGTAGGCAACTCAGTCCTTCCTACTCTTTTATCAATGAGAGAAGAACAGCTAGAAGACTGGAGAAGTGGTAGCTCAGTGGTGCTCAGACTGCTCATGCTAGTCCCCCGAGCAAGGCCCATAACCCTCAACTAACCACAGGATAACTGTTAATCAAGCAAGTACACTCTTTAGGGGGGGACGGGTGTAAGGAGCTAAACCTTGCTGATTCACTTGGAAGCCGGTGGATGAAGATCCATATTAAGGATTAGTGAAAGAGAAAGTTGTGGCCTGGAGTAGGAAGAAACTTTTGCATAACAAGCCGGTCATCTCAGGTCGGCAAGTGATGTCATATTTTAATCTGATTACAGTGTTTACATGAAGCATATTCCGCGTTGTAATCAGAAGACTTCGCTTCGTGTAAACGCACCTACTGACCAATCAAAGAGCAGGAATTTGTCATGATATATAAATGTATTCCTTTTTTTTTTTATTTTATAAATTCGAAGGCAAATCACGGTTTTATATTATTTCACAGGAAGTTCCTCTTTATTAAAAAACACTTTTTTGAAAATAACATTTAGGTGGATATTTCATTTTTTCCCACATTTTCAATTTTTTTTTTTTACTTTTGCAACACTTCTAACATGAACACAAAATACACAAACCTCGAGCAATACGAGCTTCAAAAAAAATCCTTGACTTTGCTGTTCCGGGGAAAAAAAAAGCACAGATTCCAGTTTCTGTACATGAAAGCGGGCAGTTTGTCCTTCCGCAAAATTGAAATCTTGTAAAAATTGGGCTCGGAGGAGCTGCTCGACTGTGTTCCATGTGAGAGGAGAAGATAAGGACACTTTAATTCAGGTGACTCATGCAGGAGAGCGGCGGCGGCGGCTTTACCCTGACTTTAAAGATAAAGCTGAGGTACATCACGTACATAGTGACCCATGAACATTTTCATATTTTGAGCCAGAAAACTAATAACAGTTTATGGATTTTTGTCTAATTCTAATTCGTACTTCCCCGCGCTACCAAGCTGCCAATGCTGGGCCCCTGAGCAAGACCCTTAACTGCTCAGTTGAATCAAATAATGATATAAGTGTAAGTTAGTCTGGATAAGCCTGTCCACCAAATGGCAGAAATGTAAATATGGTGTACATTAGTGTGGACGTTGAAATCGTACAGGACTGCAGGTGATATTCTAGTAAAGATGTAATTAACGTTACATTCTTCATACTGACTAGTAACAAGCTCATTTCTTCTCCGAATCGCGCTTCCAATTCCAGGACCTGTGATCAACTTCGAGCTTCCCAATTTAAGTCTTGCGTCTCTGTTTTGCTCGGTTTGTTTCCTATTTTTTTTTTCTTTATTGTCAACAAAACAAACCTGTAATTAAATGCGATCTCGGATTGCGTCGACGTTCAGATGAGCCGAACTGTTTTGCGGCTTCTGTCTGATTTGCAATAAACAGTAAGAGAAAAATGGACAATATTGAAGAATGTCTGCAAAACATGCAAGTCGTATCTTTTAGCCTCTAATTTTCTAATCAGTGATCGAAATCAGGCTTTGTTTAAGCGAGGGTGCTAAGTTGACTGGAGAACGTTGGCGTAATGCTAGTATGGCTATACGATCAGCTTGTTTTACCGACTTGATACACTGAAAGCCACTTTTAGAGAATGTTAATCAGGGATTTCATAGTATTGCGAATACTATGACACAAAAAAATTAATAAATAATAAAATTGGTGCAAACAATCTAAATGCACAAAGTGTGTTTCCTCTTCTGCACTGATGTTCTGTAATGCGTCGTAAAGATCAAGGTCAGGAACTATTCATGAGAAACTCAACAACCCCCGGCCAATACTGTTTCTAGGCATAGGAAAACTAGGCACTCACCTAAAGACAGTTTTAAACAACAGTTTGATGCCCTATACTGCCGCCCCACAGAGAGTATTAATATATTTCTTTTTTTTTTAATTATTACTCTTTTTTAAGATATTTTTTGGCTTTATTGATAGGACAGAGGGATAAAATAGGGTGGATAGGTAAAAAGGACCGGAAGGGACCCAAGCTCAGGTTGCCAGAGCGCATTAGTTTACTGCACCACGCCACCGGCCATAATTCTTATTACGTTTTCTTGTTATTTTGCTGTTTCGGTATATTTTGATTCGTCTACTTGTAATTATCTGAATTGTGTCCTTCTGATAGCGGTCACTGCTGTTAGGAAGACAAATAGAGATGTGGAGGACCAGGATATATTTGCACACTTAAGTTCAGGCTATTTTGCAATGATTACTAAATGTGATTTCTGAAATAAAATTTTTTGCAAATGGTTTGTATGGTGTAAGGGTAAAGCATTGCCGGGGGTAAAATGATAGGGGTGCAATTGTAATCTCACATTGGGTGAGAAAAAAGTCTAGATACGACCCTGCCCCCAGGGACGTTTCACGAAAGGCTACAGCCGCTTGAGCTTCTGTAGTTAAACGAGTAAAATGAATCCTAAACAGAACAGATTATTGTAATTAGATGCAGATTTCTGCCTCATAAAAGATTTCAGTATTTAAAAAAACAAACATTGGCAGAACGACGGATCCTACGCATGCAGTCGCCGCTTGGGTTCGGCTTCTCTTTCCTGAAGCGCTCGAGGAAAACGGATCTGTTTTGATGGCCCTGGAAAACTCCTGGGTCATGTGGAAGCAAGTGTGTGGGTTGTGTGCTTGTTTGCTTGGTCCCTTGCAGACAGTGCGAGCTGGTAGAATATGTTCCCTCCCACCTGCTTTTCCATTTAATAAGCTCTATTTATCTTTTTTTCTTCCTCTCTTTCTCACTCGTACCCTCACTTCTTTCTTGCTTCGGTACCATCTGCCCTTTTTAGCACCATTCTCCGGATCCCCTAATGTTGCTGACGGGAAAATCCATATAGGGAAAAAATGAAGCTAAGTGAAAACTAAGTAGTCGTTTGTGCATTTAACACAGTTCTCCGTTTGGATTTTATTGTTGAAAAACAAACATGGGATTGAATCAGTTCTCCGATGCATCGAGGTTCGGATTAGGCGGGTGGGTCTGTGGCAAAGCGTATGAAAGCAAACTTTCCAAGACGTTGTGCGACACATGAAAACGGATAAATTTGGATAAATTAGAGAAGCTCGGGAATAATGCCGCAGTTTGATAATTGTGGAACGGCGGCGAAACAAGCTAATTCGTCAAGCTTTCTTTTTATTTTTTCTTAGCCTCTAAATTCTGTCTGGTGGTTTGCTCATCATATGCTAGATATTCTTTTCTTTTGGTTCACAAATCTGCGGCTGGTAAATTTCTGTTGCTAGCTACGAAATCCTAGCCGAACAACCACAAAATTGGTTCTGTTTGTTGTTTTGTTTAGTTTTTTTTAATATGACGCTGGTATTTTTTTATCTAGCTTTTTTTGTTCAACATTGGCATATAAAAGCCAAAATAAATGAATAATTAAATAAAACTAGTCACCTCATTTGAGTTTTTTGGGGGTAAAAGTGTTTGTTCCCCCTCATTTGCTAGGATTTTATATTTAGCCTGTAATTTTTTTATTACCTTTGAATAGATTTATATGTGAAACAATAACAGAATGAGTTCCTTTCACTACGATATTTTCTAGCATGAGAATATTTTCTGTGGTTATTCTCAGTTTGCACCCCAAAGCAAAGCCACAGGCTTGAATTGCACCCGTTTTTTTTTCAATGATTATTTCCCTTTTTCAAATCTACAAACCTCACCAGAAACGAAAACTCACCTCGCTTCTTTTCAAGCGTCGTTTAATTAGTTTCGCAGCACCGTGGCGCTGCGTTTATGCAAGCGACCTTTCGAGCAAACCCCGCTGCGGCGAGTTAGTGTTCTACGTGATCGCTGGTGCTGATCTGTGACTCTTTCACCACGCTTTCTGAATCAGATTCTAGTGTTTGGCAGTCAGCAGCTAGCACAGGGACATCCTTCCAGACACAAATCGAGGACGTGTGGTACCAAGCTGCTTATTTCTGTTATACACTTTTTTTTCTCCTGTTCCCCTGAGAGTAAAAGACTCCTAATGAGTCTTTTAGAATGTTCACACGATGCTTCCTGCTTTCATTTTTCACACAGTGCACACAGGTTTTAGCTTCCTTTACCTTTTCCTTTTTTTACACGAATCATCAATTTCCATGATTATTTTTTGTCATGATTCATTTATTCCCACATTAGTTATTACACAACACATTTGTTTTCAAATGTCTTTTTTACACATGGTTCAATCTTTATAATTGATTCATTTTACACGTCACCTTTCTGATTCCTTCATGTTTCACTTGTTGTTGTTTTTTTTGATTTTACGTGATCTTTAAAAGATTCATTTCTTTTCTTGTGAAATGTTAATTCCCATTCATTTATTTTTAAATGATTCATTTTGCACCTGTGACCTTTCTAAGATTGATTTATTTTTAAATGATTCCTTAAGTCTCACATGTTACGTTTATAATTAATTCGTTTTAACATGAGATTCAGCACATGATTCATTTATATGGATTCATTTAATGGTTAAAAAAACACGATTGATTCATTTTTAAGTGATTCTACACTATTTGGTTACTTGCATTCTTTCAGGTTGACATGTAATCTTCACACGATTCAATAATTTCTTTTACATGAAATTTGTTTTTTTTCCATGATTCATTTATTTCCATATGAAATTCCACAAATGATTCACTTATGGTTTAATGGAGTCATTTATTCTTACATTCACATTTATTTTTGAACTCATTTCACATGTGATTATTTTTCTAAACGATTCATTTGTTTCCAAACATGAGGTTCTACGTAATATTAATTTCCGCTTCATTTCTTAACCCATTTATATACAGTATACTTTTAAAGAATGTGTATTTTTGTGTAATTCCCACACAAGTCATTTATGTTCATATTATTTTTAAACAGTATTTACAAGCATTAACATAAGTCTTATTTCTTCCTTTTCACTGAATCATTTTTACACATTTTTTCCCATGACTTTTTAATTAGTTGTCAAACTAATGATTTGTGGTTTTATCAAGATTTTTTTTTTTTGTCTTTAATTATTTATAAACACTTTCACACACAGGGCAAATAGTGTCTTATAACTTTCCTGAGATTTAATTGGATATTAACATTCCTGTACGTTTCACCCGATTCGCATGAGCAGGGTTTGACAGTGCGCTGCGGTGTCCAGCAGACGGCAGTATTGATTCGCTGGCACTGATCTCGCTCGGTATGCGCTGATGTACTAGAAAGGCCATTACATTAACAAGAGGGCTATATTACACTGCATTCATTTGCTGCGGTTGTCGACCGATATCGATGGCCGGGGCCCGAAGGTTAGCATAGTAACTCAATTAAACTGATTGAGAGATTGTCCCTTAACGATATTATGCTTTTAGTTGGCGTGCAATCATTCCTGGCTCGTTAGTGCTGGAGTCGAGCTGGATAAGGATATATTTAGGGCCTGACGTGGACGTTTCCTACATGTGGGTGAACAGGAGGATGTGAAGCTGAAGCCACACTGCTGTAGAGATCAACAGTCTGAACAGGTGTTAATCAGCAGGGTTCTCTTCATTACAGACGGGATGAAAAGAATATGTTAGAGGTGTTAGATGAAGCGTGTTGGTGTCTGGAATAAGAGTGCTTTAGACTCAATTTAGACACTCAAAAACGAAATATAAACGTTCAGAAAATGCTTTAGTTGTTTTGTATTTAATGTTTAATATTTGTAAATTAATATTTTAGTTAAAAATAAAAATAAAAAGTTTAAATTTAGAAACATTTTTTTTTATTCATAAAAATTTTACATATGATTCCATGACATGGAGGTGTTTTTTTTTTTACTATAAAATACATAATATGTAACTTTTTTTGTCACATAAACTTTACAGCACAGTGAAATTAATTTCTTCGCATATCCCATCTTAGTAAGTTGGGGGTCAGAGCGCAGGGTCAGTAATGATACAGCGCCCCTGGAGCAGAAATGGTTAAGGGTCTTGCTCAGTGGCAGACTGGCAGCGGTGTGGCTTAAACCTCGGGTCTTCCTGGTCATCCAAGCAACAACTCGGTTTCCTAACAATTCGAGCCACCATCTGTACACAGATAATCTCCTGCTACCATTTTTATAGGACATCTGTGAGGGCATCGGTGTGTCTTACAGAAGAAATGACAGACAGGTATTGGGTTTTTTTAGTGCCAATACTGACTATTAATTAAAGCAAATCGAGTTAGTGTACCTGTGAGTGCTGTTGTTGAAGTGTCTCTCCTCGCGATTCGATAGGATGATGGCAATCTTGTATACAATTCTTAAAACCAACATAGTGACGAAGATAGTAACATATCGGTGGAGCCGATATTACAAATCCGATATCCAATAATAAAAACGGCTTAGAAAATATTGGTAAAACCGATTATTTTTTGGGTTTTTTTACTCAACACATTATATTATATATGCTTTGTCCTTAATCCAACTTATCTTGTCCTTCCTTAATAGATGCGTTTGACTCTCTTTACATGATCACTTTTCCCGACTTCCCCTTTCTGTTGATTTTTGTAATCCGATCTAAGAGAATATATGTTTCTGCCTCTGGAGATTCGTGTGTCTCTATCTGTGTTTCTGATATTACATCTGCCACAAATCTGTACGTAACGTAATATGTTTTATTAAGATTCACATACTATATAATCACCACAATGACAGAGTTTTGCATCGAGGTTCGAATCTTGAGTTCGATTCATTCAATTGATTCACTCGACCTTGATACCTGAAGACATTCATCTCTATGGAATATTTAATATACTTTATATTCCAAAGTCAAACTCAACAAACTGTCTAATTCTTTGTTCATGATTTTAGGTATGAATATTGTAGAAACATGGCATGTTTTTAGGTATGAATATTGTTAAAAATATTTTTTTTCATAGCAATAAAAAATAAATAAAAATAATGCCTATTTTGGACTATAATTCTTGCCCCCTGCTTGTATTTTTAAATCACTAAAATAATTTAATATCTCACTATCTGGGACGTCACCCGGAGGAAGGAAATCAAACAAATGACTGTTTTCCCTGTTACAATGTGCTGTTATACTATAATTGTCCTTGCAAAGTTTTTATCCTGATGTATGTGGGGTAAGATGGGGTAAATAATTGATGGTGATTGAACCGGATGCAGAATAGTGCAGGTGTTCACATACAAGCACATATACAGTCGCACACGCCAATAACCAGAATTCAGGGCAATGAATGAAAGTCCAACAAGTTCTTAAACTGGACGTATAAACACTACTTTCTTCTAGTTGAGGTATAAGACTATTTTTGTAACGTGTAACCAGGTAATTTTAATCGAATGAATCACCTCACATCCTCGAAAGACCTCACAACATTAATATAGTGTAGATTAGTGTACCAGATTATATAATAATAATTTATGCTCTTTAGTGTTAGTTCCATTTATTTAATCTATTTAACGTTAGGGGCATCTAAGTTATATCACATATTTGAACATTTTTCACAATGTAAACCAATAGATACTTTCCCTGGTAATGAGTTCCTTTTAGAATGAATCCCTCCATCCTTTGGTCTTTGGTCAGGTCTATCACCGATAATAACAATATGCCAAGCATGATTTAATGCATAATTATTGTGGGCAGTGGTGGCTCAAATGGTTAAGGTGCTGAGTTGTTAATCTGAAGACCAGAAACACCTGGGTTCAAGCCCCACCACTGGCAAGTCAACCACTGTTGGGTCCTTGAGCAAGACCCTTAACCCTTCCTGCTCCAGGGGTGCTGTATCATAGCTGACCCTGCGCTCTGACCCCCAACTTACTAAGATGGGATATGCAAGAAATGCATTTCATTGGCTCTGTACATGTACCCTGCACAATGAAGTTGAATATTATTATTTAAGAACCAATCTTTTTGCACTATTCTTGACTGGTAAAATCCATTCTGAAAAATGATGGATTTAGTGTAAGTTTGTTTGTACAGTACATAACGTGTGTGCGGAATCACTTGGTCATGATAACTGTTTGATCAGTCTATAAAATCATTTTTGCATAAGCAAACATTTCCTCAGTTCCTATCGTTTAAATTCATTAAACGATTCCTATCAAAAGGAAACATGTGGAAATGATTTAGAATCGATGTTAAGATCCTGTCCGCCATTAGGTTTATTTTAAGGGTGTATTGATTTTGTATATGATTTCCAATTGGCCTGAAGGCTTATCCTTCATTTGATCCACTAGGGGACCATGTGTTGTCCCTGAGGAAACTCAACACCGGCATTGCACACGTCCTTCAAAAACGCACAGGGGTGGGCATCTAGCGTTTTTGAAAAGTCTCGTTTGTTCATTGCGACAAAGTACACAAGCAGGAACCTTCTGGTAGGGTCCGTCCTGTATCTCTTGTTGAAACCATGGGTTCCCCTGAAGAGGACGAGCAGCCTCGGCCATCGGACATCACAGTTTTTGGGGCTAACTGCACCCTTCATGGGCTCAGCCACATATTCCTGCCCGGTGGAGTTACCATCCGGCGCTTGCTCTGGGCTGCCGCATTTAGCAGCTCGCTTTCCATCTTCCTCTATCAAGTAGCCGGAGCTGTGATGGAGTATTACCGGTATCCTCATGTCACCATCTTGGACGAAATGGACAGCCCGCTCATGTACTTCCCAGCCATCACCCTTTGCAACTACAACAGTTTCCGGCGCTCGAAGATGCAGCGAAACGATCTGTTTTGGATGGCGGGGCTTCTCGGCGTCGAACAGAGCGACTTCGATGACTTCATGGCTGCCCTGGGACAACCGGTAGACGACGGCAAGTTTTTTCCCAGCAAGACATTTAACATGTTGGAGTTTGTGCAGAGGACAAGCCACAGCATCGAAGAGATGCTCCTGGACTGCAAGTACCGAGGCAAAGACTGCGGACCGGAGAACTTTACTACAGTGAGTAGAGGATTGGAATGGCTTGGATTCTTCTCCTGCTGCGTTCCCTTTTATTAATCATTATTAAAAATACAGTTGGATCCTTAGTTAAGAACTTGAATTTTATTCCCTACTGTATTGCTAAAATAAATTAACAGTGACATTTGACATTAAAATTATAATGACCCTAGTTTTCTTTATTACTACCATAAATATCAACCTCAGCTGAAATTTTATAAAATAAATTTTTCTTTATTTCCTAGCAGAGTTTTTCCTCCAAAGGAAAAAAGGGATATTAATATTTTAAGGCTATTTCATGATATGCTACAGCATCTTAAAGAAGCATACGATGCAGTTATTTCACCTGATTTTTTATTATCATTATTATTAATTAAATATTCTGTTGATGTTAAACAAGTAACATAATAATAATAAGATTACAAGATTAAAATACTTTGATGATAAAGTCGAAGTGATACAAGATGAAATTCTTTGTGTTTTGTTATAACTAGTAAACAGACACTGCGGCAGTTATGTAGAAAATGAACCTGAAGAAAATCCTAAACTGAAGTAAGACTGAACCAAATCCTCATGTTTAAAAGATTAACCTGTTGCGTTAATAAGTGGTGGAAGCGTCTCTGTCCTTTGCTGCGAAAAACAGATACTGTATATGGCAATCCGCCCCTCAAACAATCAGCATTCGCCAGTTTACGCGTGGTTACGACTTAATTCATGTGATTTTTACTTTATTCTAGAAATATTACAACTTTAATCCTGTATTGCTCCGACTTTATTCTTAAAATTTCGACTTTATTCTCCAAGTAATTCGACTTTATTCATGTGAGCCTATTTTTTATTATTATTTTTTTATTATTTATTTTTAACGTGCCACTAAAAACTGTCAGATGTTTCAACATATTTCATTTTTTTGATTCAATGTTAAATTGTTTCGACGTTATCGTTCTTTATGTAACTAATCTTATCTCACTAAGTAAAATCAGTTACCCGACCAAATAACATACAACCTCAAGGGGAAGTGGTGGCTTAGTGGTTAAGGTGTTGGACTGATACCAGAATTACCAGGGTTTGATTCCCAGCACCACCAAGACACCACTGTGCAAGGCCCTTAACCCCCAATCGCTCAGTTGTATCAAAGAGATAAATGTAAGTCGCTTTGGACAAGGGCGGCCGCCAAATGCAGTTAATGTAACCTTAAAATAATAATAACTACAAATATAAAAAGAAAAAATGAATAGGTTGTTCAGGGATTCTATATAAAAAATATCTTAACATGCTGATTATAATAAATAATTTGAAATGCTTTCGTTCTGTTATCCTTCACCTTTGGATTATTTTTTCCTTCTATACTTGAAAAACAATTAAAATAATAACAAGCCCAAATTTATTGTAATGTAGTGTTTCTAAGTTGAACAATTTCCATATGCTATCAATTAATTTTAACCTAATTCATAAGAATGTGTGTAAAATAATAAGTATTCCTTTATATTGTGACATATCTATTAACTACACAGATTTTAGATCTAATAATGTGTCCAAAGCTTAAATTTTAATACCCCGAATCTATAAGCTTTAATCAGCTACAGGTTATTATGCTAAGATTTTTTTCACGCAAAGTTTCTTTAAGACAAATTCTTTAAAGAGTTAAAGATATATAAACCTCAGCGTTGATCCCAGTATCTTTTTCCACAGTGACATTTTTTTTTTTATATGTCTCATATCGAGTATAAAAGTGATTGAACGGACTAGTCTGGAAAGTTCTCACCTCCAGCGCAGTGTGTGTTCGAAAGTTTGCATTTCAATAAAATGCGCCAGTGATGTGAGTAATGAATGTGGGGATTTTGTCCCCTTCATTTAAAGTCTGGGGTTTTTTTTTGCTCCTGTCTCAGTATCAGATCTTCATCTTACTTTTAATATTAAACTTACAAAATTTGGACAGCTTTATGGGTTTTATCATTTTGGAATATTTAAAATAACTTTCTTTCTTTCTTTCTATCTGAATAGCCTGTATTTACATTTTAATTCAAATTGCAGGAAAAGCTATCAACGTGTGCTTCTCAGAAGATCATGGGTTTAATTCCCAGCACCACCAAACTGTCACCACTGACCCCCAGAACAAGGCCCTTAACACTCAAATGCTCAGTTGTATAAAAAAATGAAATAAATGTATGGTGACGGTTCCTTAACCACAGCTTTTTTGGTAATACTCTTAAATTTTTTTATTGTTTTGAATACTTACAATTGGGGGTATTTCTTTTTCAAAAAATACTCTAGAATACTTATTTTTTTTAGCAATCTGTAAAAATGCAGTAGACTGTGTATTATTATTTAATTGTGTAACAGTGAAAAAAATAGCTGTTTTTAATATTACATACTATATATAACTATTATCAGTGGTTAAGTTGTTGTGCTGCTAATGATGGGTTCAGTTCCCAGCACCGCCATGCTGCCATTGCTGGGCCCTTAATCCTCAACTGTGCAATTAAATGAAATAATTAAGGACGTCTGCCAAATGCCAGAAATGTAAATGTGTTCCGCATTAAATATCAGGCAGAACTTAAGCCTCATAATTTAGCAAATATGGCCCCACATAGATTACACAATTTTACATCTAATACCTTATATAATTATTCAAATTAAAAAAAATTGACAAAAGACAAAAAAAAAGGTGCATAAGTTGTCGATATCAATTTTGTCCTCTGATGATAGTTTTTGTTTTAAATAAGATAAAAATAAACTTATAAATAACGAATATTGTATAAAAACACTACAATGGGATGTACTGGAATAAACTGTTTTTTTAAGTATAATGTACAGCATTTACCTTGGAGATCAGACGACTCCACTTGCTAACACACTTGCTAACGCGCGTGTCTGACTAGCTATCGAGTGAGACACAGGATGCTGGGCGGATGTCATGGCGTTCACTGTGGCCAACTAGCGGTTGGGTGTCTGAAGCGGGCTCAAACTCGAATTTTAGCTCGCAAGTCAAAGCAAAAAATCGGTTGAGAGATGGCTCGTACCTTGAAAAACTCGTTAGTTGGGACACTCATAAGTCAAAGTACCCTTTGTATATACATGCATAAACCTTTTGTTTCAGTCCTTGTAATGTCTGACACCTTGAGTTATCATTGTTGACACCTGTAGCCAGACTGGGTTGAGGTCATCGCAGTTATTGTAGTTAAAGTCTGCAACAGGAAGTGCGCTGGGAAGCAGACTTCCTAGTAGTTAAGTAGTTAACGTGCTGCTCGGAAGATCAGGTGTTCAATTTCCAGCACCACCAAGCGGGGCCCCATAGCAAGGCCCTTAGCACTCAATTGGATAACAAAATACCTAAATGTACATTACTTTAGCTAAGAGCGTCTGCCATATGCTGTAATTTTAATACATTTTTACTCCCCCCCACTTTCTTTTTCTTACCATATATTACATTCCGCTTGCTAAACACTTTTTTATATATAGAATATGGATGTTTTTTATGTGGGTGGTAAACTCTGTCCTGCCCTTGCAGTGACCAGGCATTGTTTTACAGCTGAGTATCAAGGATCGAAGCCTGCCATTCTGCTCCATCCCTAAGAGACATTAAAAATGTATGAATCCTCAGGTACCACATGTGAACATTGCCGCCAGGGCGAGCCGGTTTGCTTTCAGGAAGTGGAGCGATAAATGAAATTGCAATTTAGGAGAGTTTGCAGGAGAGACGTCTGGAAACGATACGGCTTTGATTCATTTCCAGAAGGATCTTGTTCACGTTAATGTTGTGCTTCTTTTAATTAGAAGGAAAAGCATTTGTCTTTTGTGCACTCTAGACTTCGTCCCTCAAAATAATTGCATTCCTGGCATGAAAGCATGTACACATTATAGGACGGGATCGATAGTGAGTAACAGGCAGAGAGAGGATATTGTCTTTCACTGTTACGGTAAATAATAGTCCATAGAACACATTCAAAAATCAAGTTAGGTTTAAGCATTGTGTCGTTGCATTGACACCATTACCATACAGTAAACTGGTGGAATCAAGGGTATCATGTTCAATTTGGGTGGAATGAAAAACCTGCACCCACAATGGAAAAGTTTAACTTTATTTGGGAGGGCGCAAAAACTGAAAAATCAGTTATGCAGGACTGTAACGAGTTAATGGTGATGATCCTACATTACTGCTGGTTAAAATGTTGAAATTGTTCATGTTAAGAGGCAGCACAGTGGTTAAATGGTTAGCGCAGGTTCGATTCCCAGGCAGGGGTCTTTCTCTGTGGAGTATGCATGTTTTTCCCGTGCTTGCAAGGGTTTACTCCGGGTTCTTCCTCTTACAGTCCAAAAACATGTATAGGAGTGAGTGTGAGTGTGTGTGTAGCCCGGTGATGGACTGGCGACCTGTCCAGGGTGTCCCCATCCTGCTTTTCACCCTTTCAGAGACGCTGGGATAGACTCCAGCAGATCCTCGTGACCCCGAATGAGGGAATAAGCGGGTATAGAAGATGATTGAATGTTCACGTTAAAGTGTATTTGAGTGTAATGTGGGTTTATTATCAGTAATTAAGTCATCAAGATAATCATTCGAATAATTCAGCCAATCAAGTCAATCAATTCAGCCGTAATACTAAAAAGGACTAAAAAAGAAAACAACAAAAGGCATGACTTACTTTTCATCGGTCCAATCACATAAGACCAAAAGTATAAAAACAATATTTATTCCCTATCAACAAAAGTATGAGGGTTTGGGGCATAATACTCTGAGCCCGGTTGGAAAGTTAAGCCAATTGAAGGTCACCCTTTAAATCACATGCTTTTTAAAAGTTTACAGACGTACATATACACTCATTTTTGCGGAACAAACGAAATACAGTATTGTATTACAGTAACATTCTCAGTAACATTTTCAATAAGGATAGTATGACATACTGGAATAGTTGTTGGTTTTATTTTGTTATTAATTTGTAATTTATATATTTAACTGATTGTTACCTTGATATGTAGCTTTCTTTTTGGGGGGACCGCAACGCCCATATTGACCTTCCACAACTGGTTTAAATTATATTATAAAAGTATCTTATTATTATTAAATCGGCTAATTTTAGAAAAAAATTATTAAGCAGATTTTGCAGCACATTAAAGTATTTAATTGTACAGCAGACCTTAATAAGACAGAGGGCATCGAGAAAACATAAAAAAGGCAAATTTGATCTGAACACAATGTCCGAGCAAAAACAGATAACTTTCATTTTGTCCAGACTTCCACAATTGGTAGCTCTGATTACGATCAGCCATATGAGTAATAATTAATAAATTTATTGGTCATGGATGTTGTTAGAATTATTCTTATTTGTATAGCCTACACTGTTTAGTCACATTATTTGGCCTATCATTTTCACATTACCTTTCTCAAACAAATAGTCATATTTCTGCATGTGGGCACCATGACACATCACTCCAGGGTCACTGGTACAGACCTGAGATTAGGTTCCTTTTCTTCTGTTACTTCAAAGTCATTTGGATGGAAGAACCAGACTCCAATAGAAATGTTCTCTTTCAAAAATGATCCATTAATGCATGGGTGAATCACCTTTTATTTAAGAGCTGCAAATCCTTTAGGCTATTTACGTGGTAGAAGGTGAGTCACAGGTGCAAAAGCTCCAAGCAAACATAGAGAATAAAAAAGAATTCATAAAGTTCCAGAGAATAGTGCAGTGGTGGCTCAAATGGTTAAGGTGTGTTAAATTGTTGATCTGAACACCAGGATGACCTGAGTTCAAGCCCTAGGCAGCCAGCCAGGCATTGTTGGGTCCGTAAGCAAGACCCTAAACCTTCCTACTCCGGGGGCGCTGTATCATAGCCAACTCTGTGCCCTGACGCCCAACTTACTGGGATGGGATAGAGTATATGTAAAAAGTATATGCTAATGTCACTGAATCCCCGCCCACTGCTGACAGATTACTCTTATTTTTACATTCTTTTTGTCTGGAACAACTTAAATTTATCTATTTTTTTTAGTACAATGAGCAGTTGAGGGTTAAGAGCTTTTCTTAGAACCACAGCAGTGTCATCTTGGTGGTGTTGGGAACTTAACCAACAATCTTCTCATCAGTACCTTAACCACTAAGCTAACACTTTCCGTGGCCCCCTAGTGGAGTAGCGGTTTTGTCTCTTCGTTTCTGTCGTTAAGTTGCTTATTTTTAAGCTTCGGCTTTAGGTTCACATGCGATTTACTTGTTCAAAATCATTGCCGGACTCTAAAACAGAGAAATAGCCAATGAAAAAATATTATAAAATAGTGTAGTATATTATAGTATTTATTAAATCTTAATTCAGAATATCATATTAACTGTAGTAAATACTGTAGTATACTTTACAAGTTACCAAAGTAAACAAGAAGACGAGGCGGACTGGCCATCTGGTGCATTTTCAGAGCATTTTCCCATTGGGCCGAGATACTCATACTGTTTTTGTCTCATTGACACATAGAACTCTTATCAGCCTGTTCTATTTTCTGCTTAATTAGTTGATGGTGTTAGGGTTTGTGGGGCGGTGTAACGGATTTTTGAACAAAAAGACGACATAGGATTTTTTTTTCCAGACCAACCGACCCATGTGACATTAACTCAGCAGCCGATTGGTACTTTTCTTAACTGCCATTGGACTGACCCAATCACATCTATAAGCAACTCCCCCTTTGGGCTCTTTGAGTTTGCAGTATCAGTGTATCTGTCATAATAGAGGGCTGGTCTGGGCCGAAAGACCAGGGCCGATTTTTTGGTCCGAGTCCAGCCCTGCTAAAAGACTGGTATAGTGTATCATATTATAGCATTTACTCAAGTATTTAGTTTGCTATAGAAACTATAGAACTATACTATATAAAGGACTATAAACAGCAACCTGTGCCGTCTTTCAGTCAAATAAAAGCCACCAGGTCCCTGCCAGATCTCCACGTCATCAATGTTTACATCTATCTTGTGTAGAATCCCTCACCTTAAACTGACACCAGGGTGAAAGCGTACAAAAGTTTACAAATATATTATTACAACCCAAATATCTTTCGAGAAAATATTCACTGCAAATACGTGTTTACTGTAATGACTGCCATTGATTGTTCTCCCAGGGACAGAGGCATGTTTAATGGCACAAATCTATACATTTTTAAGGGTTTTTTTTCTCAGATTGGATTTTGTAGAAGCATAACCCAGGCTTGTCTCTTGTCGGTTAGTGCATCCTATTGCAAAACAACTATCTGGCATTTTGTGCATGTGAATACTATTTGTGGACACCAATATCGAGTTATTGATTTGGCAAATTATCTACAATGCAGCAAAGATTTTTAACAAAAATTCATTCATTCATTTTCTATACCTGCTTATACCCTAATTCGGGTCACGGGGATCTGCTGGAGTCTATACCAGCCGCCTCTGCAAGGGCGAAGGGCAGGAGGGGTACACCCTGGACAGGTCACCAGTCTATCACAGGGCCACACATACACACACTCACTCCTATGATTAGAATCAATCGATCATACATGTTTTTGGACTGTGGGAGGAAGCCAGACTACCCGGAGTAAACACACGCAAGCACGGGGAGAACATGCAAACTCGAACCCGGGCCTCCTTGCTGTGAGGCAACAGTGCCACTAAGCCACCGTGCTGCCCCATTTTCAACAAAAATAAGCAATAAAAATGAAACAGTTTGTTAACGTGTTGTTTGCTTTTATTTATTTTAGGGATTTTGTGTGTGTGTGTTGCATTGATCCATTTATATAGTATGATATGTTATGCTATAAAAACCCTATATATAGTGTTACTTTAACAAGTTTAGTAGAATAACCACAACAAATCACCACATTATTGCAATGTACTATTTAAAAACACAGTCAATTTTATCACATGTTCTACAGTAAAGTTACTCTACAATACTATAGCTAATAAATAACTATATTATAGACAAAATGCAATGTGGTTTCCTGTATGGATAAAATATCATGACAAAATAGTTGGACTGGACCTTCATGCTGTGCTATTTTATGTCTCTTTTATGTAGTTCATTGTTTTATTTGTAGCTTCACCTCTCCTGCACTTAGATGCAGCCAAATATGAGCATTAAAATGTTTTTTTTTTTCTACAGTTAATAACCTTCCTACGAGCAACATCTGTGACATTAAGCACTTAACATATTGCACTGACGTTCATCTTCACCGCTGTTTGATTAATTTGGCACCGTGATTTCACAAACTGATCCCTGCCTCCAATTTAAAACAAAATCTCCGCCACAGTTCGTTGTGTTCGGTCTGAGATGAAGTGAAGGAATTACCTCAGAAAGCAAACGGCACCTTTATCCGAGTGAGATTTATTGATCTGAGACTCTGGGATTAACCCTGTTCAGTGTTTGACTTGATATGATAAGACGTGATTCACACCGCAAGATATTAGACTGGAGTGAGGTGTCTACCCAGCATTAAATCCCCCCCCCACACACACACACACACTAAGCCATAATTACTCTTAATATCCTGCACAATTTTAATTAAACCAAGGTTAATATCATTTACACTCATAAAAGCCACTCTGGAGTTCACGATTACACCCGGTGGTAAGTTTTTCATTCAATTTCACACCAATTAATTGTTACAATTCATAAATCGTTAAGATGTCTCCTCATGCTCGGTTAGAACGAGCTCTGTTTAATTGACAACAAAATGAATTTTCTGTCCAAAGCTCATCAATTATGATCATTCTATCATTCTAGATACAGTGGAAATAGAAAATCTACACATTTAATTCAATGAGGATTTTGTAAGTATTGTGTTTTGGTTTGATTTTGTTGCGTTTCGGCTTGATTTCGTGGCGCCTCCAGCTTGACTCTGTGGTGTTTCTACCTGATTCCAGTGTGTTTCGGCTTGATTTCAATGTTCAATTCTGCTGTGTTCTGGCTAGATTGTGTGGCGTTTTAACTTGATTCTTTCCATTCCATTTCATTCCATTTTGTATCAGTTTGATTCTGTTGTTCCGGCTTGATTCCGTGGTGTTTTGGCTCAATTTATTTGTATTTTGTCTTGTTTTTTCTCTTGTGTTTCGGCTTGATTGTGTAGTGTTTCGGCTTAATTCCATTGTGTTTCGGATTTGATTCTGTTGTGTTTTGACTTGATTCTGTGGCGCCTCCAGCTTGACTCTGTGGTGTTTCTAGTTGATGCTGTTGTGTTTCGGTTTGATTTCATTGTGTTCTGATTTAAATCTGTTGTGTTTTGGCTTGATTGTGTTGCATTCCGGTTTCCTTCCATTTTGTATTAGGTTGATTCTGTTGTGTTTCAGCTTGACCCTGTGGGGTTTTTTTTACCTCATTTTGTTTGTTTTACCTTGATTCCTTTGTGTTTTACCTTGATTCTGTTGTTCCGGCTTGATTCCATGGTGTTTCGGCTCAATTCAGTTGTATTTTGTCCGGTTGTTTCTGTTGTGTTTCGGCTTGATTCCACTGTGTTTCGGTTTGGTTCCATTGTGTTTTTGGTTGATTATTTGGTGTTTTAACTTGATTCTGTTGTGTTCTGGCTTGTTTCCCCTGTGTTTCAGTTTGATTCTGTTGTATTTCAGCTTGTTCCCATAGTGCCTCGGCTTGTTTCTGTAGTGTTTTGCTTTGATTCCATTGTGTTTTAGTTGAATTCTGTTGTGTTTTTGGCTTAATTCCTTGGTGTTCCTATTTTATTCCGTTGTGTTTTGACTTGATTCTGTTGCGTTTCAGCTCAATTCTGGGCTCAATTCCCGATACGAATAGAACAGCCTGTATGCTTAACTGTCCCACTAATAAAGTGGCAGCTGCCTGTATATCCACAGAATTTGTGGGTTTATAAACTGCAGTATAAACCTAGCACAGTTTCTACCAAGTTCAGGTTCAAGGAGCTTTATTGTCATTTCAGCCATATATATATATATATATATATATATATATATATATATATATATATAGCAAATGCAGTACACAGTGAGATGAAATAACGTTTCTCCAGGACCCCCTGGTGCTACACAAAACATAGAATTCCACAAAACAACAAAGAGCCACTAAACAGAATAGACATAAAGTGCATAACCAAAGATTGCCTGACTGACTAAATGTCTGACGCCAGATTCAGAGCAGTGACCTTGTGTCTCGCATTTCTTTTGTCAGCACCCGTCTCATACCGATCTATATCGTCTCCTACCCAGTAGTGGGGCAGTGTTTCTTCGGCATTGCACCAAATCCACTGTGTAAACCGAGCCGTCACAGACAACACGTTTTTTTCCATGTGCTCAAAAGTTCTAAAGGTTTTTATTCCACTTCATATTGTATTGTAACTGCGTTTACCGAATCGTGGTCCAACTAAAAGATTCCAGAAATAAAGATTAATATTAGAGACTGACTGATAATCGTTTTAACAGATATTTTTCCCAATAATTTAAGCCTTTTCCCAATTTTGGCTATTGGATTTATTAAATCTGAGCCAACATGTACAGCGCCATCTTGTGGCCGTTTTGAGAATCGTGTGCATCAGCATTATGTCAGCGCATTAAAAAAAAAAGGGATTAACACCAGATAAAGTCATCAAATATTTTCCATTTTTATTTTTAATATCGTACTACAATCTGGTTCTGCTCAACTAATTCACACTGAAGTATCGAAGCATGTTTTTTTTAATCGTTAATCGTTTTTTAATTGGTTAAAATTATTGTTATTTTCTTTATTCGGAAGTTGTTTGTTAATCTGGCCGAAGCTTTTATTACCAAAGACGCTTGAATTTTTTCATTTTCTTTAAAGTTATAACGCAGAACAGTACTGACAGTGTTGAAATGAGAAAAAAAGATAAATAGACCAACATATACTTTTATTGACTCCACAGTTGGTATTGTTGGTTATTTTCTTTCTTACTCCTGTTCTTTTTTTGGCTTTAATGTTGACGATAGGAAAGGTGGCAGTAAACGTCTGGCCTCAGCTGTGAGCTCTTTGAACCAAGGCGAGATCTGATCAATAACCACTTCTCACATTTGGTCACAAGTTTGCAGTGATGTCTTGTTTCATTAGGTGTCTTCCGAATATCCTGCGAGACTATACCGCGTCAAGTGAGTCTCGATTGTGGCTCCTGCTTCTAAAGATGTGCTGCACTAATTAACTGCTCGTCTACCTCTAATTTAAATGCCTTTTCTACTTCGCTTCCACATGCAATCATAAGACCCAAGTTGTCTAAATCGGTGGCCCTAACACCAGGGGGAAAGTTTGAAGTGTCGAGTCTAAAAACTGTCTCTGCAGGCGACGTGCCACCTCGCCGAGCGACAGAACATTCTGTTTTCCTCTGATAGGTTTCACCCGGCTCCCGCTCTTTCTCTCGGGAAGAACACGACGAGGGCCTTTGCGCCAGGGGAGAAGCGGCAGCTGCTATTCGCTGATACAGATGGAATGTTCTCTCTGCAGAGACTGCGTCGTGGGGGATTGGCACAAGCTTCCAAAACTAGCAGTCGTTTCAGATGAAGGCCTAGCTCAAATTAAACATCTGTCATAGAAGGGTCTCATTAACCTAAAGTTTAAAAAAGAAAACCAGTAAACATCTGGGCACTGAATGTAGGCAGTAGCAGCAGGCCTTCAATATTTTATATTAATTAGCAAAAAAAAAAAAAAAAAAAAAAAAAAGAAAAGACGGGGTTTTTTAAAAAGAAATAAGCCCACCAGAGGGCACTATTACCAAGACAAACAAGGTGTCTAAAACGATTTTCTCGAGTGTGACAACTCCTAATCTGTCAAAGCCAAAAAAATAACCTGTGCTTCTCTAAATAGTGTTGTGTTTAATTAGTCCAAATAACCAGACCCACTTTACAGTGCATCATCTTTTTGCACATTTTATAGTGATAGAACCAGGAACTAAAAGAAAAATAAAAAGAACATAAAAAAGTGGAATAGTAATAAACTACTATGTGATTAATTATCAATGGGGTGAAACATGGTGGTGGGTGCATCGGATTGTGAGTTATCTCCTGACTAATATTAACCTCAAAGTTAGTGTTAGGACAGCAATACAGACTACTGAGTCAAGAGGTTATTTATAGGGGTTAGTATTTAAATACTTTTGCAGGTCGAAAATTCATTCCAAGCAGTTGCTTAATTAGCTTGGTGGATAAAGCTAATAGTCAAGCACCCGCTCCGTGCCATCGGCCAAGTCGCAGTAATATCATCATTTATATGCAGCTTGGTGATTGATCCAGGCGGTGGTTAAGTGGATTTAAGACTGCGGACATTTGAGCTTTTATGGCTGGAGTGTTTTGAAATGTCTTTTAGTGGCAGTAGACGCGTATACTGAGAGACTTCACTGCTCATTTCCAGATCATTTAGGCTTCTACATCCAAGACATCAAGGGGTACCTACGATTAGCGATAACTGACATTCACATCCATCATATTCCACATCTAGTCTCCTATTATCACCTCCACACTTCTGAAAAGTCATGCCACTAGAGTGTGTCATGCGATTGTGTGGATTTAATCATTCAGTCACAATTATATTGGTTAGACACTAAAGTTGAGGTGAGGTGATCTAAGGTTTATTCTAATATTATCGCTAAAGTTATCGTTAATGCTATTGGTAATGCTAATGCTAACCAAGTAAAATAAGGCGGTGTTACATTTAAGAGTTCTAAGAGTTTCTGTTCGCCTGTTTCTTGGTTTGTATTTTTGGTTTTCTGTAGTTGGTTCCTTTGTGATTCTTAAATAAAAGTCTGTTGCATCCAATCTCCTCATCCTTCTGCTCCATATATATATATATATATACACATGTGGGAATATACGAATTCCCAGACACAAATGCTAATGGTTTAATTAGCACATGAGTGGATGTAATCAAAAATGACTGTTAGTACACTGAGCTAAAAAAAACGTTCTGCACCCGTCAACAGACTGGCAAAGTCAGCTTTTGACAGATTGGACACGCCGCCGTCGCTTTCTCCTATGAGCCGGCGTGTCTCGCACGTCTCTGCGGGTCAGCTGAGAACCACCAGATTTCAGATTTGGCTTGGTCTCATTAAAACCCTGGCACAAACCCTTCCTGCCTGCAGCAATGCCAACTGCGCTCACTTTATACTGTGAAGTAGAGAACTACAAAAAGAACCAGACTGTATTGTGATTGGTTGAAATGTGCTGATAAGGTTTCAGCAGCTGTTTTGTTGTTCTCTTGTATCATAGCAGCTGTACAAAGTCATTCTTTCATGTTAAAACCGTTTTCATTACTGGCACTGGAGACTCATTCCACACAGAAAGTAAAATTTTTCTTATTAAAAGTCTGATTTTTTTATTTTTATTTTTTTTTACGAACGTATGTTTGTGTGTTATAGCAGTTTTTTTTAAGCAGTATTCGTCTTAAAGATTTTTCACCAGCACACCAGAAAGGTGGCGCAATAGAACACACACTTACATGTTTTTCGAAAGCAGATAAAATTTTCATGAAGCTAAAGAAAAATTGAGTGCAGTTTACCTCAGGGTAACAGCACTAACTTAATTAAGGATGTGATTCCAGCCATGCGGCAGTGTGGCCTCGACGCAGCCAAGGGCCTAGAGCTATTTCTCACATTTTAATTCATCTCTATCACCTATGACATCATACATAAAGTTCTGTTCAGCCTTTAATAAGAATGAGTTGAAGTGGAAATAATCAGCATGAAGACGGAACCCCTCCGAATGTGTTTAACGGCCGTTTTACAGTTCTTGTTTACTGGGAACTCGTTTCCTGAATGATGTCATAAAACCAATTTATTATTTGGTTGGATGGATTTTTTTTACAAGCTAATGCGATGTGACAAGAATCTTTTACAGAATCACTGTGCGGTTTTAACCTGTTTTTAAAAGAATAATCATAAAAAACAGAAAAGTATAAAAGTCTGAATTGATCTAAAATTTTGAAAGTACCAGGACTTCTTTCCATAATTAATTCGTAATTTTTTCGAATGCTATAATGTTAATACATGTTAATAGACACTGCATTAAGTTCAGGTTTTACCGAACTGACATAAAACTAATTTTATTTTTATTCACTGATAGTAAAATAAAAATGTTAGGGGGGAAAAAAACGTTAAAAAGGAAACCAAAGAAAAACCATTTGATAAAAATATTTAAACAGAGAATAGAATAATAAAAAAATGTAAATTTTTATATGTAAATTAAAAAAAAAATTAATTAGTAGATACATTAATAAGATTGAAATTACAAATATCAAAAACACTAATTTACTACTTAAAATGCAATATTTTATTTTTAATTTAAAACAAAAAAAGCTTCTTATGATGCTTAAAAAAGTTTTCTTGCATTACCCACAATTCCTTAAGTGTCCCTGCTGACAGCAGGTTCATTTCTACCTAAAAACAGTGATGCAGAGGTGTTTTAGTCTTTTACTTTGTTTAGGTCTCTCGTTTTTACTGCAGAACATCTCACCGTTTATCCGCCTTGCTACCCACACTCATCATCTTAAAGATTGTTTACTAACCTGGTCCTAAACCTACCCGAAATATTAACATATCTACTCTGTTTTAGGACTTTTATATACTAAAAAGTATTTTCTTCTCACTTTTAATGGCCTGTCATACCGTAGATTAAGCCACTTTAAGGTAATTTATGAACTTGGTATCACAAAAAAACTAGCTAAAAAATGAGGATCGGTTCCCCCAGCTGCGAGATCATCGATGGAAAAATCTGGGAGGGAGCGAGGGGTTGGGCTCCTTCTTACAAAAGGAACGCAACGGGAATCTGCAGCCACACACTGGCTTTCTCCGAGAGCTAGCAGGTGGAGAGGAAGGCAAAGTGAGGAATGTCAGATTTACAGCAGGAAATGTTGGATATCTGAGACGCAGGTGATGTCAAGAACCTCGGTGGATCTGATGGATTGTTGCACATCTATTTCAAGAGAGTTGTGGATTTGCCAACGTAGGTACAGTTTTGTTAGAGAGGCAATTAAAGCTAAATAAGGTTGTGTTTTAGTGCAGTCGCTGTTGTTCTCTCTGCTTACTCGGTCGGTTGTTTGATGGCTTAAACTTTTAGAACTTATGAACCTTTCAAACTATGTTGACGCCTACACCAACAGGCGAGCCCATGAATAATGGGTCGAAATCACAGAATGCTTATCATACCAGAAAATCCAGCATTGCAAAAATCACCTTGGCTTTCGTGTTCAGGACCAAGGTTCACGGGCTGAAGTACATTTTTGCACCAGACAAATCCAAGCCTCAGCGTTTCTTCTGGCTCCTGGCCGTCTGTGTCTGTTTGACACTTTTGTTTATCTGGTCCTGGAACCGCTTACTTTACCTTCTTTCCTTCCCTGCCGTCACGAAGCTCTACATGGTGTGGACCACCAATGTGACGTTTCCCGCTGTCACCTTGTGCAACCAGAACCTCTTTCGCGTGTCCAGCCTCACCAAAGAGGACCTATACCACGGCGGCTACTGGCTGGACATCATGCACGCGAACCACTCGGTGAACAGGCAGAGCATGGCCTTGCTAAAACACAGCCGCCACAGAGATCGACTCGTGCAGCTGCTGAACTTTTCCGACTATGTCCCTCCGCCTCGCTTTCACCTTAACACCACTGAGATGATCGGGAGGCTGAGCCACCAGTTAGAGGACATGCTTTTGGAGTGCAAGTTTAAGGGAGAAAGATGCACGTATAAAAACTTCACCACAGTATGTATATTTATTTTGGAATTCTCAAATACTGGTGGTCACAATTTGAAAATACCACAGGTGTATTAACCATCTACATATGAACTAAAAAAACGCTTGCATGGAAATCAAACACCCATCGGTAAGATGACTCCTTGCTTGTATGTACGCATCATGCATTGTTTTTATCCGTTTTTGTTACCTTTACCGGCCCTCTAGTCGAGTTAGTTCCTGTTATCTCTGACACTGGAGACTCCTTCCTGTAAATTTTAACTAAGGCTGCATTCACACTCAAGATCTTGATGCCTGATTCCGGTTTTGTCTGAAAATTTTTGATGACCTGCCTACATCATCTTTTAAAACCGACCCTTATCCAACATCTGCATTTACACTATACACAGCAAAACAACCCAATGTAGAAGTACTGACAGGAAAAGGAAGTAAAAACAGCAATAGACAAAGACGAAATGATAATTTAGTATTTTGCTTTCTAAATAATATTTAAAGGTCGGCAAAACAACGTCCTCTATAGTAGGAGAAGGGGAAGTGGCGGCCCATGCTTAAGGTGTTGGACTACCAACCCAAAGATTATGGGTTCAATTCCCAGCTCCACCAAGCCACCACTGCTGGGTCCTGAGCAAGGCCCTTAACCCCCAATCGCTCACTTGTATAATGAGATAAATGTAAGTCACTCTGGATAGGGGCGTCTGCTAAATTATTGGAAATTTTTGTTCTTATAAACTTTAAAAAAAAAAAATTTCGGCCTTAAAGAACTTAAAAATAATTGTTTTTCAGTTATTATGGCAAAAATCCTAGTTTAAACACTATGATTTTATTTAACACTAGTACCGTTTTTACAAATTTCCACTAACTAGATCACAAATAGCTTCACCCCATGAGCAGTGTGCACTCATCGCCCTTCACTCTTTTTGTCACAGCTGCAAATCAGCTTTGGGAGATTTCTGCGCTCTGTTTATCACACTGTTTCATCACTCCAGATTTTAGTAATTGTTTTTTTTTTTTTTTTTTTTTTTTTCCAAAAACGAGTTATTGCTTTTTTTTCCTCTCTTCTAACAGCGGCAGCCTGCCCTAAAAAAGCACATTGACGAATTTCCTCGGGTGGAAAAGAGACATGAATAATTAAACGTCTCTCCGTTCTCTCCATTCTTCTAGCTAAATGAGATCAAAATCTTCATCGTATCTCTACAGCTAGTAAATAAAATAATTCTTTTAGTATTTTCAGTGTTTACATCAACCAAGTTGTATCAAAACCACAACAAGTCTATTTAAAAAAAGAAATAAAAATAAAATCTGTTTCTAAATGGTTGGTAAAACTCTGACAGCCTTCAGATTTTCTGTTGAGGAAATCATGACACTCACTTCAGCTGTCTAAGGTTTGCTTTTGTGTGTCAGTGTCACTTTTTAATATACAAAATCATTTTTAACTACTTTATTAATGCAAGTAAATTATTTTTTTATAGCAATGGTAATATATTTTTTTGGAAATTGATTAATTATTCTAGCCAACTGACCCGTCAATATCAATATCTAATCATTATTAAGACATTTTTTAACAGGTTTAATTAACACTTACTGTATTGTCCTCCAGATTTATACGAGATACGGCAAGTGTTACACCTTCAACTCGGGCCTGGATGGTAACCCCCTGTTGACGACGTTAAAAGGCGGCACGGGAAACGGACTGGAGATCATGCTGGATATTCAGCAGGACGAATACCTGCCAGTGTGGGGAGACACAGGTAAACATAGATCTAAATAACTGTACAATAAAATAAATAACAGCGGCCATTTTGTGTGGAAGGAACTAGTACAATTTACCCAATTTACTATATCAAATTTAAATTAAATAAAAATAAATATATATAAACAAAAATATAAAAGAATTTATTTTTTGATTATATAGTTTATTTAAAAACCTTCTATTATATACGGAATATAAACGTCAAGCTGACCAATTAGAACGGCGTCAATGTCGAATCGAATGTAGTTGGTTACGAATAAACTGACACGTCAATGTTGGATGTCATAACACATCATAAATGGTTTCAGATTTGGGTAAAAATGTTAAAAATCAATTCCTTAACATTATTATACAAATTGCAAAAAAAAAAAAAAAAAAAAAAAAAAACCACTACAAAACAGCTAGAATGTTCGTTTCCACCCAGACGATAATAAATATTCCATTTCACTGGCAATAAACAGGAAGGTTGAAAGGAACAGCTTAAGTAATTAGATGAGTAACAAGATGCCAAAGATTCAACCCCCCACCCCCACCCTCACCCCTCCTCTCCTCCAAACTCCCTACTAATGTCTGTTGTACTGCTTTTTGATGAATGTGCTTGAGAGCATAATGATTACTGCGCATTAATCATTCAGGAAGCGGCGTTTATTCTCAGCGCCTCGCCATTTTATGCTTTGTATTCGTCGCACAATCACAAAAGTCCCGTAGAAACTTTAAAGGAAAAGAAAATAATGCAAACCAACTGATTTGTGACAAGTTTTGATGGATAGCCTGAAGACTTATAATTATTTTTACTGTCCTAAATCTAATGTAAGCCAGGCACTTTTCATTTCCTGATAGAATAATTACATAAAAAAAGCCTTTATTCAACGATTTTTTGGTAAAAAACAAGAAAAAACCTCTTTGCTTTGATGTTTTCTTCATCCTGAACTCACAAATATGCACACACACTCAAACACTTTTTGTTAAGCACAGTCACATTGCAATACTATAGCCACGTACAATACTATAGCCACTTTACAATGCTATTTGCACAATTCATGTCTACCTCATCTTACATATGGTTGGCGCTAGTTCTGTTCTTTATTGTCTTCTTTGCACTGTCTTTCTTATGTTTGTATTGTTTATTGCACTGTTGCAGGGTTGCACACATGCACTTTATGTCTATCCTGTTTAGTGGCTCTTTAGTGGTTGTTCTGTGGAATACTATGTGTAGCACCAGGGGGTCCTGGAGATACGTTATTTCATCTCACTGTGCACTGCATCTGCTATATATGGTTGAAATGACAATAAAGCTTCTTGAACTTTGAACCTTGAACTGTTAGAGCTACCCGAGTCTTTATTTGTTAGCATTTCAATCCCAGACTGTAGATTCTGTTAAAGAAGTGATAGTTCAAAGGTTCAGGTTCAGACTGGTAATCAGAAGATTATAGGTTCAATTTCTAGCACAATCAGGCTACCATCACTGCGCACCTAAGCAAGGCCCTTAACTTTTTGGCCATCTAGTGTCTGTTCAGCATCAGCTGGAGAACTGGCTGCATTATAACAAGAGCATCACTGTCCATCACAGCAGCTATCATTGCTTTCAATCTTTTGGTGGATATTTGATCGTTGATCTGTCTTTTTTAACATCTTGTCCTTTAACGCTGTTCTGTATACAGATGAAACGTCATACGAAGCAGGAATCAAAGTCCAGATCCACAGCCAGGATGAGCCACCTTTCATAGACCAGCTGGGATTTGGTGTGGCCCCTGGTTTTCAAACGTTTGTGTCTTGTCAGCAGCAACTGGTACCTAATGCTTTATCTATTGTGCACAATTTTTACACTGTCTGTCTGTCTGTCTGTCTGTCTGTAGTTACAAATTCACAGTCATTTCTTTAGACTCGTTTTTTTAGAAAACTGAAGAGAAACGAACCTACAGTTCAACCCAAGTAGGAAGAACTTTATTAAAATTCAAATTTTACCATCAATGACTCAATTCATAGTTTTTTTCGATAGTGTTGTTCATTCGACGGAACACATACAGGTGGTCAATCCATGTTTCTTGAGTTCCTTTGCCCTCTTGAGTTCCGTTGCCCATCCCACACAAATAAAGGTAAAGTGGGGGGGAAGACCAAGTGAATTGGTATCTCCCAGTTTCTGATTGACTAAACAGACCTGATTAAGGTAATCGGTAGTGTGAAGGGCAGAAATCAGGATCAGGTCAGGGATCAGAACAATCAGGACAAAAGAACTCAAATAACATGGGTTGCCCACTTATAGAAAGGATGGGACAGAAATAGTATAGAAGTATAGTGGAATTTAAATAAAATACTGCAGAACCCTTTAAACCCTACAATAGGGATGTATATCAAGGACGTCCTAATCCATCAGGATCAGACATCTCGTAACCATGTCTTGTCTTAATAAAAAAAAATATTTGAATGACACTGGATAAACGATGAACAAATGACAGCGTCTGAAGGCCTTGAGATCTTTATAAGTTGGTTTATTATTTCGGTGGACATTAGCCTGAAGCAGCTTAAATGTATTCAGTGCATTTGATTACCATCAGACACCAATCGTCATCTATACATGCTTTGTTTTCTCACTGAGACGGCAAATTTTTCATTCTGTATTTCCTATTGTCTTACTGCCGTCCCTGCGATTTGACAGATTAATTCCAGATTACAGACACGCCTTGTGTCAGACTGTATTTATATGGCACTTTCGCACATATCCAGAATGTTTATAAATCGTTTTAAAATGGGCGTCTCAGAAAGTCAGCTCTTGGTATGGCTTGGTCTTCATACTGTAAATCATTACAAAGGAGAAAAAAAAATCAATGAAATACAACCAGGCTGTTAAAATAAAAGCTGCTGTCAGTTTGTCTTTATATTTATGTCTGATGTATCATACGCAGCGTTTTTATAAATAAATTAATATTCCAATATTGCAGTGATTTATATTATAGTGGGATTCGTGTATATGACAGTTTGCAGCATCACAAATTCTCCAGCAAGTAAATATATGAAAATATAGAAAAATCAGTAGTATAACCTTGGCAGTGCCTCTGGTGGTTGCTAAGATGTTTATCAGCCTTCCATAAATGTGTGTTAGAGATTCTTTTGAAAGGTCCATATGTAGATCCGTTAGTGTTTACTCGCATCTAACGAGGCGTGCAGCGCTTCCAAATGGAGCATCTGGCTAAGAACATATAATCCAATTATTAGCCATGCCACGATCCAGGAATTTCAAGTGATTTTATGGGATGTGAAGGACCATTTAGGAGATGTCTGGCACCAAACAAGCTTGTTTATTTGTCCATTTGTTAAAATTCAAAAGTGTAATAGGTGATTGTCTTCAACAACATTTTTAGTTCCATTGTCTCCACATCCTGATGGCAATCATTAGGGGTGTCTAAACTCGGTCCTGGAGGGTCGGGGAGTCCTGCCCTAATCTTACCCTAATTAAACACACCTGAACCAATTAATCAAGATCTTACTAGGAATATTTGAAAATTACATGTAAGTGTATTAAGGCTAACTGCAAGACCCTCCAGGACCGAGATTGGACACGCCCGGCCTTAAGTGGTGTAAGTGTATTTATATATTCTGTGGCAGGCGTAGGATGAAGAAATGTTCATCCAATTAATATGTTCGCTGTGAACATTATAATTTCCTACCCGGCTGTCAACATATGTTTGGTCATACCTCTGTGCACCCGGTTCACACAGACAGGCTGCGTCATCAGCGGAAATACAGAATTAATATCAATGTCTAAAACACTCATTTGGACTTTTGAATTGGATCACAAATCTTAATTTGCATTTGGTTCTTTGGTTTTTTTCTTTGGTTTTCTCCTCATTATAGTAAAAACGATTTAACATTCCTGTCTGTTTTATGTATTGTTGCCATTAAATTGCGATTTAAATTATTTGTCTCTATTTGTCCCCAACTGATCTTTTTTTGTGCTTATGACTGATTTCGTACTTAAAACTGTTTGGTGTATCTCAGCTTCAGTACCTTCCACCACCCTGGGGTGACTGCAGATCCGCTTCCATGGACTCAGAGTACTTCTCTACCTACAGTATAACCGCGTGCCGTATCGACTGTGAGACCCGGTATCTGCTGGAGAACTGTAACTGCAGGATGGTGCACATGCCAGGTACAGGCACATACTGCATACTGGGGGCAAAAAATCTAAAAAAAAATCACATGAGGACAGATTCATCTCCTGGTCTTGTCTGTTTTTAGGCACTTCCACTGTGTGCACCCCGGAACAGTATAAGGAATGTGCAGACCCAGCATTGGGTAAGAATAACTCTTGAAAATCCACCCAGTTTGTTAAACATGCAGGTATGTAATGTGTATGACTACTGATTCACAGATTTTTTGGTTGAAAAAGACAACCAATACTGCGTGTGCCAGACACCTTGCAATATGACTCGGTACGGCAAGGAGCTCTCCATGGTGAAAATACCCAGCAAAGCATCTGCCAAATACCTGGCCAAGAAGTTTAACAAATCCGAGCAGTACATTGGGTATGAGATTCACCTGTTTCACACAAGAAATCGAAAAGGCTCTGGAAAGCGAGTTTATTTGAGATGCTGCATGTACATTAAACTTACAGTGGAATTTTGGCATAGGAATATCACAATATCACAATACACCTTTTGCCTCCAAAACAAATTAAATTTGAATGGACGGTTCCACTATACTTTATGTGCGCT
Source organism: Bagarius yarrelli (assembly GCA_005784505.1). Classification (NCBI taxonomy): domain Eukaryota; kingdom Metazoa; phylum Chordata; class Actinopteri; order Siluriformes; family Sisoridae; genus Bagarius; species Bagarius yarrelli. Next base: position 2,415,644 of record VCAZ01000037.1, on the reverse strand, counting down.
TTCATATGCACAGACCAACGTGTTTGGTAGAAACACCTGTACTCGTATATTCATGCAATTATCCAATCAGCGGCTGAGGCGGAAATGCTTCAACATTGTGCATATACCAGTGTACAGCTTTATGTGCATTTTATATTGATCATATGGACAGTTGTTGATGGCCGTTTGAGTATTTCGGAGTATAAACTGATCTGGGAAAGGTTACACAGAATTTAAAAAAAAGTAAAAATCAAGAAAAATAGAATGAACATAAAAAACTTTGAGAAAGCATAAAAAAATGCAATAAATATAATATAAAGAATAAAAATATCAGTCATGTAAGTAAATGTTGGAAGGATTTCCAATGTAATGTGAAATTAGCTATGTTTAATAAACACTAAATTAGGGTTAATTTGGAATCTGACACTACAGTAAGCACAGGAAGACCTTTCAAACCTCGAGTGTCAAAATCCGTCCACTGTCCATTTGGTGTAAAGATGTTTTTATTAAAGCGGCCAGTGAACATATAATAAACAGGCGATTGCATTAACTAGTATAAAACTGAGTATAACGATCTTTCTAAAGATTATAACGTTAATTTCTTGTGTATTTGTTTACAGAGAAAACATTTTGGTCCTGGATATCTTTTTTGAGGCCCTGAATTATGAAAAGATTGAGCAGAAGAAAGCTTATGAAGTGGCTGGTCTACTCGGTTAGACATTTTCTGGATAAAATAGCACACATTAAAAAGATTAAAATTGCTATGAAATACATTTACTATTATAAACGTCTCATTTTTCTGTCCTGTTGGTTACCTTCCTCCCTCAGGTGACATCGGTGGGCAGATGGGGCTGTTTATAGGAGCTAGCGTTCTGACAATACTGGAAATATTTGATTATTTGTATGAGGTAAATTGTTTTTTTGTCTTTTTTAATATTCAATATGCACCAAATTACAATAGTTTTAAAGATGTTTAAAAGAAAAGTGTTGAGAAATGATTAAAAGGACATATGAGTCATGAATGCTTAATTAAGTTCTTAATTAATGATGAAGGCAAATAATTCAGTGCCCTAAAGCCCAACATGTCTGAAAAGTTCATCAGTTAAACTTTAAAGTTTAGTTAGAAAATTTAACAGAAAGTGTCAAAGTACAAAATCTGTCTGTAATTTGTAGCTTTTAATTAAACAACAGAAGAAGAATGACCCGAACATTGTCCTATTTTTAAATGGAGCTCCCAGATCGAGTAAAACTAAAAAAAAAAACTGTGCTTTAACCAAAATTTTTTTAGAAGTTGTTGCCTATCAAAGGAAGCTAAACACCTCACAACATCATGGTCCTGATTTGGGGGGTGTTAAAGCTTGTTACAAGCTTACAAGAAAGCTGTTTTTTTTTTCTGCTAAAGTCTTTGGGGAAATCATTTTTATATAGGTCAGTGATTTTAGATGCAAGGTTAAAGCTACCTTGAACTGGACTTACAATTTAACTGGTCCTGGGTGGCCAGTCAAAGCTCTAATCCGGATCCCACTGGGACTATAAGAAACGAAGTCTTTGTCAATTATACATTACAGCAAAGTAAAATTCTTTTCTTGCTGCAGCATACTACAGATTAGGAGGTTTGTTTCAGGGCTTCGTCTCTGATAAGAAAGCCCTTGAGCAGAGAGGGTTCATTGCCATGCTTGGCATTGGTGGGGCCTGAACCCTGATCTACCAACCCACAACAACCCAGGACCTTAACTAGTTGAAGTCAATAAGTTGTACTTAATGCAACCAAATTCTTCATTCTGGGGGCTGGATACTTATGCAGAGCTCTTTTTTTTCCAATGTGTTGTTATTTATACATGTGCTGATTATATTATTATATAGTATGTCTAATATAATACCATATAAGGTTTCCTTTAGAACTAGTGTAAGAGTATTAATTTTGTGCTTTTTCCTTTTGCCTCGCTTCTGTGACTTTATGTGTGTTCAGTTTACCCTCATATTGCAGACACAGCTGAGAATAGGTCTAGACTAAACAATGCAAGTGTCTCTGTTGTGTTGCTACAGAAAAAAAAAAACGGAGGAAATTGATGCAGCTTGCTAGCACAAAAAGACCAAGGACCTTTCAAATTGAGAACCCAGGAGGATAAAAATACTGATAGCTTGCCTTGGACCATTTGGATAATCAGGGGACAAATTGCAAGAGTATATCAAATCTATGACCTGATAATTTTGTAAAGGAAATGCAATGATGGATACATGAGTCTTAGGGCTAGGTAGTGCAGAGGTAACAGTCCATAATGACTGGTCACAATAGGGCAAGTAATGGGTTCAGAGGTCCTATGGGCAGCATTTGAAGTTCTGATTGTTGCAGTAAATTCAGTCTAAAAGGCATAATTCAGTGACTCAAAAGCCACTGACAGAACCTGCTAACACTTTGTTTGTCAGTTGCCTCTAGTACCAGGACAATACTTGAAAGTGCCCAGGCCATGAAAGTTATTGATGCCCAATCTCATTTTTATAGTCATTCTCATCACTCTGTATCTGCTGGTGCAAATGGTAATGTACCCAGAAAGTCCCTGTGTCTGGTGAGTGCCCTCAAGATCTCTGTGGATGTAACAGCCAACTACTGGGTCGCTGACCAACTGTTAAGAAGAAAAATGACTTGATTTCTTCAGCATAACTAAAGCAGGTCGAGTTTCCATCTGCTGGTAAATTTTATCGACTGCATTCAAAAGGCTAGAGAACCCGGAGGACAGATTCTTTTTAACAGATTTTAGCGATGCCATGTTTGTTACTCACACTCCCTGTGCTCTCAAGTAAGCTTGAATAATTTTTTGACTTAGGTGAAGATCTGAATCAGAATCATCAAGGATTCTTATTCGTCAATAAAGAACGGTATCTGGAGTCGGGGCACTTCTTATCCTTAGTATGGTATCAGCACATTAGTCGTGGTCTGTCAGTGTGCACTATAGGGATGTGTTACAAATCCACACCATGATGAATTGTGGCCTTTACTGCACCTAATGATTTGGAACACACAGATGTTATGTATGTAGCCATGGTTTGACTATTAATTGAGAAATATTTTAGGTTGATGCAAACAGCCAGAGAATGAGGGTTGGGGTTAGGGTTAGGGTTAGGAAATCTTCTTCAAGATTTACTAGGAACCTGTCACCCAAGTCGATTACATTCATTATGTTTCATGACTTGGTAATAGAAAAATCACATATTAATACTCCACTAGTTTAGAAGCAGAGGTGTTTAACCCTGCATACCCGCAAGGACAGTCAGTTACAGAAGCAGACTTAAAGACCTTTTGCTTGAAAGAACACCAGCTAGTTTTTTGTGCTTAACTACATAGCATAACCTTGTTTCCTCAGGTATTCAAAGATAAAGTATTGGGCTACTTCCTACGCAAAGGACGACCACGTCGGAGTGCAAGTGATAATCTGGTAACTGAGCTCGTTCTATACCTCCTGCATGTGCATGCTTTAGGTGGAGCTCAGGTAACATGACCAAAACAAAAAGCAAAGGTTAATTTTGCGGTTAGAACCATGCAAAGCTGTATATACTGACGCATGTCGCTGCTATTTATAGTTGTTCGGCTCAAATTCTGATACAGGGAAATTATTGTAATTGAAACATGCTCATTTGTTAACAGGATTTTAATTGATTTTTTTTTTTAATATATGCATTAGTAAGTGATTTATTTCATAAAGTACATGGGGGTATTTTTGTGATATAAATCAAGGTGATTAAACAAACATCTAAGTCATTAGGATGGGATAGGAGATGTAGCACAAGGGTGCGGGAAATTACTTTAAAAAAAGCAATTAGACCAAAAAAAAGCTTTTTTTTTTACAATTGCTTTTCAGCTTGATAGGTTTTATTGGTCTCAGAAGGTTTTGGTGTAATTTATCATCCTTTTAAATGAAGACTATATAAAGTATATGAATGTTAACTAAACAGAAAAAGGGCATGTATATGTCTGTTCATGTTTAGTGTTCCAAAAGGCCACTAATGTAAATGTAGACCTAAAATCCAACATTATAAAGTTTTATATTTGCCAAGTTTTCATAAACCATCTGTAATCAGAATAACTGAATATAGAACATATGGTGTTGGTGTTTGATTAATACTTGTGAGTTTCATGCTAAGATTCATTATCCACATTATGCTAATTCACTACATATCATTGATATATAACATATTCCTGGGTGGTTTACTGGGATTTCGAACATTGAATCACATACATACATTTTTATAAGTTTTCCTATTTAATCTCTGGTGAAATTTATAAAACTCTACAGAAGACAACATCAGTTTAAAACAGATTTCTATATCATTACTTACTCCGCATTGTATAATTTTGTTTGGTCCAGGGTTGGGGTCAGTTCAGATTCAATTCATCAGTTTTAGGTTTTGGATGGAGACCTAATGCAGAATCCAATTTGACATGGAACCTGAAAACTGAACTGAACCCATACCTGGCGTGGTCATCTTCATCTCTCTCCCCGTCATGTGTCTTCCAGGACTACTCTGAGAACCCCACCAGCCCTGGTGTCACGTCTAATCATACCCCCAGGTAGCTGGCCATTGATAATACTGCAGACACTGTACATCCTTTTCTCCTGTCTAACTATATCCCATTCTCATCAGCATTTCATTTTTCATCCTTTCACATATCCATTCTTTCCTGAGGTTTCCTCTTGTATTTGCCTGTAATAAAAAATTAGGGCGGGAAACTGCCATATCCAAGCATGCTAAGAAAGGTGTTTCAAATCCTTTAGCTTTCACGACGGAGATGATGTATTGCACAAATTCAGGTAAAGCAAAGCTGTGCTATGAATGGATTAGTCCCGCCTCATTTTTTTAGTATTTTGCGCAGTCCTGTTTCCCAAAAACTTTGACACACAGATTCTGGATAAAAACGTTTATTATTTTGACATACAAATTTTCATTAAATGGTTACTGCAAATCTGTTAGCAGTTAAGCATTTGGGAAACAGAATTTCGATGTTGCATTTGCAACTTGTAGTACTTTTTGTTTGCATACTTACCTTAAACACAATTCTCCTGAAATGTGGGACACTAATAGTTTAGCATCCCTTAAACCCTTCTTATCCTCATGAGTCTAGCAAGGTCCTGATCTTAAATGGACAATTGGGCCCTGTCAGTGGGGCAGTGTTAGATCGAAATTGTTAAGGCTTTGAGTTGTTAAATAGAGGATTGGGGTTTTAGCCTAGCTATTGGAAAGCTGCTACTGTTGTTTCATTACTCAACTTCTTGCTTTGGGATTTACTTAAACCTATAAATTGATTTTAAGGGATTTAGTTTTTGTGGTGTGTGTGGTACAGTGTGTGTGTGTTGTTGGCCACGTTTACCCAGGATAGAAACACAGTCCGAAATAAATTCTTTGACTTGTTTAAATAGTTTTAGCAATAAGTCGTTCTACACAATTCTAAGGCTTTTATGGGATGGTTTGCAAAGGTGCTAGAATGGATCACATTGAATTGTTTCATTTATTATAGACTGTAGGGTTTGTCAGTGTAGTGTGCTGTAACTTGAAAGGTCTCTCTGGGGAAAGTGGTGACGCAGTGGTTAAGATGTTGGACTGCTAATTGGAAGATCGGGGTTCGATTCCCAGCACCATTGAGTTACAACTGATGGGCACCTGAACAAGGCCCTTAACCCCCAAATGCTTAGTTGTATAAAAGAAATAAATGTAAGTCGCTCTGGATAAGGACGTCTGCCAAATGCTGCATATGTCTAGGATCTACTGCTTGGACCTGACTAAACATTGTGTAAGAGCCAGGGCACAGATCCTATTCTGACCTTAGGGGTTACATTAACCAAACTTTAGATAACATCAGTAAAAGACCACAGGAAATCAATACATTTCTGTGTTTTTCGGTGGTTTCTAAGAGAAACCATTAAGTTATGATCAAGAGAAAAATGCCACGGCTAAGTTCTTAAGCCTCATTTCAACTGCTTAATTGTATCCTGAACTGTAAGACCCTTCACATAAAAACGGTATTTACAGTATTTGGCAGACACCCTTATCCAAGGCTATTAGCAGCTTTTCAGGGGCCCAGCAGTGGCAGCTTTCATTAATCTAAGAATAAAACCCACATTTCTTTAATTTTACCCCAATACAGTCAAACAGCATTTTTATGTAAGATCGTATTAGGTTCATCCGTCCCAAAGAAGTGCTGGATGTTTTTGCCTGCACCAAATATGTGCTCATTACAAGACTAGTAATATTCTTTTTTTTTTTTTTTTTTTTTTGCAAATTATTTTTTTACATCTTTGCTTGATTTATGCTAGTCATCAGAGGCCTGCATGTAAATGATCTTGTTTAAAACTGATTAAAGCCTTCTTTGGTGAAAATCATTAGTTTAGTCCACATACACACCGCCAATGCAATAAATGGCTACAGGTACGATTATTGTACTTTGCTCAACTTTACTAGAACTTTACTGGTCCTTATATCGAGTACAGCAGTCCTGCATAAGTATAAACCTCCTTAAAACTTTCCACATTTTTCTGTCTTAATATTAGCCGGAACTAAAATGTTCTTAATCGGAAGGGTGTCACGGATATATTTATATTAGTATGAAGTATTAAAATGAGGGTAACAAGTAATCTACTTTGCAAAATGATCTAAAGACTGTAAGGGAATTTGCCCCCCTTTAGAAGAATAAGTTCTAGTGCAACCAGTTGTCATAAAAAGGTCTATTGAATGGGGTCTACTTGTGTGCAATTACTATCACCTCATAATTACCATACCAGTTCTTGGAGTCTAATACAAAGCTTGCCTAAACAACCTAGGGTTATTTCATTGACTCTCACCATCATGCTACCACCACCATGCTTCACTGTGGAAATAATGATCTGTGCCATGGCCAGATACTTTTTTTTCTCCAAATTTTTTTTATCAATCTCCAACCTGCTACAAACCAGAAGTTTATATAGCTTTCCCTAACTTATGTTTCAATATCGTAGACCGTTTTGTGCCACTTGACACATTGTCCCCGTTAAATCTTTTACCATTACTTTGTAACTCCAAAATGAATGTATACATCACGGGGAAGGGGTAGCTAATAACAGGACATAGGTGTGGATTTTAACCTGGAAAAGGGGATCATTCCTTGGATCACAATTTGAGCTTGAAGGGCTACAAAGGGCATGGTTCGGCAAGTGACAAGCCAAAGGACTTGCATTGAACTTTCTGGATTTGATGCACCACAAAAAGACAAAAAATTGTTCTTCCGGTATATTTTCTTTATTGAGCACTTTCCAAATCATGTCCTTTTCTTAGTGCAAGACATTGTAATGGAACCTGTGTCCATAACATCACTAGATGCATCTCTTTGTGGTGTCATCACAGGTCTACATGCAATAAGTTAGAATCCCATAGTAAGGTAATAAGTCCTTAGGTCTGGGAAAGGGGAGGTTCTTTTATTCAATATTCAAATATGTTTAAGAATGTATGACTAAGACTTCATCAAGGATTAAGTAAGAATGTCTTCTTCCCTTTCCCCCTTTTCATTCATACTAATGTCCCCATCTTGTGTGTTATACAATTTTATTTTAAATTTAATCCCATTTATGTTTCTGTTCCCATCCTCCATTTGTGAATGTTTTCTACTTACCCCTCTTCTTTTTTCCCCTCGACACCGCCCTCGATTCATTGTGCATCCTTCGGCACATGTGAACATCTCTCCCCTCCCTTGGCCCTCCTTTTCTATCCCGCTCTCTTTTTCAGAGCACATGCGACACACTCCGGAGTCACTCGGACAGCCTCGGATTCGCGCCGAACGTGCTACCTAGTCACCCGTCTCTAGGCAACTTTGAGGAGTTCGCTTGTTGACGACGCAAGGACGCATTAGCGGTCTGACAGCAAACTGTGATTCTGACTTGTAAACATGTACAGTACATATCTACCACAAACCGTACGCTAAAGTACGTGATGACTAGTTCAATTGGCCAGTAAGTAAATTAATGCCTGCATAGAATCAGATATCATCATTACAAAGTACAAGTAGGCAACACTTTTTCAAATCAATACTCAGGTTATATTAGCATAACGCAGTATCGACAGCACCAACTGTTTGTTCCATGTTGTGAAAAATGTCATTTTTTGGGTGTTGGGTTATTGAGGCTGGACTAAACAAGGCACAACACTGCACAAAATCAGCGCAAGCAGGCAGGAACCGTCACGTTTGCTAAACACTAGGCTTGTGCTGATAATACAGTCCATCTTTAATATACAGATATTTGGCTTGATCCGAAAATTTGTCTTTGTATTGTATGTTTTTGGTTTTAAGTTTAATTAGCTAGCATTTGTTAGCATTCTTCAGTCAAATGATTAAATTGCATATGGGTGATTATATAATTGGATGATTCGGCTCCAAGGTAAGGAAACAAATTCTTTCCAGTATCTTATTGAAAACAATTGTAATAATGCAGTACTTGCCAAACATTTACAAGTTAGTTACTAAAAAAGTTACTTCCTTATTTACTTTTAATGGAAAAAATGGTTTCTTTTTGTCAGTATTGTTTGTTAACGAGACAAATTACGGACAAATGGGGGAATGTGTGGAAATAATCTCAGTAACACAGTTTGACAGTAAAAGAATTGACAATTTTACCACAATTTTAGCCAAAACGTCCACTTGTTAGCGTGACAACAATGAATATAACTCTTGGGGTAAAAACTTTTTAGATCAAAATATTTTTTCAGAGAGAAAGAGCATCATTTCCTGTATTTCACATAAATATGGAAGATAAGTCCACCAATGAAAGCGCAAATATGTGACAGTTACGGAATTGATTTATGGACTGTTGGAATGTTGAATTAAGAAAATGACTATTTAGGGCTTTTATAAAAAAAAAAAAATTTATTTGATTACATAATGATACATGATGGAAAAAACCCACTGACTAATTTCTACCAGAAGAAATCCTGATTTTCAGCTATATAGGATTTATAGTTTTTTACAGAAACTATTATATTGTAATGACCTGTAACATCCTGTGATCCATGAAAAGGAATCATTAAAAATCGAACCATGTTTAAAAAATGGCAATTATAGAATCACCCACGTGTAATATTACGACTGTTCGCTTGTTAAGTGACGATATGACGGTCTTTCCGGGTCGAAGCTTTGACTCTTGCACACCGTAAGCGTTTGTGGCAGCAGTTTTGAAATCAGCGAATCATTTATCACATCATTTGAACAACAGAAGATCAGAATCTAATGCAAATCGATTCCTTACATTGTGTCAGCGATGATGCTTGTCTCTAGAGATGAAACTTTCTCAGGTGACTCACTTTCTGCACGAACCTATATTACAAATTTAATGACTCAGTAGCTAGCAAAGACTAGCCAACACCTCCCTAACTAACTAACTAACTAACTAACCAAATAAACAGCTGTTCTAGAAAGGTTCCAGACCTTTTATTGCCAAATGAATCTTTAGTTGTTTAGACAAGCAAGACATTACATTACATTTACAGACGTTCTTATCCAGAGGGACTTGCATTTATCTCTTTTTCTAGAAGAGCAATTGGGGGTTAAGGGCCTTCCTCAGGGGTCCAAGATGGTGGCTTGGTGGTGCTGGGAATCAAACCCCAGTCATTTTGGTATCAGTGCAACATCAAAACCACTAAGCCACCACTTCCCCACAAGAGTTGCAACTAATGGTGAGTACCTCAATATGATGCTGCCACCGCCATGCTTTACTGTTGAATCCGCAACATGCTAGGATGTTATATGACCTGCCCTACCGTCTGCTTCGGAATCATAGACTATATCGTGTAGATTTATGGCACATTGTCCAAGTTTGGGATCTAAAAGTAGGCTTTGACTCGGAAACGCTCGACAATCGGACAGTCAATTCACAGAGGACCTTGTACAAAGTACAAAAAAAAACATCGTCATAACGATGATGTATGCTTAGCATTTATAGTAAATCTGTATAATTACATTTTCATGTTGGATAGAACTTTAGGTACGTCCTTCATGGGTAATGAAATCAGTACGTGGATATTAGATCTGCTACCAAAAAATGGGTTTATGGTAGGCTCGAATCTTTCAATATGGTGGACAGCTAGCGGCCTAAGCTAGTGAAAGTAAAGTACAAATGAAGAACAAATGAAACTCCTTTCTCATTTCTTACCTCCTGTCTGTGTATTCTGTTCACTATCACCACAAGCCTAGCCAATGCGAAGGGAGTACATGCTGCTGTGTAACTGAACTTGTTTCTTTGAATGCAGTTAAATTCAAGTGTTTGTCTGTTTACATTACATGTGTACAAGTGCAATAATCTGCATCACGTATTAGAATAACCAATGTAAGGCGTAACTGTTAGTATAAAGGAAAAAAATAGCTTCAGGTTCGTTTTACTTTTGATATGCATCGTATTTATAATCGTTTCTATTTAATATTCTGGGATTTACGGCAAAAAAAAACAAAATTTCAGGTTTTAGCACATTCACGTTTTTCATGGGACGACTCGAAATCGGAATCCAAGCGGCCTGGCATGTGTGACAGAATGAGAGGCGTAAATGCTGCGTTTCACACCATGACTGAAATACCGAAGAGTTATTTATAAGTGACGCAGAATTCCTTTAGGACAGCTTTAATAACAATCGTACTCCACTTGGTGTCTTTTACCTCAACCCCCAGACACCACAAGCAAGTATATACAGTAACTTGTGGTTAAACATCAGATTTGCCCAAAGACACCTTTCCTTTATTTAGCTTGCATGTACATATCACAGATTTATCTAACGGCGCACCACAGTGCTGTGAGCCAGGACTAAGAGATATTATCACGACTCCGCCCCTTTTCTTAATTTCGCTTCTGCATTCAGCCAATAGCATTGTTTTATAGAAGAGGGTTTTTAGCACATGTATCCACATTTTAAAAAGTCAATTGTGAAAGTGTAAATGAAGCTACATAATAAACATATTTAACCTTATCGTCACGACTGCTCTTTCTGTCTGTACGTGAAAAATGATATTGTATATTTGAATCAACAAACAGAATAATAGGTAATCAACCTACTTTCACGTTCATGGAGGATTGGTGGAACCAAACGAGACCTGTTGGTGATAAAGTTCCAGATTACATCTCTCTTCACTCTGGACAACAAAAGTGTCTGGACACCTCACTGGTGCACCTGCATAAATGTGTCACTGGAACTAAGAGACAATGTCCCTGTGCACAAAGCCCCTGATTTCCATGAAGACATGCTGTGTTCTGGATGTTTTGGAGTGGAAGCACTGTACAAGTCCTGATTCTGACTCAACCGCTTTAAACTAAACACCTTTGGGATGAACTGGAACTCTGACTGAACCCCAGACCTCCTCAACCTCAACATTAGTGTCTGATCTTAATAATACTACAGGGTGTCCCATACGTTTCCATACATTAAAACATATATATATATATTATCTACATGACTACCATGCTGAAGATCATGTATAAGCACAGCTGGAGTTTTGCGTTGGTGATACGTTCCTTGAGATGATTTAGGTTCTGTATACTTTCCTGATACATCCTGGCCTTTAAATGCTCCCAAAGATAAAAATCAAGTGGGGTAAAATCTGGGGGATCTGTAAAATCTGGGGGATCTGGGAAAATAGTTTTCATAAACAAATGTTTATTTTATTTCTAAGTATGGAAACTTATGGGACATCCTGTATTGTCTCTGAATGATCAAATCCACACAGTCACATGACCCAATCTAGTGGAAAGACTTTCCAGATGTGTGGAGGTAATTATAGGTGAAAGAATAAGACAAACATCTGGAATGGAATGTCGGGGGGCAGGTGTTCCAATTATTTTTGTCCATGTAGTGTATGTCATAGCGCTGTTTCTACATTGGTCATAATAAGCTGTTATAAAGATGTTATTAACCTGTACTGAGACGGTAATACAAGACAAAATTCAGACTATTTTTTGTGTTGGTTTATTTTTAAATAAAGTGTTGCTTTTGATCAGACCAAAAAAAAAAAAAAAAAAAAAAAAAAAAAAAAAAACGTCAGAAAGATAACCGAAAACAACTAAAACATAGCACCGTGTGTACAGTCCTCATTCAGACTGCTTTTAGTGGTCATGATGACGATCCTGTAAAAGTCAGTTGTCACGAGTGTGTCGAGTGTAAACTGGTCTTGATTGGACTCCCCCACACACTCGTGTTTTTTCCTCCCCCAAAAGCGACACGCTATATGCACCAAAATAAATACTGTACATTACCTGGTTGAGTGTGCAGAGGTATTTCGGATAGTTAAAGATTAATGCCTTCACCCTGATGTAAAAAGGGTTTTTTTTTCCTTATTTCGTTACAATACTATTTCTCCGACAAAATAAATTTTTTTTTTTAATTCTGTGTGATCGGATGAACAGTTTGTTTAAAACACCATCTGGTCTTTCCTAGTATCCGTTAGATTATTTATCCGGGTGCCGTAGGACACGATAAGAGGAATTAATCTTCCTTGTCAAGTTAACAAAAGCGCTAAAGCTTGATTAAAAGCTAGCTAATTCATCAGCGAGCTAATTAGGTGTTAATATTAAAGAGGGGAAAAAAAATCTGATGTAAAATACTTGCCCTTTATAAGCTTTGTTAGTGTGTTTTATAGTAAAGTCTCTAAAATATACAAAATAGCGCTCTTCATTCTGATTGGTCGAATTTGTATATAGCTTTTAAAGTAAAAGGTTGGGTTTTTTGGGGGGTTTTTGCTAGAAGTCTTTATTTATAGCTATTAAGAAGTTGGTGTCAACGAACGCAACTACGGACGGACAAAAATGGCCGCCACGTGTTTTTTTAATTTTATTTATCTATAGTGTGAGAAAAAAAAAAAAAAGAAAAAAACACTTTAGAACCTGTACCGTTATTGGCTGTACGTTATTTCCTCCAACAGCGCATCCCCAAGTGTATTATTATTATTATTATTATTGTTTAAATGATTTGCTAATATAAAAACGCTTTGCAGTGCTTCTTCACCCCCCCCAAAAAAAAATCCATGTGTTACAATACAAAATTCCCGTTTAATCCCAGCCCAAATTCCAGCTCCATCTTTTTTTTTGTTCTTTTGACGCTTTTCTAAAAAACACTCTTGTCAGTTACTATTTGTCTTTTAAGCTGAACACACCAAGCTACAACCTTAATCTGAGAACACACACACTCACCCGCATCTAAAAACAATAAACAAAAGAAAAAGTCCTCCGGATGTTGGATGAGAAGGTGTGTGTGGTGCCACCAGTGAGTCTGAAATAGCACGGTTCCTCCAGACCGGAAAGGAGGACGAAGCGAAGACTCCTGTGGTGCAACTCGTTCATTCGAGAAGCTTTGAGTTTAACTGAGACCATGAGGTTCTTCCAGAAAATGAATACAAACACTGTGGAGGAGAGGAAAAACCTCAGATTGTGAAATAAAACGAAAACCCTATTAGATCAGACATTATCAGACATCTGATTACTTCACTGATCAGATAACAGCAGCTTTAACAGTAGATTAATAATATTATCCAACATAAACTGACTATAAAGCAAGGTGGGGTGTTTTTATTTAAAAGTTCAGTGTAGTTTGTCTATTACTATCGTATTTTTCAGCACCGTTACGGATTTTCATTCCCTGCCTCTTCGCTCACTCCGTGCTCTCTCTCTCTCTCACTCTATTTACTCGTCCCTCTATGTTCACTTCATAAAAAAAATCACTGTAAATATTTTATTATAGATTAATAGATGGACAATATTTAAGGAAATCCATATTTCATTGTGTTTATCGGCATATGAACTGGTTCATGGTCTATACATTTTGTATTATGGGGTGTTATACTCGTTATGGCGCTTTAGTGAAGCGTGCTCAGAACGACAGAAAGTAAAGTGTTGCCGTTCCTACAGTTCCCCATTTTGGCTAATAAAACTGCACAATAATAGCGATCATACGGTTATTCGATAATTGAGACAGTCTTGTCTTTAATTTTTCCTTGTAAGGAGAAGCTCTAAGCTAGCCAATGTCTACCTTATATAACTTTAATTTGTGGGAATATGATTGTCCTGTCGTACACTTATAGAGAATATGAAATAATCAGATAAAGAGCAGACGGAGAAGCACAGACCTTTAAGGCACTTCAGCTGCTCGTCCCACTGGTGTGACTGGTGTGATGTGGAGCCGAGCTGCTGTTGATCTCCTCTTCCTCCTCCTCTTCTTCCACCCAGCCCCCCAGCCGAAGAGGTGAAAGGACAGTCAGGCCGTCCGGGCGCATCTGAGGCGCAGGAACTAGCGTTGGGGGACATAATGATTCGTTGAATATTCTAAAATACTTACGAGATATAAGATTACATATAAATATAAGCGTTCGTGTAGACGCAAATACTTACCGGCACTGGAACCAAAGTCCCTCAATGACACGTGAGAATGTGATTGGCCGGGTCCACGCACATGCAGGGACTTCTGCTGATGCACCTACAGGAGGTTTTTTTGTACATAAATTTGTGCTTATAATACAGAATATACTGTATCACGTGTTATAGATCTTTTGTAGGTGAGCCTGTGTGTGTGTGTGTGTGTGCGCGTGCGTGTGTGAGTAAGGCAAGCAGAGCTCTCACCTCATGCATGTAGATGGCATGGAGGCTCATCTCGGCTGTAGCGAACTCGGAAAGCAGGGCTGAACTCGACTGGCCGCATGTCTTCGACTCGCTGACACACGTGCTGAATTATAACGAGAAGGTTTAATTATACACATTTGGATTCGCTCCGGTGAGCCGAGTCGCGTCGGTAATCGAATAAATGTTTAATTCCTTTACTTTGCTAATGATTCTAAATGAATTAACCAATTAGCTACAGACCAATACTAATCAGCAAAGTTCTCGTAATCTCCGAATTAAATAGCAGACAAATTACCCCACGAGTTTAACATTTAAAATGATCACCTGTCAGCGGCACCGCTGTGGTACGTCAGACCTTCGTGATGTTGATGAATGGACGGAGGAAATACGTGATGCCGTGGGCGCCCTGGGTGAGGCTGCTGAGACGAAGAGAGTGAAGCTAGTACGCTCGCGGCGGCAGAAGCTGTACTGCTTGGAGAGACGTAGCGGCGGTTCCAGCCCTGCAGCCCGGACGTAGTCAGTACCGGATGAGCCAGAACGCTTGCCAGAAGGGTATCAGGCTACAGGGAAGCAGAAGCAGGTATAAAATTTTCATTTAATAATTTTAACGGCCATATGTAATCAATTTCAAGCTAAAAAGTTTAATATGATATAATAATAGAATAAAGGAACCCACAGCAGTGGTGGCGTCATTGGAGAGCAGCGAGGTGCAGAGTGAAGCCTCAGACAGCAGGAGCTGAGGGTTCGGCCCGGTCTGTGCGTCCTGCTGCACCTTCTCACGCATGTGGCTGATGAATAGCGAGCTGTCCTGCGGCGGTTGCCAGCGAGGGTTTTTCAAAGTGAAGTGAACGAGCGATAACTCTGTCTTTCCGTTTTCTGCCTGCTGGTACACGGACGCCTCCGTCTGACCCTCCGACATCCACTGGTAGGTGAAAAATAATGTTACATCAAAAAAAAGGTCATTAAGCTTTTCCTATGTCTTGAACTTGAAAAAACATGCACACACACCTGTGGGTTGCCATGTCGGCGGATGTCCATCTGGGCGAAGGAGCATATATCGCCGACGCCCACCACCTCCACGGTAAAGTTACGCAGGAAATCGATGATCTCCAGAGATTTGCTACGGAGGACGAAGATGAGGATAAAGGGTGTGATGATCGGACTGAGCAGCTCCTCTAGTATGAAGACCTATGGAGAACAATTCACCTGATAAATTACAGACATTAAATTTCGTCCCTGATAGTCTGTCTCGGCGGTGTATTTCTCACCGCTTTGTACTGGAAAAGCTGTGCCATCTCATTGCGCGTCTCGCTCTTGTTAGCGTTACCCTTCCAGTGATCGGGCATGTAGTGGATGTGTGCCAGGACACACTGTAGCAGCTGCTCAGGGCACCACACCATATGCTCGTCTGGTATAAAGGACCTGACGGAAAGCACAAAGCCAAAAGGTCACAGGTGCACTTAATACGCTGAACTAATTAATTACAAAAAAACACATTTACATAATAATCTACATCTATAAGATTGCTTTAAATCTTTTAACAACAGGATCTTCACACCTGGCAATGGTGATGATGACGCCAAGGGCGGTCCCCGCTGTAAGGACATGCTGTACAGCGAGGACGTCTTCGTCGTAGACGGTTAGCGCGACGAGCACAGCTAACAAGGAGCCGGCAAAGAAAGCTGCGCTTCGGGCCAGCACAGCCAGCAGAGGGGAGTTAAAGGAGTTCATGTATTTGGCAGCGGGGCGGTAGGCACGGCTTAAGCGTTCGCGCAGCTCGTGATCCAGCTCGTTGAAGTGCCGTAGGTAGAGACGTCCGTAGAGCGACCAGCGGCGTGTACCGAGACTGCCCGGTTCGCGCTTGATAGCCTCGGCGTAGCTAAAAAAGGCGTACAGTGCCTGCCACACCAGCACCAGGGGACAAAGCAGCAGGTTGGCCACGCCCGCCAACAGAATGGTGCGGCTCAGCTGCCGTGCCAGCTCCAGGCGTTCGCTCGCTCGCTTGTACTTTGGGTGCAGGTTCCATTTGTTCTGAAAGGGTGAACCGGGCCCCCAGAACAGGATAAGCTCAAAGTTGTACTTGAGGCCTTGTGTTAGAAAGACCACGTCACCGAGGAAGGGCAGACGCAGATGCACGGGCAGCAGAGATTTGTTGATCATGGCCACGGTGTAGTTCTTGAAGCGCAGGATGCGGTGGTAGATGTCCAGCTCAGTCAGCTCCTTCTTGTGGATGCACATCTGCTGCTCGCGCTGTAGCCTGATCAAACGCACTTGCACTTCCTGCCAGCTGAAGTTGCACAGCTCATCCTGCCACGAACACAAACAAGTTTAAGGGTGGCTTTATAAGTCATCATCCGAACAAACATGCGTTCTACTCACCATGCTGATCTTCAGGGCTTTAATATAAAACTGCCGGATCTCCCAGTAACCCAGCATGTTGCAGATCACCTTGCCGAGACGATAGATCCAAAAAACGGCCGCCATTATCAGGAGAAAGATGATCCAGCTGTTGCCATGAATCCTACAAATCAACACGACACATGCAGATGTTGTCCATGGCAACAACTTTACCGTTTAGTTCTGATGATATTTTTTACTTCGCTGTGGGATTCTTGGTCACAGAAGACATTGCAATTGTTTTTCTTACTTTATTCTCTCACCAGTGACTGGAAATGGGTTGTTAACCAGTCACAAACTAATAAAACACCATGCATCCAAGCAATAAACACCGAGGATACAGTGAGAAATGCTGAAAGTTCGAGCACATCGACTAGGACTAGGAGGAGTCAGTGCGGCTCTGAAACATGATAGATAAATAATAACTGAAAAATAAGAGGGCAAATAAACAGATCTTCTTGGAAGGCAGTAAAGTTCCGTGTAGAGCCACAGAAATAGCACCCTAGGAGACAGCAAGTTCTTCTCTGCTGGTGTCGCAATAAAGGTGTTGCTTACAGTCTGGATATTAGAGAAGAAAAGAGAAGCGAAGACGGACCAACTGGAGGATCGGGGGACTGGATTGAAGACAGAGTGTGAAATGAGGTGACAAAGGTGGCTTTCAGATAAACATTATTTTATTTAATTCTTTATTCTGATTGGTGTTGAAAATTTCAAGTGACCTAAGCTTAACATTAATTATTGCATTCATAAGAACCCAACCAATAACCTGGGATATCTAGTTTCTTCACTGGATCCTCCGATTATAGGAGGTCGATAATTAAACGAGCAGCATGGTGGCATTGCTGGTGCACTGATGACCTGTTGTGTCATTTGCAGTTAATTTGACCTGTGACCATGTTTTAAAATATTGAAGTTTCGTTCGTTCAGGTTTTGTAATGATGCAAATCAAATTTGAAAAGCATTTTTTGCCCTGTTTTGGTTACCCAATCATTAATGATGTCATGAAATTTGTTTCTTAGGTCAGGGTTCCCAAAGATACCAACCAAGTACTGTTTCAGGACTGTCACGATTATACAGGAAATACTTAAGGAAGTAACTTATAACAATAATTGTCAGTGGTGTCTCTCTGTTTTAGCAGCATCTGAATTGGTTCATGGTGTCTTTACAGTTGCATTATGGGGTGTTAACATGAGTTGAGCTTGTGATGGAGCTTTAGTGGCGCGCACTCAGAACATCAGAAAGCCACAACGCTCCAGCTATAAAAAAAATCCGCTCCATCACGCCGTTTCATTCGGTCACATACTGTGGTTGAAAATAGAGTGTCGCAGTTACTGCAGTTTCACCTTTCGGCTAATAAAAGTGCACAGTAATTGCGGTTATGTCAAATAATTGCGATCATACGGTTATTTGATAACTGTGACAGCCTTGGATACAGCCTCACCTCCTGTTTGCCGACTTCGCCGTCTGATTTGTTGGCCCATCATGAGCAAATCATTTAAATTATGGCGAAATCTTTGGATAAGTATCGTTCGATTTACCCTACAGATGCTAAAGATGCCAAACTTGGTGTTCATCACATATCATTAGCAGGAGGAGAAACCCAAGATGGGAAAAAAAGTCTGAGTGGGTGGAAATTATGATTATGGGTTTATTGAACTCGTCCTGACGCAGAGAATTCAGGGTCCCACCATTCGGCTTTATATTTGGCAAACAGTTATGACAATAATCACACATTTTAAAAATGTGGAATGAAATTTGACCTAGTGGTGGCGCTGGATCATTAAGAGCACATGGCCCAAATTTGGTAGAAATGTTTCCTGAGCCCTCTTTGATCAGTGTGCCAAATTTCATAACTTTTTTCCAGGCGGTCTATGAGATGGTCAGAGGGGAAAGTTAGAATAACAGTAAAATGTCTACAGATTTTTGATGTTTGGCCCCTGTAAAATTCGCTTTTGAATGAAAAGCGTATGACTGTTGACGTGTTTCAGTGTTAAGTTGTTTATTTATTGTAGAATCAGGAAGGAGACGCCGGTGTCAGTACTCGGTTTGATGAATTTTTTTTCACCCGTTTGAATATCTGGGTGAATAAAAATCGCTCACCTGTCGGCGCACTGTTCAGGCGACAGGATGGCATCTGGTAGCGTAACCTTGGTCCTGTCCAGCGGGTTGACTCCCGGCCCGGTGTGGTTCACGGCTCGGTTAGCGAACAGCACGTCGTACTCCACGCAATTAAACAGGAAGGTGGTAAATGTCACCACAAACAGGAACTGCCTGTAAGGAAAAGGTTTTACTACAGATTCTTAAATCTGATTGGTGTAAAGAAGCTTTTTAACAAATCCCAGAGGAAGTATGTCAACTGATTTGGTCATTTAAAAAGGACTAAACCACCCCAGGATGTACTATTGAACATAAACTGATGCATTTTGACTTACACAAGTTCAAAAAACTCGGATAACATCATACAGGCGAAGCCGTTCTTCTGATGGAAATGATAAATGTATGAAACTCGGTTAAGGAACGAGCAGACAAAAATAATTATTTAACACATTAGAAGCACAAGAAAGCTTCACAGGAAGGATATTCTCGTAAAGAAATTGTCGAGGTTCTTGATGTGATGCCAGGAATCTAGAAAACAAGAAATAAAAAAAAAAAAAGATTATATGACCAACGTGCTAGAAAAGTCAAGATGGTGTTTGATGGGTGAACAAACAGCACACAAAAACTGATGGATAAAGAAGTAAGAGAACTAAATGATAGATTAACGCTCCTCTCCATCACTCTTACGTCATACATGAAGGTGAACGTAGCTCGTGTAAAAAGAAAAAAAAAAAAAAAAAAAAAAAAAAAAAAAAAAAAAAAAAAAAAAAAAAACTACTGACAAGATCACATGTACCTCTGAGTCCCTCCGGCACATGAATCAGCAGATCCTCCTCTCCCGGAGGAGAGTCCTCCTCGGAGTCCTCGAGCCTCTGGTACTCCTGGTAGTTTTCAAAGTCAGCCATTGCACTTCACATTCTTCTGTGTTCAATCATTCAATCGCAGGTCCTTACGACTGAGAAGAAATAATAAGACAAGTATAGTGAGTATCATGGGCAGCTCTCTGGAAGGCCACGACTCCTAATCTCTGGACCCAGGGTTAAAAATAACTTAAGACATGAAGTCACATTCTCCAACATCCTGTTTACGATGGCAGGTCATGCTGACAAACAGCAGGTCGTTTTCCATCTCGGAAAAATGTCTCTAAGGTGTTCTGCCAATTTATTTTACTGATTTTTACTCTCACATCATAGAATCCGAGCAGCCGCACGGTGACATTGGCGGAGGCTGTATCCCAAATCACTGCTTAGGGCACTTAAAAGTGCACTTTTATCCTATAGCATAACGTCCATCTAGTGCACTTATATACACATACTCAGCGGTGGTTTGGAACACCGCCAATATCCCACAAACGGGACATGATGACTTGTTAAAAGATAAAAATAGGGATATAATATAAAAAATTAGCCCAAATGTGTGAATTAAACTAACGCCAAACATTTAGTTTCTATTTTAAAACTTTTATATAGTAAAAATGGCGGATGAAATGATCCTTCTTAAGCTAATTTAAGTGAGCTAACGTTAACTGCTAGCGTAAACAGCGAATTCAGCATCCGAGATTATATAGTTTTATTATTATTATTCAGTTAAGTTAAAATATATATATATACATATATAAAATAAAATTTAAAAAAAATATATGTAAACCGGAAATCTCACCGCAGCTCTTAACACTTGCGCAGCGGACGGGCTTCTGTTGTCGCTGTTTTCTTGTTTAACAATAACAGACATGTCAACAAACATAGTGACGTCACGATGACTTCATGGTGACGCGACTTCCGTCTTTTGTTTTTCAAGTTTTTAATAAATGTAAATATTTAATCATTATGATTTTTCAGTACAGCTAAAGTGTTGTCATTTTTTTTATTCGTTTAATTGTGTGAAAATTTGCCTTTTTGTGAATTTATTTGCATGTAGGTGGTTTATATTAGCGTAGGCGGATGAGCAGATGTTTATTAATAAAGATTTAGACGAAGAAGAAGAAGAAAATTATCTTTGCCAGATTAAGATAAAAAAGTAAATTCTCAAAAAAAAAATTAAAAATCTGAACATTTCATCAGTGTCAAAAGATTTATGAGAAAGTTTTAATTAACGGAAGATTTACTAAAAGATTCTTTTAAAAAAAAAAACATTAAAAGGTTTAGAAGATTAAAGAGTTTCAAAAGTGGTTAATTAAATCTAGAGGAAGAACCAAAGTATAAACATTTTTAAGTTATAAAGATAATTTGCATTATATTTGCATAAAAAACTGCAGGTTAATTTAAATAGTTGTCTAACCTTCACCTTTATCCGCCCCCTAGTGGTAATAATAAAAATTAACCAAGGTCTAGCGGTGCGTTCTGTTTTTTGTTTTTTTTAACCCAACCGTTTTTTCGAGGTTTGGCTTTCTATTGGCTGGAAGGGTTTGTTACTGGTTCGTGTAAAATTGACAATCCAATCGTAGAACAGAGCCTGACCAATTTTAGCCAATCGTAAAATAGAAGGCGGGACTTGTTCATTGAACGCTTGTGGGAGGTTTAAAAATGGCGGCGCACGTATAGCTTGTTAAAAACCTGTCTCAAATAAAACTGTTGTCAGATAAACATTTGCAAAAAATTAGGATTTAGTAATATAATGTTTCACATTTTGCGCTGCAGCCGATTAACACAAAGTTCGGACCGATTACTGCGATATAATGTGGCTAAATCAAGGGACCTACTGCTGCATTCCAACCGGTATGATAGATTATAACCCCGTTATTCACACTGAGAAACTAAACCGAACATAACAACATAGAGTGTTAATATGATTTTCTATTTATTAAACACATTTAACATGTTTTTTAAATGACAGACATATTGAATCACTTTACTGAACGGTTCTGATTCATTTGAATCGAGTTCATTTATTTGGCTCCGCATAAACAGCAGAATCCATGGTTTCGTTCTGTTACTGTACACGTACCTAATTTCCTTTAAAATTCTCTGTCCTGGTTGGCCCGAAAAATTAATTAAAGAAATATGAGAGGAATTAAACACCCCAGGATCTGCTGTTCTTGGAAGACGATCAATAAATTGGTGCTTGTTGTGTGAGTCACTGCATGATTCCTTCACTCTCTTGCAGATACGGACAGCGTTCAAGACAATGGACCACTTGTCAATACTCAACCCAACATTCTACAAACAGTACAGTCATTCGGATTTGGACTCGGGCTCAAAAAGCACTCAGACTGGGGACCCAGCGTTGCCTCAAGTCACCGGGAGTGGCCTTGACGTTTGTGGTGGGACCGGCTGCTCTAACGCTTACAGCGAGACTCTTCGGCACTGTGGCTCACTGCAGCGCCGACTTTAACAACAACAACCTTCCCGAAAAGGCACAACCCACAGAGAAGATCCCAGAATTCAGCTGGGCGCTCCTGTGGGAGTTCGTCCGGCCGCAGATCCTCGCGTTATTCGGCGCCGTTGTTGTACGTCACGTGGAGAAGCTGCTAGAGCTTAACTTGCACTAAAGTTTGCTAGGATTTTTTATGCTAGCGATGCTGTCAGGATTCTAGCTATAATTTGAAAAGTGGTTTTCTTCCTTTACATGTTCTCCAGCTTGCGTTCGGAGCAGCAGCGCTGAACATCCAGATTCCACTGATGCTCGGCGATCTGGTGAACGTTGTGGCTCGGTACATGAGGGAGCACGTGGGAAATTACATGAGGGACATTCGAGCACCTGCACTTAAACTGCTTGGTCTGTATGGCCTCCAGGTACAATTCCTCAACTTCCTGACCATCCATCCATCCATTCTTGGTTCTTACTCTGTTAGCGGAACGGTCTTATGGATGGTGAAAAGAAAAGAGGCATGGTCCTGCATGTTAACACAAGCTGAATATGTGTTCCTAGGGTCTGCTGACCACCGGGTACATCGTCCTCCTGTCCCGGGTCGGAGAGAGCGTAGCTGCTGAGATGAGGAAATCACTTTTTGCCTCTTTGCTAAGGTTTGTGTTGATTATTCTCTAAGGTGCAATACTGCGCCATGTTGCAAGTCTCCTTAAGTTTGTGATTTCGTCCTCTTGCAGACAAGATGTTGCATTTTTTGACGCCAATAAGACCGGGCAGCTGGTTAATCGGCTCACTGCTGACATCCAGGAGTTTAAGTCTTCCTTCAAGCTGGTTATCTCTCAGGTAGAAGGGCTACAATCTTGGCATCGTACCACATTATTTGATTTTAATCATACCTAGCAAGAGCTTGATTAGTTGGTTCAGGTGTGTTTCATTTGGCGTTGGAGCTAAACTTTGCAGGACACCAGCCCTCCAGAACATGATGTAGAGTCTCTAGATTGCTTATGTCTTGCTATAGTTTATCTGTTTTCAGCACTTTGTCTGTTATGTCAGGGTTTACGGAGCGTCACGCAGACCGTCGGCTGCTTTGTGTCACTGTACGTAATCTCTCCGAAGCTGACGGGGCTGATGGTGGTGGTGCTGCCGTGTCTCGTCGGTGCCGGCGCACTGATCGGCTCTTTCCTGCGCAAGCTTTCGCGAAAAGCCCAAGAACAGGTTTGAGAACTGCACCGGTTTAATAGTTTTGGGTGACAATATGTACATCATGCATATTTATCTAGTTTAATCCGTAGGTATCTAAAGCCACAGGGGTCGCCGACGAGGCCCTAGGCAACGTAAGGACGGTGAGGGCCTTCGCCATGGAGGACAGAGAACTCGAGTACGTCTATCAGTTTGCCATCATGGAGTCTTTGTCTATACTATATAGCAGTGTTGGGCCGTGCATTTTATACCTGGGACTTCAGTGTGTTCTTACCCGACTGATACCCCTCTTACTACCCCTACTATCACATCACAATTATAGAAACCATCAGTACTAAACAAACACACAATATGACACATCGTGGAATTACAGACAGAGAGACAAGAAACCCGTTAACACACAACTCCAAACCTCTACACTACAACCACAACTGTACCACCTACAACATCTGGAACAGTTCAGAATCAATATTTATCTTAATATTAATATAACATCACAAAAACATTACAGATATCAATAAAATCTATCAGACATTTAAAGGCTGTAAGTCAGTGTTACCACTCGGCGGCTGAGACGAGCTAGTTACCTTCAGGGTACCGAACTCTCATCACCATCTACAACTTTTCCAGAAAAATCCATCTTGAAAACGGATTTTTAAGTTTGTCCGAGACCGAGTTAATTTCTCCTCCTTTGTCAGCCATTGTGGGCGTAAAAATTCTAATTCAACTGTACAGACGCGTTTAGCTAGTTGAACTGGGCTGAAACAGTTTTACTGTGATCAACTGGAAAAATGCTGACGTTATTGTGGGCCAGTTAGTGGGCCCTGGCAGACAAACTTGAAATCTGATTGGTTAAAGAAACAGTCTTCAATAATATTACCCAATGATCAATCTGCCACTGCTAATATAGTGTAAGTTCCACGGGCAGCGCTACTGATTCTGAAGGCAGATTAGATTAACA
The DNA here is from genome assembly GCA_005784505.1 of Bagarius yarrelli. Taxonomy (NCBI): domain Eukaryota; kingdom Metazoa; phylum Chordata; class Actinopteri; order Siluriformes; family Sisoridae; genus Bagarius; species Bagarius yarrelli. Next base: position 2,391,098 of record VCAZ01000037.1, on the reverse strand, counting down.
TGGCAACACATAGAAACTGGAATCTGATTGGACAAAAAATCTAACATCCACACACACGTACTGGAAGCAGTGCAGCGAGAGAAACACTACGAAATGAAGAGAATAAACTGCTGGAATAAATTAATACCATTTAATGGAACTAATAATAGAATTTAGGGTGTAAATGTAGGTCAGTGATTCTGATATTGTTTAGAACAGCAAGGAAGGACTGAATGGACCGGACTGCACACCACTGCTCTGTAGCTACTATAGAGACAGTGTTAACCAATCATGGTCAAGAGCTCTACAGCCCTGTGGTTTAAAAGTTTAGTTAGGAGCATGTGTCTAAAGCAACGTTTTTATTGTGTTCGCTTCAGAACGTACGCCAGAGAGGTGGAGAAATCGGCCATGATGAACGAAGCATTAGGACGAGGAATCGCAGTGTTTCAGGGACTTTCAAACATCGTCCTGAATTGTAAGTGTTACACAACCAAATGTGGAATAACACATACCTAAAGTTTGTACAGATCTTTTTTTATTCTCCTCCCATTAGGTTTAGTTCTGGGCACCATTTTCGCCGGCGGATCCCTAATGGCGCATAACGACATGACCCCAGGTGACCTCATGTCCTTTTTGGTGGCCTCGCAAACGGTACAAAGGTCAGTCTGATCTCAGCAGCATCTCATTCATCTCTGATGGCTTTAACACTGCTGACGCTTTACCTCTCTCTGTCCTCTGCAGGTCTCTGGCCAGCATCTCCATTCTGTTCGGCCAGGCAAGTGACACTGTGTTCAACACAAGTCATCAAAAATCATGAAGGAATCATGAACAACTATCCGATTATAGCTGCATTTATTGCCATGGAACTCTGATTCAGCATCAAGTTGAAGCTGTCAATGAAACTGAACCGTGTTCTTGTTTAGATGGTCAGGGGTATGAGCGCAGGAGCCCGCGTTTTCGAGTACATGACCTTGGAACCTACCATTTCCCTGAAGGGCGGGGGACAGATTCCACGCGTGTCTCTGAAGGGAAGGGTAGACTTCTTGAACGTCGACTTCAGGTACACGATCGACATCTTCAACTGCAGTATACATAACATTTGATGATGTTAAAGAATTATTACATCACGTTTATATGTTTTGTAGCTATCCGACAAGACCTGGCAACCAGATCCTTAGGAACTTCAACCTGACTCTACCTCCATGTAAAACAGTGGCTATCGTTGGAGAATCCGGCGGAGGTAGTGTGTGTGTGTGTGTGTGTGTGTGTGTGTGTGTGTGTGTTTGCGCAAGAGTGTGTAATGATCTGCCTTTGTGCTGCACCTCAGGTAAATCCACCGTGGCGGCGCTGCTTGAGCGCTTCTATGACCCGAGCGTTGGTGTGGTCATGCTGGACGGGCTGGACATCAGGACGCTAGACCCCTCCTGGCTCAGGGGTCATGTGATTGGGTTCATCAGTCAGGCATGTTCTGATAAACTGCAAACCGAACAGGAGAGAATGATATTTAGACAGACAGACAGACAGATAGATAAATAGAGCGTGTCTGTTTTATCTGCCCGTCTGTCTGCTTTGTCTTTGTACGAGTTTGTACTTCTGTACCTCTCTATTGGTGCCTGTCTTTCTGTCTGTGTGCCTTTATACCCGTCTCTTTACCTCTCTATATAATCTCATGTCTCTCTGTGTGCCTAACTGCCTGTCTGTTTGATTTTTCTGTCTGTCTCTTCCTGTCTGTCTCTCTACCTGCCTGTCTGTATAACCATTTTTAATCCATCTTCCTGTCTGTCATTTACATTATTCTTCTGTCTCTCAGTCTTTTCTCTTGGTCTGTACCCACCTACAGATAGGCAGGCAGACAGACAGGCAGGGATGTTAGAGATACAGATAAAAAGGCAGACGGTTGCTGCGTGTTCACTCTGCCGTCTGTTTCCCGTGTCGACGGTAGGAGCCGGTGCTGTTTGGCACCTCGGTGATGGAGAACATTCGGTTTGGGAAACCCAGCGCCACAGACGATGAAGTGATGTCTGCAGCCAAGCAGGCCAACGCCCACAACTTCATCACTAACTTCCCAGATGGCTATGACACCGTCGTGGGTCAGTGCGTTGTCTTAACGTTTGTTTGGACAAGAGTAGGTTAGACTTTAGGAATCATGGGAAGGGAAATGAATGTAATTCCTCCCCTATTTCCTTTTTAAACTTTACAGGTGAGCGAGGGGTGACGCTGTCAGGCGGGCAGAAGCAGAGGATTGCCATCGCTCGAGCTCTCGTGAAAAACCCCAGCGTGTTGATTCTGGACGAGGCCACGAGTGCGCTGGACGCCGAGTCGGAGCGTGTGGTGCAGGAGGCGTTGGACCGAGCCACAGAGGGACGTACCGTCCTCATCATAGCCCACCGCCTCAGCACTATTCAGGGGGCGGACCTTATCTGCGTCATGAGCAGAGGCAAAGTGGTGGAGGTAGTATTGAGGGGCAGAAACCCCTTACAGATGTAATAGGAAATGAATTTAACACCCTAAAACGAAATTACAACATGTAATTTATTCTGACCAATCAGAATCAAGAAATCTAAACTGATATCTTTAGCCGTGTCTAAATCTTTTTCGTTTTTCAGGCTGGAACTCACCTGGAGTTACTGAAAAAAGGAGGTCTGTATGCCGAGCTGATTAAAAGACAGCGAGCTAACGACCAGAAGCATTAAGCCTGGAGCGTTCCTGGAGCGTTCTCTGAGCGTTCTCTAAGAGTTTCTAACATATTTTATTGTTTTAAAGACGTGATCGGGGATTTTATTTTCCTTTTAATATATTACCCGCTATAGATTATTAATGCTCTCAACACTGGAAATATTTTTACTAGTATTTTTCAACATGATTTTAAATAGTTTTCATCATATCACGTATAGTCAATTATCTCAAATGATGCACCAGAACAGAGGTGGTATTTTCTGTTATTGAAAGTGCACCTGGGTTCGATTTTACGGTTGAAAAGCAGTTTGTGTATGCAAATCATCTCATAATTTTGTATACAGCAGCGCCACCGTGTGGCTGAGATTCAAATGTTTTAAAATTACTGACCTCCGCTTTCACCGAACGCCTCCCAAAGTTTAACTACAGTTCATCTGTCTGGGCCTCCACTTTACCTTAATTTGCAGATCTTTGATTCAATTCCACCAAAAAAAGAAGTCAAGCAGGCAGGTTGCTTTTTAGGTGTATACTTGGCAACCCCAACGATATACTACAGTTACATTTCTGTCATTTTGTCAGACGTCCTTATCCAAAACAAGGCACATTTATCTCATTTTTTAATCCAACTGAACAGTTAAGTGTTAACCGCCTTGTTCAGCGGCCCAGCAGTGACTGCTCGGTGGTTCCGATCTGCTGAGCTACCAACACTAAATAAACAAACATTTGTGGAGGATTTTCCATGACTAAAAGACTCAAACCCTGTCCCAGCACGACAATGTCCCTGTGCACAAAGACCCTGGTCTCCATGAGGACATGCTGTGTTCTGGATGTTTTGGAGTAGAAGAACTCTCATGTCCTGTACAGAGTCCTGCTTCTGACTCAACCCCACTGAGATGAACTGGAACCCTGACGGAACCCCAGACCTCCTCACTATTACATCATCAGTGTCTGGTCTCACTAATACTATTGGAACTGAGTGAACATGACACAACCTAGTGGAAAGCCTGCACATCTGGAACAGGATGTGTAAAAACACATAAGGGTGTGATGGGCAGGTGTTCCAATACTTTTGCCTGTATAAATGTATCTCAGGGCTGTATGGTGATGAGGATCAATGTTTAACATCTACCAATGATCCAGAATTTTGATTTTTAAATAAAATTCATGATACCATTCAAAACACCGTCTCTAAATGACATCATCATGAGATCCCATCAACATCTGCACACACACACACACACACACAACTGTGCTGAACCTATTTTTCATTTATCTCCATTGTAAACACCGCCTCAAAAAATAGTGTTGTATTAACATCAACAGTTAAACTAGCTCCACCTGGGGTAAGCGGTTCTTCCTCCACCCTGAAGAAGAGCTTAAGATAGCTTAGGCTACTTCCTTTTATTTCTTTACACAATGAAGAAAAATCTATTCGGGACAAAAAAAACAAAACTAAAAACGTGGAAACAAAAAATAAACTCATTGTAGTCCCTTCACGACTCATTGGTTTGTCTTGAAAATGTATTCAATGCTGGATATTTTCGCTAGCTAGCTGACCGATAAGTGGAGCGACCGTCACCATGGCGACTTGTGTCCTCTCTCTCTCTCTCTCATATCAATTTATTTATTTATTTACTTTTTAACACCATGTCAGCATCGAGGCTGGTTTCATGGCGATTACACACTGGTACTTCACACTCGTTTATCTAACATACATGTTTTTGGACTGTGGGAGGAACCCGGAGTAAACCCACGGGGGAGAAGATGCAAACTCCACACAGAAAGACCCCTGACCGGGAATCGAACCCGGGACCTTCTTACTTTTCTGATCAATCAGAATTGAGGCTTATTGTGTTTTATTTTCTCGAGGTCCACACTGATGATATTCGGTCCTCTTAAAAAAAAAAAATAAAAAAAAACAGGATGTTGGGAGGAAATACCATCAACATATTAAGTTGTTTCCTAGGAATTTCTCAGTTGTGTGTGTGTGTGTGTATATGGGGGGGCTGAGCATTCATACAAAATTTCCCCTCCATTTAACTTCGGAGACTTTGTGTCTGGATCTCTATATGTGTGTTTATATTTGTGTGTTTTACTTTTTAAGAGTGTGTAAGAACAAGTGTGTATTTGTGTGAGTGGTTTCCTGTTTAGAAAGACTTTGTGTTGAGATTTGTCTGTGTGTGTGTGTGGGTAAAAGAGAAGGGTGCAAGCGTGTGCGATTGTGTGCAATGTCGTCTTTAGCAAGAGTCACTTGTCTGTGTGTGTGTGTGTGTGTGTAAGTGGGAGAGTTTGTGTAAAATTGTGCGTGCAATTTCACGTTCATTAGGACGTGTGTGTGTTTGTGTTTATGAGTAAGAAAAGTGAGTGAGTAGGAGAGTTTGTGTTTTTGTGTGCAAGTGAATGTTAGATAAGAGAATGTGTGTGTGTGTGTGTGTGTGTGTCAATGAGTTTATAAAAGTATATTAGAGAGTGAGTGTGTAATTGAGTGTTTGTAGATGTGCAAGAGTATCTGTACGTGTGTGTGTGTGTATCTGAGAGTGTGTGTATTATTGGGTGTGAAAGAGCAATCTCGAAATATTGTGTGTGTGTGTAGATGTGCTAGAGTGTCCGTAAGTGTGTCCGGGTGTGGGTAGAACTCCCAGGGAATTGAACACACACCCTTCTTTATCATTATGTCGCCCGTTATGCTGTCCTGCATCGATTTCTCTGTAATAAAACGTAACAAAAGCACAAAACACACAAACACAACAAAAGAGTGTGTACAGATGATAAAAACTTATTGTGGACGATGAAAGGAGCGAGACTCGACGTGGTCCGACCAGCTATTCGACATTGTCAATATGATAAAAGCTGCCTAATGATGTCACATCTGAGTCAGTGTGTGTGTTATTTTTTTTTATGTTACACATCAGTTTGTGTAACTTGTCCCAACATTTGGCCCGCCGACACAAAAACACAGACAGGTTCAGAGCTGATAACACTTCCAGTCTGCGAGCCATCAGTGTAACATTCTCACACACACACGTCATTATAGTGGCAAAAATTAGACAACAACCCAAAGCAGGAAACACAACAGGAAGAGGGGTGGAGTGTGTGTAAACTAGCGCTCTAATCATCCTCAGGAAGTTCAGAACAATCTGAACGATGCATTGCGATGGAAATGCCAAGAAGACCTTCATGACCACAATTATCGTGGAGATGAAGCCGACTGCAGGACGTGAAGCGAGGAGCATGGAGAACGGCAGCGAGGAGACAGACCAGGGCTCGTCTGAAGGTCAGTAGGAGATCATAAACTTTATATCACTGTATGAACTTATTGTATAAAGGAAATTGGAAAGTTAATTCTGAAATATTTACAGAATATGGCGAAAAAATGTTTAACTTAAATTACTTGAACGCAAATTTCTGTAGCGATAAACGGATAAAAAATATGATGGTAGTTTTATATTTATTATTATTTCACTAAATTTCTTATTTTAATATTTGTGATTTTTGCTATGCTATCCAGACGGCATTAGCGTAGCATACGCTGTCATTCTAAACAAAGCACGAGGGACTACATTTGTCATACATTTCAGCATCTTCCTCTGCAATAGAAACCTGATAAAGAATAAAATAGAGCTGTGAGAGCAGAGGGTGAAAAAAAAACATTGTCTTACTTTGTAAAACAGGAACAAATATTCAAATATACCCCCCCCCCCCCCCCCAAGTGGTTACCTAGTTTAAGAACCAATGCATTAGCAGAAGTAAAAAAATTATCTAATCTATCTAATTAGTGCTCTGGCTACTTGGGAGCTAGGAAGCTGATTGAGATACACCCCAAGTCTCTGGCTATCATTAGTCATTAATTACCCCCTTCTGGAGGTCACATGACTAATTCATCCTCTCTTTCACCTGTTGATGCATAACTGAATTTGTCTTTTTAACCTGTTTATTTTAGTTGTCAAGTCCAAGAAAAGAGACAGCAGTGGAACAGGTCAGTGTGTCTTGTTGGTTTGTTCGTTATAGCTGGCTTTCCATATTGTTTTAATTTAGCTAAATTCTCTCTTAGTCGCTGTACTTTACAATCCTGGACATCCTGGTCAGCTAGCTAGATAGTCAACAGCAACTATTTCTCTGATGCTATCTTGCTAGGAATAACTAGCTCACTAGTCAACAATAACTTTCCTGATGCTATCTTGCGGTAGCTAGTATGTAGCATTAGTCATGTGCTAAAGCCTTGTTGGATTGTTTTATGTTAACTCCCACTGTCTATCATGCACGGTGCCAGAATCTAATTGTCAGCCTAGCTATGGGTCAAAGGAACTAAGCCTAACCTAAATCTGAACCTGAAGTAAGCCTGAATTTTACAAGGCTCATGTGCAATGGTGTAGATGAGGTTATCAGGCTGTGTTTTGGTCTAGCAGTGTCTGCACTTCCAGCTGTTAAAGTTTCCGTAGTTTCTTTAATTACTCAGCTGCTGTAGCTAATAGGTTATGCTATTTATTTGTAACATGTAGATCAGGAATTGTCCACGCCTTTTCTCTGCTTACATTCGTGCAAATTTGTTTAATATACATTCAATTACTTGTCAAACAAGATCAGAGTAGTTGCAGAGTATCTATAAACCTACCCACAACCAATCTTACAACCCTGGCAAATCAGTTTAAGCAGGAATGTTACCAGTCGGGTCACAGCCTGTGGAGCCTGTTTCAAAACCCATTCAGTATCAAATATATCCCATCTGTTTAGCACTGGTGGTCAGTGGTATTGGTTTGGTGTGTCCAGTCATACAGTTGGTCAAAAATGAAACCAACATTTTTAGTTCTATTTGATGCCAGTAACAGTGAGATGTCCTGCCCAGATCCCTTCTTGTAGCTTTAGACCTTTAAAAAAAAGTGAAGTGTATATAAGTGAGCCAATATAACTTTGTGGCTGGAACAAATACTGTTACCAGACAGCCACTGTTCTGTATTTCTGTATTCTATGGGGTTAATCATGAGGTACCCGGTCCTCCAAAACAAGTAATGAATTCTGGAAAAATGAATTTCTATTGTTGCCTTACAGCACAATGAAATGCATATTTTTTTTTCTGCATACACGGCTTGTTGAGAAGTCAGAGCACAGGTCAAACATGATACAGTGCCCCTGGAACAGAGAAATGTCCTCAAGGACCTGCAAATTGGCCAACAGTGGCAGCCTGGCAGGACTGAGTCCTGGAACACTGACCTTCTGTCAATAACCTTAAGCATTTCTTGTTGCATCGCCACTGCCCAATAGTTTGGTTTTTTTTTTGGTCTAAAAGTTTGCACAGTCCTGCAAAGCTGTAAAAGTTGACCCTCACTCTGCCCTTGAGAGTACTTTAGCTAGGCCTTTTCCTCCTGGAATTTTGTGCTTCCAGTAATCTATGGTTTTTGAGCAAAGTATACTATACTACTAGGAGCTTGGTGGGAACAAAAATGTTCAGGAAATAATGGCCAGGATGAGAAACACCACATCATACAGAGCCTTTGTTGACAGGCTTGGTACACACAAGAAGGTATCAAAGCAATTCTTACCACCACTGGGTCCTTGTATTTCATGGTTGTTCCTCCTTAAAAACCTTGAAAGTAACTTTGTGGGTATATTTCTTTTTGAGAAAAAGGGTAATCTAAGTGTAGCGAAGCAAGGTGTGGTCAAAATCTGTCTCTCTCTCTTGCACAGGCCCTGCAGTTGAATTTGTGGACACTGTGGAAAAGGTGCAGGTGCGTGTTGGGGAGACAGCACAGCTTTCCTGTGCCTTCCGGTGCCCGAGTCAGACGGCTTCCTGCTGGATCCACAACAGGAAAAAGGTCTGGAGCTTTTGTTGTCTTTATTTAATAGTGCAGATAAAAATACCGTAATTAAAACACACAATACATAATTCAACCAGTAGGTGGCAAGTAAACTCCTACTGTGTTTTTTAAAAATTATTTTAATTCCCTGACAGGCTGTGTTGGATGGAGATCGTATTCGCATAGAAAACAGCACCAATGGCAGTGTTTTAACCATCTCAGAAGTCCTTCCTGTTGATGTTGGAAGCTACACTATCTTTGTCCAAACTCGAAAAGGCCTCGCTCAACATACGATTGTTCTCAGCATTAATGGTGCGAGAACTAATCCCAATTACTTTGTTAGCAATGGTCAAGCTTTTAATTCTTAAATATTTTATTTTACCTCGTCCTTAGATCGTCCGGAACGCCCTGCGTCGAGTCCATATGTGTCCCAGCTGACTCCCAGTACTTTAGTTCTGTCCTGGAGTGGGCCAAATTACGACGGTGGTTCACAAACCACAGATTACGTGGTAGAGATGCAAAGTGTCGGTCCAGCTGAATCCGGGGACTGGAAGGTCCTTACTTCACAGTGTAAGGACACGTCTTACCGGGTCCAGTCACATCTTCACGCACAGGGCGAGTACCGCTTCCGTGTACGAGCCTGCAACGCTTTGGGAGTTAGTGACCCCAGTGAAGAGTCTGACTGCTTCAAGATGGATACCGCGGGTATGCATTAGCTAGAAATTTACTATCGGTATATGACCAGAATCTGTGCAGCAATGTACTGTGTATACATTCTTGTATATGAATTGTGACTGCAGGCTTTTGAAATGTTTTTAACCTCATGTCCAAAGAGAACCAGAAAATTATCATAATCAGAAATGCTCATTTCTTAGCTGAGCTAGAGGAGGAGCCACTCCCACAAGTCGATGTCATTGTTGACACCGTGCACAAGGTCAAAGATTGCTACAACATCCATGAAAGATTAGGAGTGTGAGTAGGTTCTTAAGATCTGACCTGGCAACTTGTATGATAAGCCAACATTTAGGTCTATAAATATATTTAATAAAATCTAAATATTCTTTCTGCAGTGGGAAATTCGGCCAGGTGTTCCGGCTGACCCATAAGGAGAACGGTCGTGTGTGTGCCGGAAAGTTCTACCGTGCGTATGGATCAAAAGACAAAGAAGCAGCTAGAGAGGAGATCAAGCTGATGAAGGAGCTGTCTCATCCGAAGCTGGTGCGGTGCCTGGGAGCTTTTGACACCCGCTCGGAGATTGCCTTGATCATGGAGTAGTGAGTGTTGATTTGATCCTTTTTTTTTTGGAAGGCATCACAATTGTCTCTTTTCTATAATGACTCCATTTTTCTCTCAGCATTGCCGGTGGTGAGTTGTTCGAGCGTATCGTGGATGATCATTTCGAGCACACGGAACCCACCTGTATGCAGTACGTGCGGCAGATCCTGGAGGGCGTCCTGTATCTTCACCGCAAAAGCATCGTCCATCTCGATCTAAAACCTGAGAACATAGTCTGCCTCAACGCCACCGGAACGCTCATAAAGATCATTGATTTTGGCCTGGCCAGAAAACTCGGTAAGTGGTCTGGCCTCATTGGGGAATCGTTCTGATTCCTGTAGTATTAAAAAAAAAAAAAAAAAATCACTTCCTATTTTGCTCTGATTAGACAACAGAACACATCTGGAAACTATTTTTAATCATTTCTTACAGAACCTGGAAAGCCTCTTAAGGTAATGCACGGCACGCCTGAGTTTGTGGCTCCAGAGGTGGTGAGCTACGAGGCTGTGGATCTGTCAACTGACATGTGGAGTATCGGGGTGATCTGCTACATCCTGTACGTACCACCGTTCCGCGTTGTGGTTTGTGTTTCGTCTGGTTTTGTGTTTAATCCATTTCTATCTCATGGTCAGACTGAGTGGAGAGTCACCGTTCCAGGGAAGCACGGACGTGGAGACTCTCGCACTTGTCACTGCTGCTACCTGGGAGTTTAACGAAGAGTTTGATGACCTCACTGATGAAGCCAAGGACTTCATCTGCAAACTGCTGTGGAAGGAGAAAAGGTATCGCTACCACTGCCATCCCATAATTTTTAATTTTTTTTTAATTGATGTTGACAAGGTTTTTCTTCGTTTTGCATGCAGAAACCGGATGTCATGTGAGCAGGCTTTGGCTCATCCATGGATGGCCTCGTCTTCTGGGCGAGTCACAAAAACCCTGAACAAAGACAAGATGCGGCGCTTCCTGGCTAGGCAACGATGGCAGGTGAGAGTTGGTTTATGGAGCAGGTGAATTTAATTCTTTATGCATCTTTAGAATTCTCAATTTCTATAATGTAAACCAAATTTTGCTCTTTTTTTTTTCCTCCAGAAAACCGGTAAAGCCATGCTGGCACTAAAGAGGATGGCGCACCTCACGAACAGATCCGACGGCTTGGACGCTCCTTCCGGCCATGTGAATGGTAACAAATGCATGGCATAAGTACAGTGCAAAACCTTTCATGTGCCTGTTTGTAATAAACACTATACAATAAATTATATACAGTACATAATTTCCTTTTTTTTGGACAGACACTTCTTTGGGGAAGGAAGCCGGTGAAGCTGTTAGGGCTCTGGAGCAGCAGCTGAGATGCGAGCCGAATTTCCCACGAGCTCTTCACGACCTGACTGAGCACTGTGGCGCTACCGTGCACATGGCCTGCATCGTAGAAGGTAATGGAACCTGAAAAACACATCATAAACCTTTTTGATAAGAATTCCAGTCCTTGTGTGGTCTCAGCTTTTTTTAACCAGCAGAAGATCCCAGGAGGATGGTGTGTAGTTGCGTCTATTTTGGAGAAGCCTCATTTACCCTGTTTACATTTATGGCAGTTGGTAGACACCCTTCTCCAGAGCAACTACCTTTTTAGAGTAACTAATCAGTTAAGGGGTTAAAAGCCTTGCTTAGGGGTTCACCAGTGGCAACTTGCTGAACCTGAGCTACCACTTCACCTTTCCTGCAGGTTACCCCGATCCTGACGTGGTGTGGCTGCTCGACGACCAGCCTCTGGAGGAGACTGAGCGTTTGCAGATAAAGTACAAAGAGGATGGGATGTGTACGCTCACACTCTTACAGGTGCAACCCAGGGATTCTGGGATGTACAAGGTCCGAGCTTCTAACCTCCTGGGGCAGGCGCTGTGTTCGGCGAGGCTCACTGTGGTCAACTAGGGGGCATGGTGGCAATGGGGATCCAGTGCAGCCAGACAAGAACACTTGACTGTTTCTAAGGGTCCTAAATAGGCACTTGGTCACTGTCCATCACCATCATAAGGTGCTACAGCATACTTGGATCTCGACCAGGTTTCCTGTTTGTTTTTTACACACCATTCTGTTGTGTATGAAACACCCAGGATATCAGCAGGTGTAGAAGTTTTTCTGATTTTTAATAAAGCGGTTGCTGAATGTAAATGCATGTGAAGCTGTAATTTTATATTTAATCATGACGGTGTAAAGATTATTTAATAAAGAATTTTTCACATCAACCATTTTTGTTGCAGTGATTCATTTCCAGAAAATGTGAATTATTCTCTGTAGAGATCGACAAGTGTTTTCAACCCAATGATAGCAACAAAACTGACCTAAACTAATGGGGTTTTTTTTTAATTTATAAAACTCATTAGTAAGTTTACTACATACACCAAGCAACGACTTTTAATCCTAAATCAAATGGAAAAAAATAGCACAACTATTGAGTGACTTTGAAAAATAAAATCTTTATTAAAGTCATTAATGGTAAAACAAAACTAAACGATTATTCATGATTTGTACAATATTTTTAAAAAGGTACACACCCGAATTAAACATTTTTGCTATTTTATTGGTTTGGAATAGGAATGCCTAAAATCGGAGGCTAATCGCTACTTGTCCACTCGAGTGACGATCCTGCAGTGTGAATGATCTGTAAGACGTGATCTGTAGGAATTGCAGGACTCTGTGGAATTTGCCATGCTAAAAATCTGGACCTGATGTACGATTAAAAACACACTAGTGATGACCTGCAGCTAATGAGAAAGCAAGATCGTTTGTATCGCGAGCTACAATTTTAATAACACTTTCAGTCTCGGTGAGAAATTTTATAAGATCCGGCGCGTTATTTCCTTAAAAATTCTCGTGTGTTGGGTTGTAAAACAGAGTTTGCAGACCAGACAGAATTTCTTGGTGGCTGTTCCTCTTGTACATATTAACATAAGCGGTGGTACAGTGTGAAAACAACGGTGATCCCACAGCTGTACACCATAATGGCTGTCTTTTAAACAATTCTTAAAACGACCACAAGATGGCACTGTATATTGACGGAACTGATATTACAAAAGCGATATTCAATAATAAAAAATCAGGCTAAGAATATTGAGAAAAATATCGGTAAAACATATCAGCCGAGCGTAAATTAAAAAAAGAGACATGATTCATTTAATCATGATTCGAAAATTAACTGTTTGGCAAAGTAAACATTTTTAAACTAATATTTTCTAATCAACACCCCAGTATATAGCGTCATAAGTCAATAATTGCCCTCTTCAACCTGCCAGTCTTTAAAAAGTGTTTCAGCAAACACCTGGCTGTAAACACACTTGAACTGTAGCCTTAAGCGGTGACGTGTGTGTGTGTGTGTGTGTGTGTGTAACAGCTGTCTCAGAGCTAAAATCGGGTTTCCTCTTTTTTCTGTTGTATCCGAACTTGAAGAAGATTCCAGGCTTTTTCCACCTGTGGATTTATTAACAAAAACATTTTGTACAACATGTATGAATAAAACGATCTATAAATAGTCTTAACGATGGGTAGATTAATTGACGGATGGATATTGATTAATAAATTGGATGCATGGATTAATTAAAGTTTGGATGAACTGATAGTTCATCTAGTCTAGTTTAATTGGTGGATTAACTGATAGGTGGATTGATTTGATGGGTGGACTGAAGAATGTATGGACTGATTGATTTATTGATCGATTAAACGGGTGTGTACCTGTCTCTGAGTAACGTCTGGCTCCCACAGTGTACACAGAACCACATTGGCTTGCTCCACCAGCTGTCTGTTAGACCACTGACTCTGTAATCTCCTCAGTGCGTCCTCCTGACTCACCCCGTCTCGCTGCACGATACGCCTCACGGCCTGAGCGACAGAGATGGAGACAGATATAAGAATGACAGACGGCTGCACACATGAACAGACGAACAGAGTTTTCTAGCAAATGTGGGACGTGCACTAAAGTCACCTCGTCTTCAGGTATAATTGCCACCCAGACTTCATGAACTATATCTGTCCATCCCGCTTGCAACAACACCGCAGCGTCCAGCACACACACTCGCTTCCCTGTGGACATAAAGATCATACGCTTAGTTACAGCTAACACGTATTCATCACTAAAGAAGTAAACACACACTGAAAAGAAACTACACAAAATATTTTTAAATAGTCAAAGCATCTAAGGAGAGAGAAACATACCGTCGGCTTTAGCTTGCTGGATTCTTTCTTTTACAAGACGTGCAATCTCAGGCCACACTATATCAGTTAGTGCTTTTAACCGTTCCTAGAAAAAAAAACAACACACACACACACACACACACACACACACACACACACAATATTCAATATTTTAAAGTTTTCCACTAAAGCCACTGGCAAAATGATTCCACAAATGTATTTATTATTATTATTATTATTATTATTGCTGCAACATATTTAGTTAATCATCCCTCACCTGATTTCCAAACACTTTCATCCCCAGGACTCGTCTGTCAATGGTCTGATCCTCCTTCACAACATCTGATGTGAAACACACAAACATACAAACCCACTTTCACAGTTAGTTTTTACATAATTTTACATTCCAGAGGGCGCAGGATAACTTATCTAGCCCCGCCCAATACCCTGCCCCTACCTGTGCCAAACTCCTCCACGATCTTCTGGTAGGCAGCCGTACCGGGTCGGTAGGTATCATGGCCGAGCTGGTCTGCGTCGATCCGCGCGGCTCCGAGCCCTTCCAGTCTCCGCGCGATGGAGCTTTTCCCGCTTCCGCTGCCTCCAGTCAGACCGATGACATACGGGAGCTCGGGGAGAGCAGCACCGGGCTGATATAGGCGAGACAGCAAAACATAACAGTTAGATCCATTTTTTGTACATAATTTATTTCTTTATCAGAAGAGTTTAATGTTGTAGGCGTCACCGCAGGAGGGACGAGAAGCGTGCCCAGCAGGCGTGTGCGCAGACTCGACGAGCTGATCTTCTCCTCCTCGATGTCCGCACGATGTGTGTCTTTAATTAAAGGAATTTCATACAGCACCAGCTCTGTGAGCCCCTGTATGACAACGGCGAAACAAATTTACCGTTAAATTCCAAAATGGAGGTTGTTTCTACAAGATGTCAGTAGGTAACAGAATGGTTAGAACGTGAGACAATTTTGGGTTAGCTATTTTCTTACATTCTCTACTCGTTTCCTGTTGACGGCCTCGCCGCCCCGCTTTGTCTCCTCGCTCACCACGATGCACTGCAGCTTGGGGTCGCTGACGGATGGGCCGAAGGGGTCAGACAGCGGGACGATTTCGTACTGCAGGGACGGTTTCACGTCGCTCAGAAACTCGTGGAGCTTTTGCACGCGCGTGCCGTACGGTTCGATCAGCTCCTTTAACACCTTACCTAGACAAAGAACAACGTTAGGACGGTAACCATGTCACCACTGCATCACAGAGGGACCACAGCGAGAGGGGTTTACTTACTTTTAAGCAATTCCTGGTCACACACTCCAATTACCAAGCGTCTGTTTGCCATCAAGCTGCAAATATTTAACAGGGTCCGATGTGCGCCATGTAGACGATCGAAGGTCCCGCCCACCACCACGTCTCCGTACGTCTCTACAGGCTGCGAATCGGTTTTCGTCCAGTTTTCTTCCTGCTCTTTCAGTGATTCCTTAAGCTGTGGCCACAAGATGACTGAGGAAAGGCTGGGCGAACAGACGTAGCAGCTTCCGGCATAAACCTCAAGGCACCGTTCCACCAGAGACGTCTGTCCCATGTCCTTAACAGGGAAATCTGTCATAACAACCTCTGGAGATTGGGAGAGCGTCTGAGGAGAGGGGAATGTGTCGAGGGTCGGGTCATGTTGCGCACAGATGTTAGCGAGGAGCAGCCGGACATCCAGGTGAGCACAGACATCTGCTGCGTTGCTGTACAGGCGCGATATGAGACCCGGGAGATCCGCAGAAGGGGGGACAAAGGCTGGACGCGGTACACAGCCTGTCTCCAGGTTAAGGCCCGGGTGCAGATGAACATAAAGAGTGCGATCCACCAACTTAGCGGCGGATTTAAGGACAGGACCAAGGCGGAATGGGAGGGCATGGAGAGGGGAGGTGAGGACCAACACGCCGGAGCTGAACATCGACATTATAGGCAGTGTCCACTCCACTATAGGCAGTGTCCACCCGGAGCAAGCTACAATAAACACCACCACTGGTTAGATGGACAGGAAGACAGTTTGACAAGCAGCGAGACAGACAAGACAGTTGGTTGGACGCACACATGCAAACATACAGACAGCTGGTCAGATGGACGTAGACAGACAGCTTATCAATTGGACAGCAAGATGGAGAGCCAGACAGACAGCTGATTAGATGGACAGCAAGACAGATAATTAGATGGACAGTTAAATGGATAGTATACAGACTTCTAGTAAATGAACAGAGAGGCAGACAGACAGACAGACAACAGACAGACCTATAGTGTTTTAGATGGACAGACAGACAGATGGCTTGCTGTTAGACTGATAGCTGCAAGAAGCAGTAAGATGGACAGACGAGCAGGCAGAAGCAATCAAACAGAAAGTGACAAAGGCGGGGAGACAGACAGTTGACACATTGTTTTTTACGGTCTGGGTTTTTATATATCCTCTTAAGTGAACTAGTGTAAAAAGCTGAACTCAGTTTGGGACACAACCCAAAACCTGTGACGTCACAACGCAGCGCTAACACGCTAAACTGCAGCCGCCAGTCAAACGCAAAATACTTACCAAAATACTACGCGGTGGTGTTTTACACAATCATTTCTTTTCCTCTGATCGACTTTTAAAAATAAAAAAAAAACTGATATAAATATTTAATAAATGTCGCCATTATTACTACAGTCTCAAGCAGTAACACACTTCCTTAAACGTATTTGTGTGTCCATTTGACCGAGCACTCTGCAAACCACGTGATTGCTTAGAGACAGCTGATTGGCTATTCCTCAGAGGACGACAAGCATGGGAATATAGCCCAGTTTTTTTCGTTAGCAACATTAGCTTCCTTTTCCCTTATTCGATATCTGAGGTAAAAAAGTAATTAAAAGAATTAAACTTTCAAGCAACATCTTACTCGAAAGTAATTACGTAAGTAATATAAATACTAAAAACAAAAAAAAATCTTTAGGCTTTTTTGTCTTTTTATAGACTTTGTCGCAACTCTGAGGTAAGGAGGAATAATAATGGCAGAATATTCTACAACAGTAATATTTTTATTCGACGTCGCATAAATTGTTTTATTAAATGAAATTAAAGTAAATAATCAATATTCGAAAACTTTTTTAAAAATATTATAGTAGCCATAAGTCAGTCTGGTAGTATAACAAATGTGCGAAAATTCATTTATCTTTTATACCTGCTTATTGCCTAATTCGGGGTCACGGGGATCTGCTGGAGTCTATCCCAGCCGTCTCTGGAAGGGCGAAAGACAGGAGGGGGACACCCTGGACAGGTCACCAGTCCATCACAGGGCCACACTTACACTCACTCCTATGGACAATTTAGACTCACCAATCAATCTAACATACATGTTTTTGGACTGTGGGAGGAAACCAGAGAACCCCAGTAAACCTATACAATTACAGGGAGAACCTGCAAACTCCACACAGAAAGACCCCTGCAGGGGAATCAAACCCAGGACCTTCTTTCTGTGAGAAAAATTACTGCCAGTCCTTCAGATACATTTGGTGAGACTGCAATAACGTCATCTGCTGTGTTGTTTTTGCATAATTTATTAATGACATTAAATTACCAGCCCTAACTTTTTTCTTTTTTGTTTGAGACACAAAGGAGCCAGTGACCCAAATATGATGGTCATCCTTGACTCAGACCCACTGAGGAGTAGGATACCAACTAGAGGAATGCACAATTTCGATTGTTTTTAAATTACTGTATGGACAGACAGAGACAAGCACAGACAAAAGAAGAGGAAAGCAGACAAACAACAGACAGCCCAACAATGTGTTAAATAGACAGAAAGACAGACAGACGTCTGGTCAATTAGAAAGCAACATAAAAAGGCAGGGATATTTTCAAATCTGCAGTAATAAAATCGACCATAAAAAGTGGCTTGAAAAAAAATAAAATCACTGCTGTGAAAAATAACCAGACAAAAAATAGAACATAAAATTTTTAATACGATGGTAAAAACACTGTTATATATTATCTACTCCTTGGCACAGTTTTGTTATATAACCGCTTTAGAACCTGTGGATAGTATTTAAGAAATATCCTTAGCGCGATATGGTATGTGTCCCCGCTTGGTTTCGAGGGATATCTCTTCCGGTTGTAGACAAAGCTTTTTTCAATTTGAAGCACAGCCTGGTTAAAAGCATCCTGCTTAAAAGGCTGGCCGCTATCCACACACTTCACAAGAGTGTTGACGAAGAGTGTCCAGCGCTGCGTGTAGTAATCCTCCATTAGCCCCGCCCATTCCTTGCTGGCATAGTCTAGAATGTTCCCGTCGGGTCCCCACAGTGTGAGCTGGTTCCGAGCGTTCAGCTCATACAGCTCCGCCTCCTGTTTGTCAGCACCCAGCGACCGTGCTTTCTCGAGCCACGCCCCTAACAGAAAGCTGGTGTCACTGGAAAGGAGGCGGTCCAATTCGGGTAAAAGGTCGTAAATAAGCATCCCTCCGGCTGCCAGGAGTTCTGGAAGCTTCTGGGCCTAATTGTTGAGGGTTGAATTAGTTTTGCAACCAAAATAATTTTACAATATCACTTTAATTAGGTAATTAATTCCTTAATTAATAACCTCAAGTTTAACATTAGTAAGTGAAGAAAATTAGTCTTACCTGAAATGCCACTCGTATTTCTTCATAAAGCTGCGTTGTGAGAAGCTGAACAGCTTGCCGGGTCACGTCTACCAGATCATAATGGAACGTACCGACAGAAATCAACGAAGGGGCCGCTTCCAGCAACAGTTTCCAGGCCTCATAGACGTCTCTTGAGTTGTACCAAATATCAGTCTGCATTTTTAGAGATGGTCGGTGCACCAGAGGACTCCGGTTGTGGTTCTTGTACAAAGGAATGGTACAATTGTACACACTGCCAAACAGCAGGCGCCAGGCAAGCGCCAAGCTTTCGTTAGTGGTGCCATAGCGGCGCAAGGCATACAGTGATACCCACTTGGTCAAATTGACCGCTTTCTTGTGCCATGCCAGCTCCGCCATCAGCTCATAAATGACTGGGTTTTGCTCGATGCCTTCGGGAGCAATTCCCAAGCCCACCAGAGTGGAAGCAGGGAAATTCTTGGCTTCAAAAGGACCAGAGTTGACACGCTCCACTGTGCCAAACAGACCACTGTTGCCACCAAAGTTGTGCAGCATGCACCAGATAAAGGGCTGGCCATAGAATGACTTGGTGAAGTTGAAAACAGGCATGGACTCAGCAAAGAGGTCTAGGACGATCATACGTCCCAGAGGTACACCATGAAGAAGAGCCTGAATCTGTGGTGGTTTCCAGAACTCTGGGTTACTAATGAATAACCAGCCCTGCATCAGCCAAATGGCCTGTGGGTCCACTGTAATTTAATAATGCAAAACGTTTTTTTAATTTAAATGATAAAAACTGAAAGACTCTCAAATCACACAAGCCAACAATTTATTCACAAAAGAACATTGGCGATCAATGCTTAAACTGAAAAAATTTACAGTTTTATCCGCGAAATGAGCTCATTTCAAATTTGGAGCCTGCTGAAGAAGCAATCGTCATTTTTAAAAAGATTCAGCTGGAGAACATTTAGCAACTAATTAAGTTAGATGACATCAGGTCTGTAACATGATTAGCTATAAAAGTGATGTCTTAGAGAGGCAGCATCTCTCAAAATTTAAGATAGGCAGAGGCTCTCCAATCTGTGAAAGTGTGTAAAAAAAGATTGTGGAATACTTTAAAAAAGAATGTTCCTCAGCATCAAACAAATCTTATCTATAGTGCATAACATCAAAAGATTTAGAGAACCTGGAGAAATCGTTATTGGATGCCTGTGGTCTTTGGGCCCTCATAAGACATTACTAAATGGGCCCAAGAATACTTCCAGATCTGTAGCAGTCATCAAATTTAAAATGAGCTTACTTTGTGCATAAAAGTATGAAATGTCTCTGTTCCGTCATTTTTTTTAAGCTATCCATGTGCTATTGTGAATAAAATACTGGCTCATGAGTTTTGAAAGTCTTTTAGTTTCCAATTTTTCCAGAATTCGGGGGTTTAATTGCCTATTTGGATAAAAGTAAATTTTACCTGAGGTCATAGTTTCAAATATGGATCTACTAATAGCAGTTAGATAGCCTGGGTCAGATGAGGCGGGCGTCATCTCATTAAATGTGTCTGTGTTGTAGATGTGGTCTGTACCAAACTCTTTAACCACCTGCATCAGGAACAAGGAACCAATGCGCAGGAACAGCGGGTCACAAGGGTCCAGCACATATGCGCAAGAATATGTGCAGTTAAAATGGCTCCATGGGCCAAGCTTAGTCACGTTGGCTTTGGGAAACAACCTAAAAAAAAAAGGATTTGGAAAATTAGTGCAGAAGTTTGCTGTAATTTTTTAATTTAGTTGCAAAAAAAAAAAAAAAAAAAAGCCTGGAAAGTAAGAATTGTGTGTGTCCGGTAATAACATTTTAAAATGTTTAACATGCCAATAAAATGGGAAGAAAACTGAATGTGAGAAACGATTACAGCTTAAAGGTCAATGTACAAGTTAGTAAATAATATTTAACATCTTCAGAATAGACTATGCAAACTTTTTACTGACAAATGTCCAAAGACCTTTTTTCCTTTTATTATTTTTAAACACAGCCGAGTTGTCTTAAATGTAATAAATGTCATTTTATGTATATTTGTCTGTCATTTTGCAAAGCCATTTAGTCTTTTTTTAGAAATCATGGCATAATATTAAGACGCTAGACAATTTCTTGACTACAGTATTTGATGTATGTAAATACATTCAGGACAAATCAGTTTTCATCCCGTTCAGTTTGCATGTTTAAAGTTTCTATCTGCTTGTCCCATAATTTATTTTCCATCAAAAGAATGCCTTCAAATGTATGATGATATGCCACCCCGAACCTGCACTTTAAACTTGCTGTTCTAGGAAAGTAGTTAATGTATATTATTTTGTAAAAACAGCAAGGAACGATTTGTAACTATTACCGCATGATCCCCTGAGGCACAATCCCTGAAAAAGCTGGCAGAACAGGAATCATCCCCAATGATCTCATCCGCTCCAAGATTTGACCCTGCAATAAAAAAAGTCCAAATTAATAATTTGAGTAATTTTTTTTTTTTTTTTTTTTAATCCGGTTACCATATAATTCGTTTTAAACACACACCTGCAGAGCGCTCTGTTTGCTGTGCCAGGACTGAGGCAGCGGGCCTCCCCATTTAAACAGGTTCCCCATGCGATTCCAGGCGAGGAACGCTGGACCAGTAAAGAAGTCGTCAATCTCAGTCTGATTTAGACCCAGAGACGTGTAAACCTACGTCCGAGAAAGAGACGAGAAAGACAAGCATGAAGACTAAGAGAATGTGGAACTTTATAGCAGCCAATCATTGTCCACTATATCTCAAAGATAATTCTGTAACTTTTTTGGGTTCCTGTGTAAACCAGTTTTTATTGTTGTTTATGTGGTGTTGTTTTTTTTTAAAATCCAGAGGCTGTTGTGGGATTACCCCCTGCCACAGTGCCTCCTGCCCAGTAAAAGCCAGAGGCAGATTTATGCCATACAATGCCATCCAGTCGATCTCTCGCTGCCATCGCGGCCAGTCCCACCACACGGACGAGTAGCTCTGAGTGCACACGTTCTGGTAGTACCTGAATCTGGATAGGGGTTCAGAAGATTAACCATGCATACCTTTTCCAGAGCTTTGATAGGGTCTCGAAACATATATTTATTTAGAACGCATAAATCTGTTAAAGTATAAACTGTTTTGTAACAGTTCATCTACCGCAGGGGAGTTTGGACACCCCTGATCTACTACATCCATATAGAGGATGCATAGTGCGTGATCACTTGCTGGGGATGACGTCACAGCTCACCTGTGCTGCGTGTTGATTCGCAAAACGCCCGTGATATGGGGTAAAGGCTGGGGTATGCGCAGTTGATCCCCAGACCAGGACACATGGCAGTTACAATAATACTTTAGATAGTGATAAACGCCGGCGGCCGCCGCCACGCCGCTACTTCCCACCGCCATCACTTTACCGTCACTCACTGAACGGAGTTCGCACACGTCCAGACCATGAGGGGACAGCGAGCTGTTGACGGACACCATAAAATCCCGCGGTGTGTCCCCCAACAGTCTCCTCAGCAGCTCGAGCACTGCTCTGGTTTGCGTTTCATCACTGGCTTTCGCCCGCAAATGATCCAAAGTACGAAAGTGCCGAACTCCCGAAACAAATCCGCAAAAGAAGAACACGAGCAGAAGTTTGGCTTCACACAACCCACGCTGTGTTTGTGTCATTTTTATTCCGGAAACAACTGTAACATCGCGAAATCCACTAAAATGCCAAACTTTCTCCCGCTACCAGTTCTTTTGCGTCTTGAAAGGAACAGGAAGCGTTAAAAGTCACGTGCTGAATGACGTCTAATCAGATGTGTTCCTAGGGCAGCGCTAGCAGGTTTTGACCAATAGGAAGGCGCTGTAACAAGGCGGCATTTAAAAGCACGGCGGCGCTTTAAATTAAATAAATGTGAACGTGTGAAAGGACAAATTAAAACGTCAAAAACAATGTGTGTGTGTGTGTGTGTGTGTGTGTGTTAAACTTAGATGTACTGACTTCCGTGTTTGAGATTAGGCAAGATTTAGTGCAGACCACAGAAGATCCTAGTTTAATGAACAAAAGAGGAAATATTGTTATTTCTTCTTTAAATATCACATAATAAAAATACAACATGACCACTTTGAGTCTTGTTAAAGGAGTTTTAATGTTTGCCTGTATGTTATTTTACAGATGCTGTGATTCATCTTGGCTAAAAATATCATAACATGTTATTGTTCTAATTACTTAGGTAAAAGAACTATATAACTATATGATCACAATAGTGTTGCTAAATATATATATATATATATATATATATATATATATATATATATATATATATATAGATATATATATAGAATAAGTTCCAAAGAGAAAAGTTTAATAATTTAAGTGCCACCAAATGACCTAAATCACCCTTTCTTAAAACGATTTAAATACAACATAATTTTGTTAAAATTGGCAATAGTATATATATATATATATATATATATATAGAAATATATATATATATATATATATATATATATATATATATATATATATATATGATCACAATAGTGTTGCTAATATATATATATATATATATATATATATATATATATATATATATATATATATATATCTGCTTACTTACCACAATACATTAACGAACCTGATGCAAATTGATTGCCTTTGTAAGCAACAGTGTCCCATTAAAGAGATGGTCGGTTGAAATTCCTGAAGTGGTGACGGGTGCGAAAAATGTTCGTGTGGATGTCACCTTGACATGTAGCACCTGCCTTAACACCGTTTCAGGGTGATGGTGTTGCCTTATGGCAGCAGGCTCTTTCCTTAGAAAGATGTCACCTTTGTGCATGTCGCCACCCACTTTTGCTGTCACGCAGTCATGGTTTATTCATAATCAGGTTTTCCTTGTCTTTGCTCTTGCTCTCGCATTATATATTATATTATATACTATATTTTATATATAATTGATTGATTATTCCAAAATCTGGCTTCAGCTCCTCCAGACTGTCCCCTTAAAATCTGGAATAGACTAGAGCATCCTAGTTTTTAAAAAAATCCTACTCTGATTCAGTATATATAATATATATATATATATATATATATATATATATATATATATATATATATATATATATAGATATATATCAAATTTTGACTTTTTTTCTCCATCTTTTTCTCCATCTCCTCTTTATCAAAAGCATATCCTATCAAATATGCCAAATCCTTATTTACCTTATCTGATCTAACACTATCCGATCAAGCTTTGGGTGATATGTGCTGAACACACAGTTTAAATACACAGAGGCTCCACTTTGCAATTTACAGGACTTAAAGAGAGCTAATGATTATATCTTGGTGCCATATTCGACAGCACACCCTCAGAGGTCCGGTGGAGTCCATCCCTCAAAGGTGAGTGGTGTTTTCTCAGGTTGTTTTAATGTTATAGCTGATTAGTAAACGTTAAACATAACCAAAAAGTACTTTTTTTTTAGCATTTATATCGTTCTGATTATAAGCAAAGACATGTGTGAACCAATGAGATGACATCTTCAAACTGGTTGCAGTACAGGACTCTGGAACTTTATTTTTCCCAAAATATATTATTTCACACTAGACGTTCATGGCAATCTTTGGATCTACAGTGAGTCCGTAAAACATTTCACAAGAGAGGTTCCATTACCACCAGAATAATCCAGCTGACCTCCAAACTGACCTCGAGTCAGGAGGCGATTGGACTGCTGGAACTTTGATATTCTTAAAAAGTGAGTAAAAACAGTTAACAGCAAAACCATCCATTAAACCTCAAGGTTAGAAACCGGTCACCCTGTGATTTTCAGGGCAAAATTACACACAAAAAACAGAAATTCTGCACTACAACATGTTAGATGGGATTCATGGCATTTGATTTCCTGTAGTATGTCAATGTAAACACATTTTTGTGTGTGTGTGTGTGTGTGTGTGTGTGTGTGTGTGTGTGTGTGTGTGTGTGTGTGTGTGTGTGTGTGTGTGTGTGTGTGTGTGTGTGTGTTCGTGTGTGTGTTCTGGAAGCAGAGCGCCATCTTAGCTCAGCATGGAGGGGGGTTTAAATGGGAAAACACAAGGAGAAAACTATTCTTCCGTATAATAGCGCTTCAAAAATGATTATTTACAGCTTGTGATATATAGTTTTTACTTTATTATTTAGTATTTTGGTTTAAAACCGGGACATAAACATTAATTTAAAGAATTTATTAAACATAAACCTTAGTTTGTTTTTGTTTATGTGTTAGCAAAGCTAGCCAGCAGGCTAACCTTCACGTCCACTCGGCTATGGCGTCTTCCAATCCAGGTACCTTCCTTTCTTTTTCTTATGCAGCGCTTTATAATAAGATACATCTGTAAAACATATTTATTTTTTTGCTGGTATTTGTAGTCGTTAAGGTTAAAATCGTAATAATGGGGTTTTTTTTTAATTAGTTTGGAACGTGGTTGAGTTGGGAAAGTTAGTTAGCACGTAGCTACTGTATTATTGTGTATTTGGTTGACAGCGTTTGCTGTTTGTTTGTTGTTGTTTTTTTTAATTTTTCTTTAATTTTAACTTGTTTTCTTTCTTGCTTTAAGATTAAAAGGTAATTATATATTGCGTTATTGTGTTCAAGCTGTCAAAGTTAGCATGCTCGGTTAGCCAACTATGCTAACAGGCCCAGATTAACTCATGCTAATGTGGAAAGATTTAAATACCACAACAACAACAACAAAATTAATATTATAAAAAATTTTTTGCTTTAATGTTGACTGCAAAAGTTAAGAACTTAACCAAAAACTGCGGTAATGCGAATTAAACCAGCGACTTATGACCACGGTTTTCTTTATATATGTTTATTATGAGTTTGTTTACTGTTAATTAACTGTTTTACTTCGTAATGTTTATCTTATAAAGTTTAATTTTAGTTGTTTTTCTGTTATCTTAAACTCGTAATAGGTTCAAGATACAAATTGTGTCTGTAGCTCAATTGCTAACGATACGTCGCGTCAGTGTCCCTGAAGATGATGATGACGTAATAGCGCGGATAACTACCATATTCGGATTATAATCTGTTTTTGTTGCATGTTTTTAAATAAGAAAAATAAAGGTATAAATATAGAATATTGTACCGCAATAAACTGTTTTTTTTAAATCAAGTATGAAACCTAGCGCTCATCACAGGTTCGCCTAAACATAATATAAAGAACGAAAGCGGTCTGAAATGTACTGGACTGGTGTATTCGCTGTCCAGACATGTTTGCAGCTTTGTTCCCATTTCACACGCGCATGCACTCTCACCAAAACTACGGCAAGCCCCGAGGGAAAAAATGCATTCACCCACCCACCCACACATACACACAGAATGACACGGGATGCTGGCCGGACGTTACGGCGTTTACTGTCTAGTTGGGACCACTGTTCTGCTATGTAAATCAATAAATTCACTATGCAGGCATCTTCTACCATTTTTTTTCCTAGCAGCGAATGCGGCCCTGTTTAAAAGCTGAGTTTATACACAAAGCAGGCCGTGTTTGTTTCCAGTGTGTTTTAAGATGTGTTGACATACACTCTTGATTTCTCCTGCCAGACATGCCTGACGTGACTCCTCTAGGGATGGCGATGTCAGTCGGATCTCACACCAACCCCGGAGCCGTGGTGCCGAAAGGCAGCAACAAACGATCCGCAGCGTAAGTCTTTCGACTCACTTTTTTTCTCACTGTCTTAATTAGTACATGCAATAACAAAAGAAGTCATTTTCCTTCCTACGCTGTCTTTCTGTCTTCAGCTCCGACTTTGAAGATGATGATGGAGGGAAACTTTTCAGGTGAGCAAACGTCATTCCTGTGTGTGAGAGTTGTGTGTAACTTTGCCTTGAACAAATCACAAGCCTTTATTTCTGGTCACTCCTCAGGTGTGATGATGAAAGTGCCAACGCTAACGATAAGGAGCGATTCGCCAGGTACTGATGGATGGAAAGAGGGAGGAGTGAAAGGAGCTGAGTGAAGATGATGCCAGATGATGCTTGTTCACTTTTTTCTCCCTTATTATCCAGCTGTCTATCTGTCTATATCTATTTTAGTCCTGTTTATCAACCTGTCTCTCTTACTCTACCAGCATCATCGTGTGTTTTGTCTGTCGGTATGATTTATCATTCCAGCAGTTTTAACCTATGTTGGCTGTCTGTCTATCCTGTCTGTCTGATTTCTAAAATCTTGGTCCAATAGAAATCCTGAAAGTGCATGTTCACATTCTTGTACCTTTACTATTAAGCACTTTACCTATCTTATGTCTTACCCTTTTTTTTTTCTTCCTTCCCACTGTCTATCGAACTGCCTGTCTCTCTGCTTTTGCTTCTCAGGTGCTCTGAGGGGATCTTTTCTTCTCTAAGCTGTTTTGTCACTTAAACATTCCAGTTCCTTGGATTAAGATGAGCTCATCCTCAAAAATCAGACCTCTTCTCCTTTTTTTTTTGCTTTCATGAATTTTATTTTTTAATTATCCCCCTTTTTTTAACTTTAGCTTAATCTCTTCATACTACCACCTCTCTCTCTCTCACACACTGTCTCATTTCATATCTCGCTTGTTTGCATATCGGTGACCTTTGATCACAGGGAGAACCACAGTGAGATCGAGCGACGCAGGCGCAACAAGATGACCGCCTACATCACAGAGCTGTCGGAGATGGTGCCCACGTGCAGCGCCTTGGCACGCAAACCGGACAAACTCACCATTCTGCGCATGGCCGTGTCTCATATGAAAACGCTGAAGGGTAGCGGCAACACCAGCACAGACGGCACATACAAGCCGTCCTTCCTCACTGATCAGGTCTTGCCTCATGCACACACACGCACACACACACCTCTATATTAAGCTAATTTTATGCAAAATTCCTTAATTAAGTTAAATGGCGATGAAGTCTGCATTAACACTGTATCTGCTCTGTAATTACTGATGCAGTCCTGACGTCACTCAGTCTGGGTTTCTCTGCCGCAGGAGCTGAAGCACTTGATACTGGAGGCTGCGGACGGTTTCCTGTTTGTGGTGTCTTGCGATAGCGGACGCGTAGTTTACGTCTCGGACTCGGTCACGCCGGTGCTGAACCAGGCTCAGTCCGATTGGCTGGGCTCGTCTCTGTACGATCAGCTTCATCCTGATGATAAGGACAAACTGAGAGAACAGCTGTCCACCACTGAGAACAACAGTGGTGAGATCTATATCTGTCTTTTTTTGTCTATCTTTTTATTTGTCTGTCTGTCTATCTGTATCTATCTATCTAGCTGTCTGTCTATCTATCTTTTTATCTGTCTGTCTGTGCGTCGTCTTGCTTTTTTTTTTTTACTTTCTCCCCCTCACCCCCTTTTCTCTCTCTTTCTCTCCTCCTCTCACTCACTCAGGCCGCATGTTGGATCTAAAGACGGGCACCGTGAAAAAGGAGGGAAGTCAGTCGTCGGTGAGAATGAGCACAGGGGCGCGTCGCTCTTTTATTTGCAGGATGAGGTGAGTCGCCAGCGTCGCATTTTAAGCAATTTCAGTTACAGCCCAATCTTTAATTTTTACACTGCCCTCTGTTGGTGTGGAGTAACTTTCTTTAACACAGTCACAGATCAAATAAATTAAGTAGTTAATTGGGATGTGTGTCTGTCTCTCTCTCTCAGGTGTGGCACATGTCCTGTGGAGCCCATGTCTATGAACAGACTCGGCATTCTGAAGAGCAGAAACAGGTAACACCCAAAACACACTTATCTTTCATTTATTCTGTCATACATATGCATATATATATACGCATATATATATATATATATATATTAACTCACTCACTGTGTTTGTCTGTATGCCAGGAGCGGATTGGGGCCTGTTAAAGAAGGAGAGCCTCAGTTTGTGGTGGTGCACTGCACAGGATATATTCGATCCTGGCCTCCTGCGGGTAACACACACACACACACACACACACACAAATGAAATGCTAGTGCGCTAATCGCAGTGTTGTTAGTAATTTTTTGGTGATGCTTCTTTTCTCAGGTGTTTCCCTGTCTGAGGAAGAGTGTGAGACTGCACAGGGCAACCGCTACTGTCTGGTCGCTATTGGAAGGCTGCAGGTATTTTGTGTGTGTGTGTGTGTGTGTGTGTCATTCCTGGGTACCCAGGCTTCTTCTTGCTTATGTTCTCAACTTTGTGTCTGTGGTTTAGGTGACATGTTGCCCCAGTGATACCGGCGCAAACATTATCAGTGTGCCGGTGGAGTTTATCTCTCGGCACAATTCTCAGGGAACCTTCATATTCGTGGATCATCGCTGCATGGCCACGGTTGGCTACCAGCCTCAGGTGAGCCTCCAACAAGTGTGCTAGTGTGATTGCTAAAGTGAAAATGATTTGAAATGTACATTTATTTGCATATTTTGGTGTGTGTGTGTGTGTAGGAGATTCTGGGAAAGAATTTTTTTGATTTTGCTCATCCTGAAGACCAGGGACTACTGAGAGACAGCCTTCAGCAGGTGTGTGTGTGTGTGTGTGTGTGTGTGTGTGGTAGTGTCTTTAAAGATCAACTGAAAATTTAATTCTGCTTTTATTAATTCATCGGTGTGAACGTGGTATTTGATGATTGTGACATTTGACCTCTGATCCAGGTGATCAAGCTCCGGGGTCAGGTGCTGTCAGTGATGTTTCGCTTCTGCACCAAATCAGGCGAGTGGATACTGATGCGGACGAGCTCATTTACCTTCCAGAACCCATATTCAGACGAGATCGAGTACATCATCTGCACTAACACGAACGTCAAGTGAGCTTCCGCGCATAAACACACACAGCTCACACACACAGTAGTGCTGGTCTGAAAAAGGAGGCTTTATTGCTAGAAATATATTTACACACAGAAAACACACAGTAATTTGTAAAGGTTCCAAACGTTTGAAAGATGAACAGCTGCACAAGTGAGTTAATGGACTGAGGAGGAATGTGTGTGTGTGTGTGTGTGTGTGTGTGTGTGTGTGTGTGTTATAAAGAGCTGGTCCATAGATCTGCACTTCTCCCCTAATACCTCCATCCCTTTTTGACAGTAAAGCTCCAAATCAGGATGCCCTCTCCCCTCTGTCCTCCCCCAGGGGGGCGATACCTGCCTCTCTGGGGCAGAACAGCCCCAGCTGCCCCCCAGCCTCAAGCCCGGGGCAAATTAAACACGGCAGGTGAGATCAGATAACACCCATTTTTTGCTTTTCCACCCCCCAAACAAGGACTGTCCTCTACGTTAGTCCTTCTGTTCATTTTCCTCTGTCTTTTTGCTTCTTTATTTTCTCTTTCTTTCACGTAGCAGCATGACAGCACTAGGTAGTTGTGGGTTTCCATGGTTACCGGAGTCCGTGTCCTGGGTTATGGAATGCCTTTTGCAGGGTGATGGGTTGACTGGTTGTTGGTGGTGGGTGAATTTCTTTTCGCAGGGTGTGCTGAAGGGTTTTTTTTCACTGTCCACCCCATGTGTGTCTTCCTGTGCTGTAGGCAGCTTCAGCAGCAGCAGCAACAAGCAGAGATGGAGGGAGGAGGAGGAGGAAGAGAGGAAATCTATGAGGTTGGACAGGTGACTCTTCCTCAGGTAAAACTGAACTGATTTAATTCCCTTCTGTGGTTCTTTGGTCACTGACCCACTATCCTTTAGATTTTTTTAAATAATAGGGTTTTTTTATTAAATATTTATTCGAAGTAAGTAAAAAAAAACTTTTATTAACAGATCACATGATAAATGAACAATCCCCGCCTCCCAAACAAATGCCCTCCCAATGGTGAGGAGAGCTTTGGTCTCTTCTGTGTTGATTTACGCCGTCGTTACCCCCTTCTGTAATGGAAGCTCCACCCATTGGTCCTCATTTAAAACCAGCAATTTTGTGGCCAGTTTGGAGCCAGAATCTGGGCATAATTACACACTGACTAGTAATAGATAGTTGGATAAGTGAATAAATGGATTGATTGATGAATGGATTAGTTGATGGATAAATGAATTAATTAATTGAGGGACAAATCGATTGATTAATTGGTTAATAAATTGATTTGATTGATGGGTGAATGTATTTATTGATTTATGCATAAATGGATTCATTGATTGATGAAAAAATTAATTGTTGGATGAATGAATGAATTGATTGATTGATTGATTGATTGAGTGATTGATTGATTAATTAATGGATGCCCTAAATGGATAGTTTGGGTTACCCCGTCTTTGTTTCTGACTTTTAGGTTCCACTGCCTGCGGTAGGATCAGATCACAGTAAGACTGAACACACACTTCTTTCTGTCTAGTGATTATTAACACCAAACTGTTTGTTATTCTACCTTATCATCCGTAACGAACATTTAAGGGAACTGCTTATGACTATCAGAACACCAACATAATAAAAAAAAGAAGGAGACCAGAGTCTGATTTTATACCTCACTGAAAATATAGGTCTAAAAACACAGTTAAACAGGAGTTAGAAGCATGTGGATGGGGAAAAAAGAAAGTTAGGTGCATACCTAAAAAAAAAAAAGGGATGTGAGCATAAATACTTCCTGAAAATGGAGAAGCAGCTTTCTGTTGTCCAGGACAAAATTTATTCTTTCATATTTTTTTCATCAATCTTGTTTCAGATCATTCTAAGGTTTTGTCCCCTACTGCACCCCCTAATGGGCAGCAGGTTTACACGCCTTCTGCTTCATATAGTGCCAACACGCGAACTAATGAATCCTTCAGGTAGTCCCCTGCAAACACACACACACCCACACACACTATTTAAGTTGTTATTGTGAAAAGCGGTATGATCCTGTGGTTGTGTATCTGTAACATGTTGTCCAGGCAAGCTCCTACAGCAACCCAGATGTTGTCTCACATGTCACGTCAGAGCGCTCCATCCAGTCTCCCTGTGAACAGCAGCAGCCCAGTTCAAACTCAGAATGCTAACACTGCACCCGCTGCAGCCTGGGCTCAACCATGTGCTTCTTTCAGCACGCAGGTTAATCATCATCATCATGATAGAAAAGGATTATTTGCTTTAAATAAATTTTTAGGTTAAAAATCAACAATTTCTAAAGATACAACAGTGATGTTCGATGGTCCTCAGACTCGTGTGTGTCTGTATGACCCAGCAGGCAGGGAAAAGTCAGTCGCCCCAGTTTTCCATGGGAAATTTTAGCGCCGTCCCTTCCTCTTCCACATCCTCCTCTTTTGGACAAATGGGTGGCGCCTCGGCTAACGTAGCAGTCAACACGTCTAATTACCCGCAGATGAACGCTCGCAACCACCAGGCCAGTAACGGATACGGTAAGCACTCAAAGACGACAAATCTCCTGTCTTCCTTTATTCATCTCTTTCTCTCACATAATCTCTCTCTCTCTCACAACCCAGGTGATGTGAGCCACTCGGGGCCGCAGTTCTCCTCACGACCAGCAGAGGCAGCATCATGGCAGCAGTGGTCAAATCAAGCACACACGCAAAACACAGGAGACACACATCCTCATATACAGAGCAGCCAACCAGAGATGTTTAACGTGAGTATTACATGTACAAACACATCTACACGCTCACTGCATAAACTATCATAGTAAATTGGGTGCCTCTGTAGGTCACAAGGACACTAGTGTAGTGTTTAGTGCTCATCGTCAGGCTACACAGACACTATCATAGTGCGTAGGGCGCATCATCAGTCTACACAAACACTATTATAGTGTGTAGGGTGCATCATCAGTCTACACAGACACTATTATAGTGTGTAGGGCGCATCATCAGTCTACACAGACACTATTATAGTGTGTAGGGTGCATCATCAGTCTACACAGACACTATAATAGTGTGTAGGGCGCATCATCGGTCTACATGGTCACTATCATAGTGTGTAGGGCACATCATCAGTCTACACAAACACTATTATAGTGTGTAGGGTGCATCATCAGTCTACACAGACACTATTATAGTGTGTAGGGTGCATCATCAGTACACAAACACTATTGTAGTGTATAGGGCGCATCATCAGTCTACACAAACACTATTATAGTGTGTAGGGTGCATCATCAGTCTACACAAACACTATTATAGTGTGTAGGGTGCATCATCAGTCTACACAGACACTATTGTAGTGTATAGGGCGGATCATCAGTCTAAATGGTCACTGTTATAAAATGTGTGTTGCCTACTGATTCGCCTTACACACTATCATTAGAATAAAGCGATACACAGATACTAGAATAAGAGAGCGGGGCAGATCACAAAGGTCCTGGAGGAAGGGCAGGGGTTTTAAATTAGGAAATAATTTAGAGCTCAGCCTGAACATGGACATCAACTGCTTCAATTCTAGATGAAATCATTCAGTTCTGCCTCTTCAACATCCCCTTTC
The DNA here is from genome assembly GCA_005784505.1 of Bagarius yarrelli. Classification (NCBI taxonomy): domain Eukaryota; kingdom Metazoa; phylum Chordata; class Actinopteri; order Siluriformes; family Sisoridae; genus Bagarius; species Bagarius yarrelli. The sequence goes on along the minus strand of VCAZ01000037.1, from coordinate 2,358,225 downwards.
CCCTGCAGGATGTTCTGTCCATGCTGGATTCCACTGCCACCTTCAGCAACGAAGACTTCACAGAAATACCCATGTTCCCTCCGTTTCCTGAGTAAACCTATTGCCCCCTTATTTTTTTTTTTATCTTCCCTTCTTTATTTCTTGTTTTTGAAAACACAAAACAAAATGGAGGTTTGTTTGTTGAAACCCGTTTTTTTGTTTGGTCGTCTGACGGAGTGCAATTTAACTCTATGTTAAAGCGGCTGTGTTCTAATAACCACGCACAAGTGTACAAAGTGAGCACAATCAGTCCAACACACTGAGTTAGGTTTATCCTCTGCACCCATGGAAGCGCACATATGCACGTATACACAAATGTTTGCAGTTTTATCCCAAACACAAGAAATGTGACTAATTTAATTTTTTACCAGCAATTAATGCCTTCCAAATGGGACGCCTAGTTTGCACTGCCTAAAAATGCTACCTACAAGGGACACCTCTTTATTTGAGCAAAACAGGAAGGTAGTGCCGATATTTTTAAAACATAATATTGCGATTATATCGCGTCAGCGGTTATGGGCACCCCTTTAAGTAAGTTGCCACGCATTTTCATAAAAAAAAAAAAATTTTATTCCCCATTTCACTTTGGTTTCGGTGTCTCAAATAGAAATAAAGGCACATAATTCTTTACTTTTCTTCGATTTTTATTTTTTTAGTCCTATTGCTTCGGAAAAAGGATTTGATAAATAATGACAATTCATCGTACTGTGAATCTGATTATGGTCTAAAAAAAGGCATATGCAAACTAGCCACCACTCGAGTATTTATTTCATGCTCCTTTTCTCAGTGAGAAAGCTCCTCAGCTTGATTAGCTTTCGCAAATTAGCGAAGACGATAACAACATTGGCTCAGTTATTCTCCTTTTTTTTTTTCTTTCTTTCTTTCTTTTCTTTGGTGATGCTAATGACGTTAATAGATACGTGTTAATTAGATTTTAATATAATTCTGGGAGAAAATGTTGTTATCATCAAATCAGAAATATTCTTTGGAATAATTGTATTAAATGCACAACCATGTGCATGTCTGGGGACAGACCCCGAATTATAGTTTAGACCTATAAAAGATCGCCAATATTAAAAACTTAAATTATTTTCATAAACTACCTACCAAAAGTCTAACTTGTGACACATAAAATACTTTTAAATATTTCTTCCTGTTTTCTGTCAAAGGCATATGCATGTCTCGCTTTTTTTTTTTTTTTCTTCTTCTTCCTTTTTTTTGTGATTCAGAGGAAAACTCCTATCCAAAGACTTTTATATTGCAATTTCTTTTAAAGTGGATTTTGGGGGCGCGTCTTAGCAATTGTCTGATTTGCATATGCAAATTAGCCAGACAGAAGAAGTGATAAGGTTGATTTTATTATTGTTTTTTTTTGTTGTTGTTGTTGTTGTTGTTGGATTTTTTATATATATATATATAATTTTTGTTCATTCGTGCGTTTTAAACCATAACTGCAGTTTTGAAAATGCAGTTTAAAGAATTACACAAATATAAAATATATATATATGTGTATATGAAAATGTTGAAGAGAAATTGTTTGGATTTTTGTATTAAATTGTTATATTGTTAAAGTAATGTGTGGTTTGTGTGGTTTGTGTGGTGACGTTTAAAAATGTTAACGTGTATATTTACATATATACGGGGTGTCCTATGAGTTTTCAAACTATTTTCCCCAGATTCCCCAGATTTCACCCCACTTGATCTTGGGGGGCATTTGAAGGCCAGGGTGTATCAGGAATAGATGCAAAACATAAATCATCTCAAGGAACGTATCACCATCGCCATTACAAGCAGAACTCCAGCTGTGCTTATACATTCTTCAGCAGTGGAGGGACCGCATCCAGATGTGTTTTTGAAACAATGGTAGTCATATAGAGCAGATTATATAAATAAAAATGGTTTCCATTAAAAAAATGTCTGTATGGGGACATCCAGATTCCGGGGGTTCATCAAGCCGAATCAATGGTCCAATCAAGGTAGCTGGTATAACTCCACCTGTGGGTCCCCTTTAAACCTACCAAAATGTCTGTTTTCTGCATCTGGATCTTGAACTACTTGACACATGGAATCCCCTGCCGTTTTACCGTCCAGTTCCTGATTGATCTGTTTGGTATCTGACCTGCTTACACAATCCTGGCATGGATTTTGGTTTTGGTGTCCATTTGAGATCATTTGCTCTTACGGTTTAGGAGCAACAGGTGTTAAACCAATTAACACACACACACACAAACGTAGACTGTGTTAAAGCATTTTTGATTCAGTTTTTGTTGTGGCCGTCCATCTGATATCACCACCAGGAACCTATGAAAACTGAAGTTTGACATGCGTCTGCTTCATTCTTGATTTAGTAATAGTCAAATCATTAATCACCTGATTGTTACCAAACTCCACTTTTTAAGTATTTATTGTGTGGACACTAAAAAATTCAGTGTAAGGAATAGAAGCCAACGGAGAGCAAGATCAGAAGGGTCAGTTACCGACAAGAAAGTCAGTCCTGGCCATCCCGAAAGCTTTCTCTTTAGCTAATAATCTTGATGGAGTCAGTTAACAACGCTGATTGGTGTATTTATTTCAAATAGAAAACCTTTATTTATAAATATATACAACTGCGACCACAGACAGGAAAAAGAACATGGGATGAAAATGGTCTACCACCACATCCAAGCCAAGACTGGAAAAAACATCATGAAGACTTTGGCAACTGTTTAGATTTTCTTGGGCTTAACAATCAAAGGTGTGTATTATTTTTTGGAGTTTTATCTGTTTATTAGGACTTTTTAAACCAATGAAAATAGAACATTATTGATGACTTGATAACTTATTCTTTAGAAGACAATTTGGGTCAGATCAATTATGGTCTGTCCTGAAGATAAAATTAATTTGGATTTATGTTGTTATGTAATAGTCGGTAAAAAAAAAAGAAAAAAAAGTCCCTATAGAAGATGATGTGAAATCAATCTATCTACATTTTTTCCAAGTAAATTGACCAAAAATGGATGTGGTGGCTGAGTCGTGGCTGGATGTGGACGTCGATTTGGGTTTTGCTGTTTTCTTCTTCATTCTGCTCTGCATGTTCCTGCTGGCGAGCATAGTGCGCTGCTTCCAAATCGTGCTAGATCCCTACAGCGCCGTTTCCATCTCCATCTATCAAGAGGAACAGGAAGCATGAACCAAAAAACCCAAAGGACTGTGATATAAAAGTAGTTCAAGTTAGTTTGATGGGAATAAGCTACAAAGAACAGCACTGTGTTTATATTAGTGGAAAAATTTAGTAGAAAATGTATTTAGCCAATATTAGCCAAGAAATGAACAAATAACTAGCATCCATGCTAAATGTCTAAGGAGATTATGCGTTTTGTGTAATTTAACCAACTAATAATACAGTTTTTTTTTTCGGAAAAGCTGTACTGCACTTTTATTTCACTACATTTCTCAAATAAAATGTACTTTTACCTCCATACACTTGTTACTACACTACACGGACTTCATAAACGATTCGTTCATTTTGACCAAATCTTGATATGACTCGGGAACAATGAGTCGATTTGTTCATTTCGTGTTTTCAGTTCAGGACCGAATTTACTCGTACATTTATGTATCACAGGTTTTTATCACATGTTTAAATGCATTTAATAGAGAAAAAGGAATATGCTTTCCAGTAAATGTGGAAATTTTCAATATGCTCAGTTAACAAAGTTAAATAAATATATTAAAATGTTTTATACATGCGATACAAATAATCATTTAAAAGCAGTTCATTCGTTAATCCATCTTCTATACCCGCTTATTCCCTAATTCGGGGTCACAGGGATCTGCTGGAGTCTATCCCAGCCGTCTCTGAAAGGGTGAAAGACAGGAGGGGGACACCCTGGACAGGTCGCCAGTCCAGTCCATCACAGGGTCACACTCACACTCATACTCACTACTATGGGCAATTTAGACTCACCAATCAATCTAACATACATGTTTTTGGACTGTGGGAGGAAACCGGAGAACCCGGAGAAAACCTATACAATTACAGGGAGAACCGAGGGGAATCGAACCCGCGACCTTCTTGCTGTAAAGCACCACTAAAAAAAATAGTTAGGTTAACATTTTAATGTAAATACATAGTTATTTTAAATTAAATTTTAAATGGTTTAAAATGATCCTGAACATACAAACGTTTATTGTAACGTGTTAACTCCTGACCTGTGTGTGAACTTTACATTTAAATGTGTCTTAAATATATATTTTTGGTTAATTTAACGTTAAATACAACGTTTAAAACGTTCATATTTTCACTTTAACTCGATAAACATATTTAATTTATACAATTTTTGTAATATTTTCCACACAACAACTTCCGTTGTACGTAGCACGAGGGTGAAAATCGTTGTCGCGCGACGACTTTTTATTTGAAATTGAACGGTCGCTGTGGTGTTTCCTTCACGCGCCTCACAAGCTAAGCGACGTGTTAGCATGGTTAGCTAAGAGACGACACACACACACACACACTGTATTTCGGTTTAAACTGAGTGATTTCCGTGAGTGTTAATTGAAATTCAACTTTTGACTAAGGTACGACTTTGTTTCTAATGTCATTTTAATAAAACACACCACACACACACACAGCTGTAAGGCTCAAGGTTAAAGGTGTCTCCGCGTCTTAAGCCATGTTCAGCGGCTGTGAGGGGATTTTAACGTGTGTGTGTGTGTGTTTTAGGAAGATGTCCGTGTTGGGGAGTTTATTAAACACCGGCGTGTCCCTGTGGAGAAGCTCCATGCGGCTCTGTGCTACACACCTGCACACAGGTAAAGGAGTCAGGCACCCCTAAAAGCGCCTGATTACGTCATAAACTTATTTGCATATGGAAGACATCTCATTTGCATATCCATTAGAATTTAATTATTATAATTAGTGTTGTTGTACACACTAAGGCCAAAAGTCAGATCGAAACACCTGCAAACCTGTGCGGTGTGAAAAATGTGTCTTTCGGTCTGTTTTTAATCTTTATTTATTTCTGATTTTCTCTTTGTGATTATGAAACCATTGTGTGTTAGGAGTGTGTTTAAGATTGCGGATGCACGCCATCCCTCCCCCGAAGCAGGTGGACCGGTGGACTGAGAAGAGGAGCATGTTCGGCGTCTACGACAACATCGGCATTCTGGGTAAGCAGCGTTACACACACACACACATTAATCTCTCACTGTCTGTTATCAGTCAGCCAGAATATTATTTTAATACTCAAAAATGCTTGTTTCTGATTGGCTGTGCATTCATTTAATATTTCAGAATCCCTTTAATACACATTGGGTCTCGTCATAATGTGTAACAATACAAACGAGTCGATGTCACTGTCACGCCCTGCCAACAGTTTCTCACCACTGAACTCTTCCGCTTAGGTGATTTTAAAGCCCACCCTAAACAGCTGATCCGGGGGCCTGAGTGGCTGCGTGGTTTCCGTGGTAACGAGTACCAGCGGCTGATAAGGAAGAAGAAGATGGTGGGAAACCGCATGATGACTGAGGACAAACACATACTGGAGAATAGACTGCGCTTCCTGTATCGCCGCTTCAACCGCTACGGCAAACACAGATAGACCTGCTGCGTGTGTGTGTGTGTGTGTGTGTTTAATTCATTAATGTCAAAACACATTTTGCCCTGTTCTGAATGTTAACTGAATCCTCACTGTAATATTAATACATCTGTTTATTTAAAAAAAAAAGGCTTTGTGTGACGATGATTCACTGTCTCGCAATCATAATTAACGACAGGTTCACCCTGATTAATAAATATGTTTACATTTAACACAACAATTCAGCCAAAATAGAAATTCTAGGCAAATGCCGCCAACCAAAACTGTTGCGAGGCAAACGCAGTTCAGCTGCAGGGGGGGGGGCACAAAAACTTCCTGGGTTTGTTGGTGAATCGGTGTCGTTGCTCCATCACTGTTATTCCGGTGGAGGTGGAGTTCAGTGTGAGAGGGAGTTCGGGCTCGGGAACGCCGTAAACGGATTCTCAGACATCACACACAGCTCCGACTCGGTCTGCCAGAAAAAAAAAATCCAACATCAATGCTTTATAACAGCAATTCGAGATGTTTAGTCAAACTCAGAGTTTTCCTTCACCTGAGCTTCTTTTTCTTTTGGAACCCGATGCCGCTTTTTCTTCGCTCCGCCTGATGGCTTGGTGGCACTCGGGGAGGAGCCTTCGTCTTCTCCTCCAGGGGTGCCGTCTATATTGTCTCCTTCCTCGTCCTGTTAAAACAGACGTTGTATATAAGTGGTGCTATTTATTTTTAGGAGCCTGTGTTGTCATGCAGGGCGACATACGCAGTTCCCTAGGGCGCAAAATAGCGCCCTCTTGTGACCATCATGTGCTCCTACACCCATATGTTAAGCAAAAATTAGTCCTAAAAGTGCACTTCTTTTGTTGATTTGCACTTTGTGTAACTGTTGTGTGAGTCTTTTAGTGACTGTTAGTCAAATTTGTTTGTTATTATCCCATTTTTTTTTTACTAGTTTATGCTTTATTTATGTATTCGTGTTATGTTATAGTAAAGGTTTTGAAAAATCTGCATTTTTTTGTGGTAGGTTGTGTGTGTGTGTGTGTGTGCGCGCTCAGGGGCCCAACAGTGGTGGCTTGGTGATGCTGAGAATCGAACCCTGGTTCTTCAGGGATCGGTCCAACACCTTAGCGACTGAGCCGCTGCCACCGCCGCCCCCTGAATAAAGGGGCACAAATGTACAGAGTGTGTTTAGAGAGTGTGTCTGACCTCGAGCTGTATTGTGAGCTCAGCGTTTCTGTAATCGTCTCCGTAAGCATCCAGAGTCTTCATGAGAAACCTAAAACACACACGCACAAACTTATGATTATTAACATCTCGTCGTCATTTGGTCCTTTCTGTAAAGATTCTCACAACAGTGTTTCATCATCATGCTAATAAATCCTTGCCTTCTCTCTTTCTTCAATCTGCGCGTGAGTCTCTGGACGTGATGAAGGCGAGCCAACGTCCTGCCGTTCACCTGATCACACAGATCGCACAGGTTTATACACCTGACAGATCAGAAAGTTACACCAAAAACAACAACAAAAAATACGCTCACACACTTGTTCCATCTCCTTGACCCTTTTACTCAAAGCCTGACATTTTCTCTTGTCCATGTCCCTCGTGTCCTTCTGCACGTCCTGAGGAGGTCCTCCACTGTCCAGGATCTCTGTGCCTCCTGAAGCCAACTCGACTCCCGCAGCCTCCAGTTCAGCTTCCAGGATGTGACCACCAAAAAGAGGAGGCAAAGCAAGACCTGAGAAATCCTCCATCATCTACAACACAGGATCCCCATGACTTCACACCAAACAAACAAACAAACAAACAAACAAACAAACACACATGGAATACATTACATGACTTACTTTGTGTTAGCGATTAAAACTGTAACTTGGTTGGTGTCGCATCAGCAGGAAAAAGGTCTCTGATATAATTATCAATTAATAATAATAAAAAAAAACCATTTACTTTATACATAATCTTTCAGTAAGTTCATAGCATCTATCAGCGTTCCTACAGCAGCGCCGCAGGTTTACGTCGCATTTTGATTACGTCACGGATCCACAATCAACCCGGTGCTGGGAAACGTCATTTGTTTGTTAAAGGTGTAAAAATAAATAGTTGCTAAATTAATTATATTACAATAATTGTTATAATTTTAATTTTTATAGACGAATAAAATTATATAAATAAACAAACAGTGGCTAATGAGGTCACGTGCCATATAACGTATTTATTTACGGTGTAATTAAATACATTTACAGCATTTGGCAGGCGTCCTTATCCAGAGCGACTTACATTTATCTCATTTATACAAGTGAGCAATTAGGGGTTAAGGGCCTTGCTCAGGGACCCAGCGGTGGTGACGGGAATCGAGCCCACAACGCCTTAAGCATAAGCCACCACTTTCCCTAAATATTGACGTTTAAATTATCTAATTTCATAAAATAAATTAATTAATAACTGATAAATAATCTGGAAAAAAATATTATGTTCTATAGTAAATTATTAATCAACAAGCTACAATCTATTGCAACAAGCGGAGCTGTTTCGGTAAATTCTCACAAAAGCTTTTAAACTGACATTTTTTTTAAACCTGTCGCGTTTAAAATACGTAATCCCTTGCCATCGAATCCGAATCAGTAACGTCACTGGACTTGGAACTACATTTCCCAGCCGGAACTTTAACCAGAACTACACGATCCAACATGGCGGGCGGTAAGAATGGAAGCGCGATTTATGTTGAAATTAATGCTCTTTAACCGTCACAGCGTTTATAATCCGTACATTTGCGCTGAAATGATCTTTAAAATGAGTGTAAACATGTCGGTTATTGGATACGTGCTGTATTTCGGTGTATTGAGCCGGAAGTGACCTTGGGTCGACTGGCGGTTGTGCTGTTTAGTGTGTTTATGCTGTAATGATATAAACATTAATTATACGGAAAAATAATTCTGGATTATTATTAATTTTTTTTTTTAGAATTTAATCATTATTATCATGTCGTTGTTTTTGTTTCAGTTGGAAAGTTTCTGAAAAACGCCTGGAATAAAGAGCCCGTGTTGACGACAGCCTGTGGCCTCGGAATCGCCGGTCAGGAAAATGAAACTAAAATAAAACTTTTCCCTTCAAAATAATAATAATAATAATAAAACATCATAACTTTAAAATAAAATAAAATTCTTTCATTTTATGTTAATAATGTTTTTTAAATTTTGTTTGTGCAGAGCAAACTAAACCATACCAGCCTATAATACTTATAAATAATAATATTAACATTATTGCCTAAATAAACAATTAATGTAACATATAACATTTAATGTCAGTAAAAGATTTATTTATTTATAAGGAAATATTACACTTAACCTTTATAGGAAGTACTGTGGCATTATTATCATCATCATCATCATCATCATCATTATTATTATTATTATTAAAGCCAAAATATCTTACAGCATTCGGCAGATGCTCAGCAGTGGCAGCTTGGTGGTGCTGGGATTTAAACCCATGATCTTCTGATCAGCAGTTCAGCACCTTCATCACCAAGCTACCACTTCCTTATCAAAGCTGGCCCATAAAAGTTATCGTTAAAATAAACTATATAATGTTTAACAATAAATTTACACACATAAACTCTAATAACTAAACTTCTAATACATCAGACCGTAATCCGTATAACAATCACACACACACACACACGTTTGTTAAGCAACAGAATGCTGTCCTATTAGTAAATGAAGTGACGTTTTACTGTTGACTGTTCACAGCTCTGATCCTGCCGCTGGTGAGCCCTTACACCAAATACACGGCCATGTTGAACCAAGCTACACCCTACAACTACCCAGGTGAGGGATTCAGTCACTGCAAAGCACCACCTGGTGGCTGATTTCATGCCACCCGCGTTTCCCATATTAACGCTCTCTGCGCTCCAACCGACAGGATTTTTTACATTTTTTTACATTTTTCCCCCCCCATAGTTCCTGTACGAGATGATGGAAACCTGCCTGACGTCCCTGCTCATCCGTGTGATCCACAGGGCGCGAATTTGGATTGGCTGAAAAACTTTTAATAAGCTAAATGTATAAATAGATAATAGTATTCCGCAGCCTTGAATCTGTACAGATCTCCTTTTCCAATCAGTGTGTCTCAATAAATATTCGCTATTTAATAGCGTGTCTTGTTTCTCATTTTATAACCTGTTTTATTTTTATTATTATATCCCATTATTTTTATATATATATATTATACACACACACCCCAGGGCTGTCCCAAAATTTTTTTATACGTAGAAAAAATATATTTTTATTATAAAAAACATCTTTATTTACTATAATCTGCTCTACATCACTACTATTGTTTTGTGGTTCCTCCACTGCTGAAGGACACATACAAGCTCAGCTGGAGTTCTGCTTGTAATGGCGTTGGTGATACGTTAAGATGATTTATGTTATGTATCTTTACCTGATACTTCCTGGGCCTTCGAATGCCCCCAAGGATAAAAAAAAAAAAATCAAGTGGGGTGAAATCTGGGGGATCTGGAGAAATGGTTTTCATATTTTTTTGTATTTTTCCTATGTATGGATGGACATGTCCAGAGGAGGGATAGTGAATATATCGGTAGGAGGATGTTAGAAATGAAGCTACCAGGCAGAAGGTAAAGAGGAAGACCAAAGAGGAGGTATAGGGATGCGATAAACGAGGACATGAAGTTAGTGTGTGTGAGTGAAGAGGATGTAGAGAATATGACATTTTAAAAACCACAATAAAATCGATTAAAGATGTCTTTTATTTCAATTCTTAAACAAAGTGTTAGCTAACAAAAATCACAAAACTGTACAAACTTCTAAACTGCGTCAACTTTTAGCATCACCGAGTTTAGAATCAGCAACGATATCGAACAAAAAACACATTCAGTGTCACCGTCAAATAACTTCGTCTGTATAAACCGGATTAATTTCATTTTCTTTACTTATTTAACTAAACTTAAAAAATATATAGAGAGAAAATTAAGTATTATAGTGAAAATTAAGAGAGACGACAGTCTAAAAATCACAGTGTTACATATTCATGTACAAAATGTACGTTTTTTTAGAAATTTGAAGGAAATATATCTCGGGGGGGGGGACCAATAAAACATTTAAAAGTGAAAATAAAAATTTATTTTACAGTCTAAGGATTTGAGTCTAAGATCATTTTTACATTTATAAAGGCACGTACTAATGTAAAGAAAACACATCACATTTTTTTTTTTATTACATAAAATTGCAAAATATACGTCAATACAAGTTTTCTACAAGGCAGTGAGTGTGTGTGTGTGTGTTAAAATTTCAACGTAGCATCTAATTAAACACAGGCACATAATAGACATAAACATGACCAAAAAAAATGGCATTAAATGTTTACAGAAATCCGACATAAAATAAAAATACTACATCGAAAAGGATTTGATTTCTCATATACGTACATGGCGCTGTTGAGGTTGGATTTTAGCTCGGCGTCCCCCACACCGCATCCCTCTAAATAAAGAGGTCTGTCCTCTGCTGTCCTTTCCCTCTGAATAAAGGCTGATAAATGCCTAGAACTACAGTATATCTACGAATAGACTGAATCACGTTAGATGTTATAAAGAATTCCCGCTTCCTCTCAGCTGTAGAAGCTAAAAGTCACAAACACTTTTTGTCTTTTTTTAAATGTTATAGCTTTTAGTGGAAGACGTTTATACAATTGTATAGAAATAGTAACAACCAATCAGCTGATTCACTTGCCCTTTAAATCGCCTGAAATTTCTCGACAATAAAGAAAGAGCAATCGATTAAAAGTAAAACACCAGATCAAATTATTCCTTCTGCAACACATCCGCACTTTCCCAAACTTTCTCCATCACTTCCTGAAGTTTCTGTCGATCTCTGAACATCTTTCACCTTCACAGATTACAATCTAAATAGAGCAATAGTAAGAGTAATCATTTCTTCTTATTATTATTTCTTTATTACTCACCGAAAAAAAAAACCCCACAACTGACTTTCAAGTGACTCCAGATTCTTACAGGATCCACCTGCTGCTTTGGCCTCTGTAATAATAATAATAATAATAATAATAATAATAATAATAATCGCTGTACTGTTAATACTGTTATCATGGCGAAGTCAAACCCACATCGCATCCTTACAACGGAAACAATAACATGAGAAGAAGCGAATGCAGGAGCTGCTGTTGCACTGGAAATGACTCAACACCTTTCGACCAATCACAATGAAGAATTCTACAGCACCGTGTTAAATTCTTATATAAAATATATCTCCAACTGGAACTTACGATCGGTAACCTTCAATATCCCGACTACCATTTTTCAACGAGAAAAAAACTAAACAAAAAACATCAAGACCACAGACCTTCTACAATGTCACTTTCCGGATCCTTCATAAGACTGGAAAGATCCTTCATAAGATCCTTCAAAATACTGTATTTTATCAAATAAGATAAGAAAATTCCCAAACATTCCTTTATGCCACAAACACACATTAGCAGAACTCAAAGGATATCCGAAATAGCTCAAGGCAAAAAACACAGATCTCCACTTTAGAGCTCTAGATATGTGCACTTTGGAGGCACACTAGCAAGGTAGGGTTGGGAGAAAGATGTAATGTTGCTAAGAAAAAAATGTGATAAAGCTAGCTAATGTTTGAGAAGATATTATTAATTATAACACCTTTAAAATTCACTTACATAAGACAGATGTTTGATAAAAGCTAGGCAAACAATAAAATGCTAGCTATCATTTTCAGGGAAATGTACTTGGCTAACTAAATTTGCTAAAATATACGATCATTTCTTATAGACTATTTTATTTTAACTGTACCATTAACTAGCTATCAGTTAGGAGAGAAATAATTTTCTAGCTAATGATTGAGCGACGCTTTCAATGTAGCTAGAATAGCTAAAATATAGCTATTTAACATATGAGCGATAAAATCACCAATATAAGTAGATAGTTAATATTTGAGATACAATTTAATAGCTAGGCATTTGCCAGCTAAATTTTCAAGGCTGCTAAACATTTGACGCAAACATTTGCTAATGACTAGCTAACATGTGAGAGAGAATGGTAAATTAGCCAGCTAAAAAATTTAGCTGTAATTGTAATGTTCTAGCTAAAAATACTGAGAACACTAATTTGCTAGCTAATGATTGTAAGACGCAGAGAATGTAGCTAGTTAACGTCTGAGAGAAAGTTTAAACAAAACTAGCTGAATTTTGACTTTGGAAAATTGAAGGAAACTAACTAAAATTTAAGAGAATTTGAATAAAGCTAGCTACAGTTTTAGCGAAAATCTGAATACACCCAGCTGAGACAGTTGAGACCTAGACAGAGCGGCTGATATTTGTAAATATCTCGCTAACATTTGAGGGAAATGTAGCTAACAGAAAGTCTGACAGAAATGTGTACTTTGTGTTTGTTAACTGATAGAAACAGTTTACTAAGATACTGTAACTTTGACTAAATTTTAACAAAACGCAATTAGCTTTGTGTCTTTGAGAGCAACAAAACAGAACACCTCATGATGTGGTTTTGGCGGTAAATCAGCTAGAGCTCTAAAATGGAGATTTCACTTACAAGGCCAGACAGCATAATAAACTTAATACTGACTTTAAATATGTATAAACACATAACCTAACCTGATTTCTGGCACACACCTGAGCCATAATGTGAGAACATTTTTTGGCACATTTTTTTAATACTGTACCTGTTCATAAGTTTGAGTAATAATTCATCATTTGTACAATCTGTGAATCGAATATTTAACCGAAATATAAAATGGAACCTTCTTTAATGAATAAAGAAATAGCCATATCAGTATTTTTTGTCACAAGATGTATAAATTTACTGGCTTTTTTATCAGATTCCAAATTACTGAAATTACTTATTAAACTTCCTCACAATTATTTATGTAAAAATAATCATTTTTTTTTTATCAATCCAAACAAAAATAAGAAACAAACTAATTGCTGTTCCTTTCTACTCGATGAGTGGAGCCGAGCGATCGTTGGTTACGGTCTTCCTCAGGCGGATATGAGCGAACGGATTCATCCTGAGGGGGGCGGGATATGCAAATTAGCATGCTAATGAGTAAAAGAGCAGTGAGATTTGTAGCGCGTAAGCGCAGGATGATGGCGGTTTACCTGGTGGGAGACGGAGGGGGAGACCATCGGTCAGCGGTGAACTGTAGTGAACACAGGGGTGAAGGGATGAGTGTCAATCCAACATTAACATTTCTGCATTTGGCAGACGTCCTTATCCAGAGCGACTTACATTTATCTCTTTTATACAACTGAGTAATTTGGGTTAAGGGCCTTGCTCAGGGGTCCAGTTCGGGCAGTTTGTCTGTGCTAGGAATTAAACCCTGAGCTTCCAAATAGCAGTCCAACACTTTATAACAACTTAACCACTGCGCTACTACTTTTCCAATAGTCGAAATAGTGTTAAATGTTACACTAATCTAGATTTTTTTATTTTCAGAGAAAAGAGAAGATTTAAGGCTGGACAAAAAACAGTCAGAGTAACAACTGTTTCAGACTTGCAAGGCTTTTGGCTGCATTTTTGCGCAAAAAAAGATGCCAAAAATGTAAACGTGGACAAAACTTAGGTCAAAATTTATTTTATAAATATTTATATATTTATTGTCAAATGAATTTTGAGTTGCAATTATTCAACAACTGTTTTTTTGAGCTTATAACAACTATGCAAATTTATTTTACGCTTGCAATGTCGCGTACACTAATATTGCAAATATTACCCTGCGCATGCAAATCTTTTTGGCATCATTTTACCTTCATAACATTTCTGTAACAATACCACCTTCTCAGCATCAGAGGGCACCATCACCTGAGTTCTAGCTCTGCTGTAGCATTTCCGCTATCACTTCCGGTTAGCTAGTTTTATATGCTAGCTACACTACAAATTGGTGGTTATATAAGTAAACCGTCTTCTGCAATATGGATTCTCAACAGCCTGGTGCGTCACAATTTCCCTAAAAAGCAATGCATGCGTGTGTTTTGGCTTGGTAAAACATACACATTTGCTGGATTTTTCCTTTATAACAAAGCCGACATTAATAAGATTATCTTCATTACCGACTGACGTCTTTACGCCCTCGGTGTGCTACAATCTTGCGCTTTCGCTTACGGCAGATAATTATTCTATTGGGATAACTGTTGTTATTGAATTATTGTCCAGCAGACAGATATATAGTCTTGTATATGGACAGAGTAACAGACAGATAGACAGATAGAAGGACAGACTGACTAATCAATCTTGATCCTATACAGCTAGACAGGCCAACCAACAAATAGACAGACAAAGTGTTTTACAGACAGACAGCTAATAGCTGAATGACATAACAGAACATATAAAAGACTATAAGACTGTTCTCATGTGACTCACCTGCTCTTTACCCTTCTGCTCAGCATGTCCTGGACTCATGCGTCTGGTGTCAGGGTTCATCATGCTGTATGGGCGTGGCCTGAATGTGCTGATCCCCCGCTCCTCCTCAGAGTCTGGACTGAGCTTCACAAACTCACCTGCAGGGGGCAGCCTGTCTAACTGACCCATACTTGTACTGTTTAACTTGGACAGACCCGGAGAACTAAAAGGACAGAAAGACACTATTAACACACTTTTGTGATTCCATGGTCCATAGAGTACAGAGCTGGAGTCAGACCTGACAGCGTCTTGTTGAGTCGGAGTCGATGTGTGCGGGAGTGGCTGTGTGTAGGAGAAGGGAAACCATCCTTTTCTTTAGAAAACACAACAGCTCAATTTAGAATATTTATTTGAACACAAACATATAGTGTACCAAATATATCTACACAAATATATCTATAGTCAAACAAATGGGGTTTTTTTTACCGCCCAGTTCTCTCGTTCTGTCCGTAGTGCCATCCGTCTCTCGGCTCACTTATCAAAAGATTGACAACATCCCCGGGAAGGAAGGGCAGGAGAAATGAGCCTCCTCTCTCTCCTTTTTCTATCCTGTCACTAGAGCTGGGCGAGTGTGAGAACAGTGCCTCCACCTGGAGTGGGGGACAGAGAGGGAGTACACGGGGTAGAGTGGAACCTGAAGGGGAAAAAAAACAAACATTTAGCTATCTTCGGGATAATTTCAAAAAAAAAAGAAAAATAATTCTTAGATATTATTCAGATTGTTACTTTATGATAAGTGCATTGAGAATGTAATGTAACTAATTACCCATAAATCCTGTTCGCAACTCATTTGTTTGTTTCCTTGGCAACGGCAATGTAGAGGTTGCGTAGGTATCAGTTGCCTTGAGCAGTAGAGGGTTATAGGCTGGAGGAGAGAAGGCAGAGGGTGGTACGGGAGTAAGGGCACGAGAGAGAGGTGCACTGTGGGGCAGGGGTGGAGTATGGGGGGTGCTAGGGGGTGGAGCCAAGCCTTGTAGAGAATTAAGGGATGAAGCAGAGGCGGGGCTAAGAGAGAGAAATGCAGAACCAGAGGGCGGAGAAAGCAAGCACGGAACACCTCCTGGCGGCACAGAGGTAGGTTGTGGGTGGGCAGGGCTTGGAGAGGTGCTGATAATGTGGGTGGTGCTGTTTAGTGAGGAGATGGAGCGAGGGGTGGGATCAGATGAGCAAGATGATCCACCGCGCTGATGCTGGGAGCGATTGCTGGAGTCGCCATTCGGTAGGGGTGGGACTTCCTGTATGGACAACCTCTGTAGGAGTAAGTGGCGACAAAATTATCCAGATTGAATCACTTTCCTAATTATTTTAAAGTAACCCTGTTGCAGGATACAATAAAAGCTGTACCTGCTCTCCAGACTGAGCCGAGCCCAGTTTAGTGTGTCGTAAGACTTCTGCTATCCCAGAAGCCCCGGTGCTCTGAGGGGCCGTGTGACGCAGCAGGTTCAGCGCTCGTTCTGGTAATTTTGTTGGCTGGGAACAAGACTGTTGCCATGATGACAACTTTTGTGCCAAGAGCTCACGTACCTGTAGAAAACGTGTAATTTTAGTGTCAAAGGACAAAGTATAAGTGTGGTGTGTTACCGAATTGTTTACTTGCTTGTTTGGAACTGTTTTTTTTGAGAGGTTGTTACCATTTATTTTGGGTAGTCGGAAGTGGTACAAAAAGCTGCAGCTGGGTAACATATCTTGGGTTACAGTTGTGATTTATTGGAAGTGGTGGTAGATTTTTTTGGGAGTTTATCATTGTTGGCTGTGGTTGTGCGTTGGGAGTTTATTGTAGTGAGCTGTAGCTGTGTAACGTACAGTGATAATTGATGATGCTGGGTTAGTAGTTGGAGTGTCAGTGGTGGTAGATGTAGCGGGTGGCCGTAATGGTTGTTTATAGAATAGTTTGTGATTATGTGCATTTGGTCCCGCTGTACCCTGCAGTGGTAGTTTATTGTAATTAGCACCACTTTGTTGTAGTTGCGTAAGGTAAAGTATTCCCTACACATTTGATTTGTTGCCGTTTATCATGTTGTAGCAAAGGCTAGTTGTGATCAGCTGCAGTTGTGTACCTTGTTGTGGTAGTTAATGAGCAGCTTGGTGACAGAGCACTGGCGGTCCACCAGGAAGCAGTACCTCCTCCTTTCCTCGGTGAGAGCCGAGCGATAACCTACAGCTACCAAAGAGTCCAACTCCGTCTGCCTGCGACTCATCAGCTCCACAAACTGACACAGGGACAGGGACAGGAAAGACTTTGTTCGTTATTGTTTCTTATAAAGAACCGCCCGCTATCGTGTTGTGTTTGTAATGGCAGTCGGATGAACCTCACACACATACAGAGTGAAGGAAAAGATGGTTCAATGTGAGAATAAAATCAAAACAAAATTGACAAAAGCAGGAAGCGAGGTCCATCTTTCCAGCTTTCCGAAACTTTCCAATATTTTACATTTTTTCCCATAACTTTACTTTAAGCCTGTTGTTACATGAGTTTAATCAATGATGTTAAAGCACAAACTAGAATGTTATTACCCAAATTTTACACCATGTTCATTTCAGACAATCACATAATAATAAAACCAAAAAACAAGCTAGAAAAATAAAACGAACAAGCTACAACTAATATTTTTAGTTATTTAGGGTTACAATCAACACACCAGTCATGTCACCTTTTCTATATTTTATTGCAATGCAATTTTTACAATATTTAATAAGTATACTTCATTTACATATTATTTCGATGTATGATTTTTGATTTATTAATTCATTATTATCAATTCTGGTACTTGATAAATACAGGGTTCATTTAAAACATCTTTAATTTTATTTCTGAATCTTGATTTTAAGAAATATATTTTGTTCTACGCTCACATTTCATCTTTTTTCCTATTTTTAAATAATTGTCTTGTTTTACAGGAATAATATTGAACTGCTTTTTTTTTTTCAAATTTAGTAAACATATAATATTAATCTAATCTTTATAGAGAACACTGGGACATTAGACATGGTGATCTACAGATAACATGCCTAAAACCCCAGACTTTAAGCTAAAACCGGTCCAGTATATTATTAATACGTGATCACTTGTATCCGTCTACCTGCATTTCTCGGTCTCCGTATTTATTCGGGTGGCGACTGCCTTGACTTTTCCTGCGTAGTTTCTTCAGCTGTGACTGGCAGCGTTCGATCGACTCCGCCTTCGACCTCCGCTCGCTCTGGTATTTCTTCAGTGTCGCCTAGAAACAAAACTCTTTAATCCCAAATACTTAACCTATTAATATCTTAGCTAGTTAATAGAACGGAGACTAGCACAATTCAGTTTTTAAAAAAAAAATACAGACTCACGGTGAGAAATTTAATATCAAGGTCGAGCTTCTGTTCCAGCTGAGAGAGAAGTTCAGAGTGAAACAGCTTCAGCTGGCGAAAGAAAGAAAAAAGGAATAAATACACAAGATCTTTTTTATTACTTTCTGAATTGCCCCTATAATCAAAATCAATTATTTCTTTATCTTATTCTATCTATCTATCTATCTATCTATCTATCTATCTATCTATCTGTCTGTCTGTCTATCTGTCTGTCTGTCTGTCTGTCTGTCTGTCTGTCTATCTATCTATCCATTCATCTATCCATCCATCCATCCATCCATCCATCTATCTATAATGTGCTTCTTTTTTTGTTAGTTTGTTTCTTTCTTGATGGATGGATGGATGGATAGATGTTGGGCCCCCTACCACAACCATTCCGCACCAAACATGATATTACATCACTGCTAGTACTGTTACTAATAAAAAAAAACCCCAGATATATTAATGGCGCCTTAAAATGGTGTGCCCCTAGAACCCTAACTCCCCCGCCCTTGCCTACTGTACATTTTATTCACATCGGTATGCCATGTTTATATTTATGAGATAAAAATGTAAAAAATTCTAAAAAAGCAATTAAAGTCGAAATGTTTATTGAAAATTAGTTAAATTCCGGGGTATTCCTATACAGTCTTGTCTGTGAACGTATACACAATTCCTGAATGTGCACGTATCTTATTATAATTATAATACTATTGTTTTTTTTCCACATGGCAAATGAATAGAGGGCTGTAAATAAAATAAGCAGCATGTCCGTCCCCTATGCAGTCAGTACATTCATATTTCATCAGGAGCTGAGCAGAACATTTCTGGAAACATATCATGGACAAAAAGAAAACCCTAACCCTAACCAATCAATACAATGTGCACTCACCACGTCCTCTAACTGCACCTGGATCTGTCTGTGCACCTCGGCCATCTGGAACAGTGTGTCACCTGCAATAAAGACAGAAAATCAATACGCACAAAGATGCACAAATACACAACATCTCGCACACAACCGGAAAAACCTGCCAGATATAGCGGTATACACTGACTGACTCCAGTGCAAACCAGAAATATACCCGGTGATTTTTCAAGCTAAATATGGCTGATAACGTGTGTTACATAATATTTGAAAAAAGCACACAAAACTCACTGTTAATTGAGTCATCAGCAAGAATTTGCAAACAATTTAGGCTAATTTTTAAGATGGAAAGCTGTTAACAGCATAAAGACGGAGAGATTTTACAATAAAAATAAGACAAAACAATTAGGAGTATCAACATTTCTCTCAGAAAAGTTAACAAAAGACTTCAAAAACAAGTCTGTGTAGCTAAAAACTGCGACCGATGTTATACTTGGCGCTAATTGCTAACCAAACGTCTGTGGTAATTCTGTCAGTTTGGCTTTTTTAATAATAAATACACCAATACAATACAAGACTTTTCATGTGGTAAACTGTGTCGTCATTTATAAAAAAAAATACAAGATTATATCGAAGTTTTTGACTGTGTATTGGTAAGTTTTTCCACCCAGGTTCTGGAAGGTTCCGTCTAGTTGCTGTAGAAGAATTTCACTGTTTTAGGACTATTTCCTGGTGCAACCGTGACTGTTTTAAAAACAGAAGTGAAACGGATCAAAAAAAATGCAGTAGTAGTAGAATAAATGAACAATTTACAACAAAGTGGTGTTAGCATGTGTCATAAAAGCGCATTTAAAGCTTTACCAAACCTTTTTTCAGTAGTTTAACAGCAAACCTGACAGAAATGTCGATGTTTCTGATTATTGTGTCACGTTTTTTTGGAACTGGAGCCTGTGTAAAACACCGAACTGTGAAATTGTAACACCAAAAGCGTTAGCTTCTATTTTTTTCTAGCTAAGCTTGCCCAGCAAAGGTCCTCTCAGAACCTTGGATAAACATGGCAATATGTGTATTGATAATTACACACACACACACACACACACACACACACACACTTATACTGATAATTAACAGAGATGACACGATTGCTCCTGTTCCCGCCCTCATTAATATTCATACATGATTCCAAATATGCAAATTCCCTCCTCTCTCACGGTACTCTATACATTTATTTCCCTTCTCTCGGTTCTAACTTGTTGTCTGTTTTATGTCACCCCCTCAGCCTGGGAGTGTTGCATGTGTGTCCCCCCGCTGAATAACACTCTGTGTGTGTAGTTTGGCATGCGGCCCTTTTTCTTCACCCCCTCCAATTCTCTCGTCCACCCCCACTGCCTCCAGCGGCACAATGCGATCATGTGGTGTTGTTAATCTTTCAACAAAGACCCCTCTCTTTTTCTCTCTTTCCCTTATTTTCTCTTTCTCTCTTTTACGATACATTCGTTTGTTTTAACGGTACGGTTCTAATCTTTTCTGTCCCTGTCCTCTAGTCCCTCTCCTTTATCTTTACTCTTTTATTTACTTGCCTTGTTGGTCTCTCTATGTCCTTTCTCTTCTTTTTTCATCACCTTTACTACATCCATCTATATCTCTCTGTATCTCTGCCTTTTTTAAATTTATTGTCTCACCCCCCCAGTTTTTGTCTCACTTGCCTCATTAACCTTCAATACCTCTCTCCCTCTTTTTTACATTCCTCTTTTTATTCTGCACTCGTCTTTTCCGTTTCTGTACTTCCCCTCCTTCCTGACTCTTCCATAGTAACCAGAATTCCTCATTTTTGTCTCATATCCTTTTTTTTTTATTTCCCTCTTTTTCTACTTTCCTTCGTCTTTTCCATCTCTTCTCTTTCAGTCCATCTCTCACTTCCTTCACTTGAATTTTTTTTCTCTCTCATTAAATGAATGTTTCCTTCAACTTCATTATATTCCTTTTTCCTTCTCCGTCTCCCCTCATTCTTGTCCTCATTCTTTTTTCTTGCTCTCCTTACCCAGTTCTTTCGAGCTCTGGCTGTCACTGGCCAGTTCTCCCAGTTTAACCAGCGCGTCGAAGTAGCCTTTGGCTGCGACAGTCACTCCTGCGCAGAGGGGAAACAAGAAGAGAGAAATGAGAGAAGGATGGAGAGAGAGGATACATTTTCAAAATTAATACTGTATTTTAGTTTACAATAATTTTATTTGTAAGTCATTACTAAAAAGTCGTTACCCATCTACTGGTCCCGATGTGGGCTGCTGATGCTGAATCAGCTTTCACACATGCTATGTCTGTGATTGGCTGGTGGTGTTATCATTGCCCCTCCCACCCAAATTAAACAAGCAATTTTGGCAATTTTTTAGCTAACAGATGGAAATTCTATGATTCTGTTCCATCCATTGATTAGTTTTACACACTTTATTTCACACTAATTATTTTAACAATATTATCCACCATGCTGGTAGGGGAACTACTAAAGTGTATAGCAGGTGGTTGCCAGATATTTTTGCAGCCACAGATGCCTGTCGGATTTCTTTCATAAAGAGTATTTAAAAGAAAAGGCCACAGAGCTTTCGATTTCGAGTTTTAAGTCAACCTTGGTGCTTGGATTAAAGATTATAAAAATGTTATGTCCTGGACCCCCCTAAAGGTCCCTGAAACCCATGTTGAGAAACACTAATCTACTGGAATGTTCATTTAATTCCTTTTTATCTTACAATATTTCATATATTTAATCATATTTTCTTACCTGTCAGCGCTTTCTCATAATGTTTGCCCATGGTAACAAAGTTTTTCAAACTGGGGTTAAACTGCTCCAGAATGCCCTGAACACACACACATACACACACACACACACCTCAGACACTCTAAAATGTAATATTTTAATTTAGCAACATTGCACTTGGAGGAATGCCTACATTTACTTTATTGCTGGTTGCCATGGTGATACCAGTGATGCCCCTCTGTGGTTATCAGGGGCACTGTTAGCAATTTTGGGCCATATGAAAGAATATGTTGTTGGGCCCCCTAACACGCCCATTCTGCAGTGTTACAACTAGTAAAACAGATCTCTGCAGGCCCCAAAAGTGTGTGGACTATTATATACGTCCTAACCCCATCCCTCCAGTGGCGCACCAGGTGGTAAATATAAAATAGAAGCTTTACTGACGGGAAATTGAACATACTTGTGCTACAATGAAAAATTTTAGAAGATTCACACTATTTATTCGAAACAGGTGTAAAGGTAAAATCAAGGGGCGGAGCTAGTAAGCAAATTAAAAAAACAGGAAGTACCTTGTAGACGTTTTCCGTCATTTTGTTCACCTCGTCAGATCTTGACATGGTGCCGCTGTCACTTCAAACGCGATTCTTGTAGTCTGAATGAAGCCGTGGCCACCTACAGAAATACAAAGTTTACAATGCTAATATAATCAGGGGCGCCACTAGCAATTTTGGACCCTATTAAAGAATATGAGGTTGGACCCCCTACCACACATTACTTATAATAAAACAGATCTCCGGAGGCCCTTAATGCATGCAAGCCCTTTGATTTGTCCAAACACCCGCTACTGGAAATAGTAAAAGTATTTATTTGTGATACTTTTGTTTCTCTTTTTTTTTAAAGATATTGTTTGCCTTTATTGATAGGACAGAGGGATGACATGGGGACGATAGATAGAGGTGGGACCGGAAAGGACCAGAACTGGAATGGAATCCGGGTCGCCGGAGTGTCTGGGTGTCGGCACCAGCCACTTTTGTTTCTCTAACTTTATGGCTTTGTATCATTACATTATACAGATGTGTTAGCGCTGGGACGTTTCAAGAAGTCTTACAATCAAGCTTCAGTTGTACATTGTTAATGTTAAAACTTACAAAGCGCTGACACTGGACACTCCGTTAATCCATGTCTCTACGGAAAACTTGACTACGTCAGCAATAAATAACAAAGTCCCTAAGGAATTTTTATTGTTAAAACGTTAGCATTTCACTGTCCCAGAATATCATCTTTATGCTAAATACATTCTAATGGCCATGACGTGTGTGGTGTTTCAAACGTCCATGTTAATTTAGGAGAAGAGAATTATTAGGCTAGAAGTATTAGGCTGTCAATCTTGTCCTGATGTCAAAACTGCCCTTTATTATAATTAATATTTCTAGCTATAGAATGACTATATATGCATGACTATATAGAAACATTAATCTCATGTAAATTTGGTATTTTAACATAATTATCTCGAATACCAAACTGGTAGTTCAGTGTATATGGGTAATTCAGTGAAAAAAAACCAAAAACTTGTGAGTGTGTGTAAGTGTGTGTGAGGGAAAGACCACTAAACAAACAAGTCTGCAATCCTTCCAGAGTTTTCCACTGGGAAAGAAGATGGAATTCCAGGGTGGATTATCCGCTCAGACAGAAGCCTGGAGCAAAGTCACCCACCTGCCCCACACACACACACACACACACACACACACTCGCTGTTCTATCAAAGAACACTCATTACCCTCAAAGCCTTGAGCCTTCTTTTCTTTAAATATCTCACACACATGCAGTAGACCGATCCCCCCCAAAAAACATCAGTAGACGTGGTAGAAATTATTCTGCACCAAGAAGGTTCACTTCATTCTAAGTGCCCTATTATTTTAATCTTCACTTAAGAGAACAAATTCTCAAATTCAGCAAAAGTTAATTTCCGAGTAAAATGCGGCTTGTGGGAGGAAAAATAAAATGCGATATTGTTGTCAGGCATATTTTCTATGCAGATGGCAAATGTATTGAGACACAAAACAGGGATTATAAGAGATGATGCTGGTGGAAGAGATGCAAGAGAGATAGAGAGAGACAGAGACAGCGAGACAGACAGCGCAGAGAGAGAAAATAAGAGAATTAAAGAGAGTAAGAGAGGAAAAGTAAGAGAATTAGAGGGTGTGTGTGTGTGTGTGTGTGAGAGAGAGAGAGAGAGAGAGAGAAAGAAAGAGAATTAAAGAGTAAGAGAGAGAGAGAAAGTAAGAGAATTAGAGGGTGAGCGAGAGCGCGCGTGCGAGAGAGACAGAGAGAGAGAGACAGAGAGAGAGAGAGAGACAGAGAGAGATTAAACTTGACCCAGTCGGTGTAAGGGTGTCAGTAGAAGCGTGTGAAAGTAAGTGCACACTTTTAGAGTAGATTTACCAGTTTTTATGTTAATCAGCTGTGAAACTGCACAAGAAAAAATGAAGGAGAAGCACCTGTTGATCTATTCTCCGTGTGTGTGTGTGTGTGTGTGTGTGTGTGTTACTACTTACCGGCTCTGTGTGCATCAACTCCACTTCTATTTGCTCCAGCTCTCCGTTAATCCCGCTGTTCTGTTTCGCGCTCGTTTTACGCGCACCGCCTTTGCGCACTCATCCAATTAAAACGATCAATTAATTTTTGGTAAAAGTAATACAGATTGTTTGATAAACCCGCGCGCGCTCCTCCTGCTCCCAATCTCTCTCTCTCTCTCTCTCTCTCTCTCTTCCTTCTCTCTCACACTTTCTCGCTATCGGACAATGTCCTCTCTCACTTCAAATACCGCGTCCCAAATGCACATCTAGAGCAGCGCGTAGGCGACGCGTCTTATCGCGTTAGTGTGCGAAAGCATTCATTTTTACACCATTGAGTGCACTTTTAAAAGGGGAAAAAGGGGAGAGGATGCATTTGGTGTTCGAGGCCCTCCCACTTTCACTCACATCACACACGCGAGCGCGCGCGCACCCCTTCATTCGGGGGTGAATAACAATGAGTTTGGACACTGGCAGTGAGAGGAATAATGACCAGGGCGCACTGACAAATCTATCTCTCTTCCCTAGTTGGGACACTGGGTGACACGGTAGCCTTGGCACCCTATGTAGGGCACTAATTTGAGCAAGGAGTCCTGTTTGGACTTCAGCCCGAAGTCTTTACAAACCCCGTATCCTTTTCTACATCCTCCCCCCTGCAGCACTTTTCTCATTCACACGGCTCTGACTCTTACATTAACGTGTGTGTGTGTGTGTGTGTGTGTGAGAGAGAGAGAGAGTGTGTGTTTGTGTGAATTGGAAAATGTGATTGAAAATTCTCTTTCTATAAATATCACATAAACGTCTCCTTACAAAATATAGTTTAAATTTTCATCCGTTCTGGATTAAGTGGCATTTCCGTTGCCATAGAAACGATACCAGGGTACAGGAAGCACACACACACACACACACACACACACACACACAACATATACAAGCCGCAAAGACACACAAGAAGGTAAGCTTAAAAACACACTTTCTTATTTCCACTTGCTTTCTAATAACAGATCCTTCACTTCATTCAAGTTTATTTATTCTCTGGGTTTGACCTTTGACCTCTTCATTCCTTTGCTCCGAGTAGAAACAGAAGTGTGGAGGTCAAAGGTCAACGCTAAGCCTCGGTGCCGGGGTTGAGAAAAAGGTAACAGGATTTATGTTGAGCAAGCCTGGAGCCTGTCTCACATCTTCACCTCATGACCATCAGACAAAGAGACAGAGAGACACGTGGGTGCAGTGGTGGGCACAAGGGGGCGCTAACCACTAATTAGAGGAGATAAAATTGTGTTTAAACAGTCAGGATCGCTTTACACAAATTAAAAGAGCATTAAACTCAAATACAAATGGTTAAAACTAAAAAGAGAAAATTTGGTATATAGTGAACCTATTCATTATTTATGGTAAATACAGTATTTTTACTGCTTGCCATTTTATACTAACCACCATGGGCGCCACTGGGGGTGGGGGGTGATCCATGGGGCTGAAGACTGTCCAAACGACCTCCCGACCGCTGCATCTTCAGCCACAGTGACCCCACCCAGAATACTCCAAGTGTGTCTCTGTGGGAACCGCTGTTACTAAAGGCTTGGGGAAGGCTTTCCAGTGCCTACTAGTGGCTCCTCAGGTCCATTCGGCTCGGCTACGTAATTTAGTTCGCCAGGCGCCCGAAATGAGAATGCACAAACGTGTGTGGGTGCTTGTGACATCTGGATCCGGTGTCCTTTCCTTTATAATTAAATCAAATATGAATCTGTTCTTGTATCAGTTCTATGGTTATTTAATTTGCCTGTACAAAACACTCACACTAGGAAATTCAGAATGAACAGACACAGTTTGTATGGTAGGATCCATATAAGGTGTTTATAGTCATGTCATACTATAAGAAACCCACATTGGCTCACTTCTAGTACAAACTTAAGATTCACTTAAATAAACTATCAACCTGAGATAATATATATATAGATATATATAAATAGACAGATATTTTTTCTTAGTAACCTTTTATGATATTCAGGTTAAATTGACCCGGTTTAAAAGAAAAAAAAAATAATAGTTCCATCATCTATACCTGCTTTGCCATCTGTCAAGTGTCCACCTGTGAATCACCTGTTTAGAATATTATTCCGTAACATTGTATGTGGACTAGTGGAAAGTGATGGACAACCTGCGTCTGTAGCTTTGCTTTGCCATCCTTATTTTTGCTGGTGTCTATATGGGAGTCGACTGAACGTCTGTGGGAGGCTGAGACAGGGAGTCTGAATGTCTCTGAATAGTTTCCATGTATTCTCAAGAATCATCGGATTTGATGAACGGGAATCAAGACCTGTTGGATGGCAGGAAGACAAGTTGGCAGCAATCCACACTGTATAGGATCAGTGGATAGACCGGCTGCCTCAATGTAACTGGACAAACGGCTTGTGGGTTTTAGAGGCTGTGGACCTTTCAGGCAGTACGGTATTAAAATCTGGACTACCTGTAATGCCGTTTCATTTTAGGCATGAAACATGCTAATTTATACATGGAAGCCAGACGGAGTTTCAACTGTGGCTTGCTAAAGGTATTAAATATTTCTATTTTCCAGGTAAAAGCTTGGAGATTTAGTTATCTGCACAACGCTGAATTATGCGTCAGTTGCTATTCTGTATGTTTAAAAACATTCAAAGTGGTTGTTGTGCAGTGGGTTAAGTTGTTGGTACCCACATTTGCAATTGCGCTCTGGTGACCTGGGTTCGATTCTGGCTCGGGTCCTTTCCAGCCCCCGCCCCCTTCTTTATTCCCCATTTCTTCTCGGTCTGTCCTAGTAATAAAGGCGAAATGCCCCCAAAATATCTTTAAAAAATCGTTTAAATTGTTGGAGGGTGAAAACATTTTTCTATTTACATTTGTGACTTATAATTATGATTTAATCTAATCGCGCATATATATATTTATTTAATGGTAATGTACACACACACACACACACATTTTCACAAACACGGGGGCAGTGGTGGCTTAAATAGTTAAAGCGCTGGGTTGTTAATTGAAAAAAACCAGTTGAACAAACATGTCACTATATGTTGTACTGTGTATATTCATCTTTTGTGCAAATTAATAAAAAACGTTTGAGTTTTTTGGTCAATATGGGTTGTGTTGTTGAGAAGTCAACAGCAGGGGGCGACAAAGTAAAGAAAAGAGACAAAGAAAGATGAGCTTGAACTTTATTGTCTGGCAACAGAACCACGTTTGTAATCTTGTGTTGCTTCTTTGCTACATTAAGAGACAATGTTTTGTTTATTACATCATTCAGTCGTCAGATTAATTATAATAATAATAATAATAATAATAATAATAATAATAGTAGTAATACTAAAACTGCAGTCTAATCCCAACAGCTTGTAGTGCACTACATTGGACACAAAAGCTGTAATGTAACACTCCATGTAGGGCCACTTTGTTAAATGAAACACCAGATGCACGATGTTCCCTTTAATGCAGATTCTACCTAACTTCAGACTTGGCTACGCTATTTTTTTAAAAATAATACCGCAGCACTTGTTCACATTGAACAATAAAAAAAAAAGATCGAACAATAATACACGGCTACATTTTATTCTCATTAATTACTGAAGAGAATTATTAGCGTTCCATATTATGACATCCTACATAACAATCGCAGAATCCGTCCACGTTTTGGTTTTTAAATATAAAAAGTACTTTGTAAGTGAACGTACGGTTCAATTGCTAATTGCTAAAGCTAAATACGAACGTATAAATCGGACAAAAATATCGAGCGCTAATAATAGTCTCTTGATACGAACTTTTCTCGGGTCAAATTTGGCAGGCACACATGCATCCCCGGTTCATGACGATGAAAATGATTTATTAATTATAACGAAAACATAAAAAAAAACAAAAAAACAATAAATTAACCTGCTACACGTGTCGAAAAACAAAACGAAACGTATTTACAAAAGACGTGTAATATGTTAAGCTGCCATAAAAACTCCTTCAAAGCCCACGGAACAGGGTGACACGTCCACGCTAATGCGCTTAACCGATGTGCTGTGTGTAAAAATAATCATATGCAAATGCAACATTAAAACGATGCACAACAAACCCATACCTTTAGCGTCGATAGGTTAACTAACGGAGATTTACGATGCGCTACTACGTCGAGGTTGTAGCTGCTACTGGTCACTGTCTGAAACAAAATATTCACGCAGCATCAGCTATGAAGTGTATCGTTTGAGTTTGTAGTTTACCATTTATTGCTATTTTAAGCTTTCGGTTCCTGTTTTGTTACAGTTTTCCCCTTGCTAATATTTTATTTTACTACGACGTTATTGTTTGTAAATTTACGTTGTATATTTGTAGTTCATGTTGTTTGCTTCCGTAACGATTTTGTTTGTAGCTTCCGCTTTATTACAACTTTATGTTAGCAATAAAAAATATGGCTATATCACAGGAGGTACACACTAAAACCCTACAATCTCCGGTATTAGCATTTCCATATGATTTTTGGACAGAAGAATCACTCCTCGGAGGCATGTTTACGCTTTTCTCCCTCTAAACTAACCAGTTCACGGTCTTTAAACCTGCCTACGGATTAGCGTGGCAGCTTTTGTTCTGGCGATAAGGGCGTAAACCTGCCGCTACTTTTAGACTTTTTTTATTTTCTGCTTTAAATCGCATTAAACGGACCTATTCAAAGAGCTGTGCTAAGAGCGTCACGCCCAAACAGCGCTGATTTCCTGTTGTTTAACAGGAAGCGAGGTCAGCGGCATACTTCTGGCTCCCTGTGGGACGATTTATTAGGCAGCAACAGCTTTCGATGAAAATAAAAAACAAACACCTTTTACAGGCAATAGTCCTGAACAAAACCGAAAGCGACCTGCTCGAGCGAGGACACGCTTGTTTTGACGGCTGAATCTACGGAACAGTTCGAGTCCGAGGCGGAAATGCCGGAAAAATAACAATGAGCAAGTGAGTCAGCTAAACGATAAAAGACTCGGTTTTGGGAATATAGTTGGAACTTGAGCTGTACTTTTGCTATGTAGTGTATCACTTTGGGAAAAGGGAAATAGTGCACTACCTAGGGGTCATGAACAATTAAAAAAGGTGGTGCACCAAGTACTTGGTCTCCCGATGGTCATTCAGAGAGCCGGGTGTAAAGGGACCTAATCTCAAGACACTAGTCCCATTCAAGATGATATCGATGATGCTGATGTGCTATCCGCGTGATAAATGACTTGTAGGTGTGTATCAGTGTCTCACTAAAGAAGCGGTTCACAGTATCTGTTAAGGAGAAGAGGAAGATCAACAGTACCAGCAGTAGCAAACACTATATGTGTGTGTAGGGACTGAATCAGGTGCTAGAGAACACTAGTTTCTCGTGGTTATAGTGTGGATGGTAGGTAGGTAGTGTCCAGCACTGGTAGTGTGTATGAACAGTAACGTGTGAGCTCATGGACAATCACATATATATATATATATATTCAGTAGTTCAGTCAGGACGAGGATGATCTAGGTTCATCCTTATGTCCGTACGTGGACAGTAGTGTGTATGGACGCTCTGGACTAACACTTTCTGCTAGTACCTTAGACTAGGAGTGGAGTAACGTAGTGAAAACCGCTAACGTAGACGGCACAAGCACAGGAGTAAAGAAAAAACACTGACGCTCACGCTGGTCCCCGTCCTCCGATGAACAGTCTCTGGAGGAGGGATAAATAATGATGGAGGAATGGACAAAGAATGAAGGAATGAGGAAGAGAAGAGGGAAAATGATCCTAAGCCTGCTCTTCTTTCTTCTTCAAAGAGATGCGTTTCTTCCTCGCGGCCAGCATCTCGTAGAAAGGGTCCACACTCACTGCCGACCTGAGACACGGAGAGACGGCCATCTTATATAACTTACAACTTATAGAACTTTAAAATCCTTTTAAGACAGTCCATCTTAGCTAGCTGACCAAACCCAGCAGAAAATAATAAAAACATACTGTAATATGGGCAATACTTTCTGACTGAAATCCTGTCAGGTTAGGTAATGTTAGCTAGCAAAATAACATAAGCAGTAAATATTATAACTATATTAATAAAATCATCCCACATGCTGTCAGTTTGACTTTTGTTAGCTGGCTGGATAGTGATGGCAGCGAAAGCAGTTAGCCCAGGGTAGCCCAGGGTAGCTAGCTGGCTAAAACCGGCACAGACGGAAATCCTGTATTTTCTATCTGTAAATTTCCAAACAATGATGGACTTAAAATGTTTTGCAGAAATCCTGTCAGATTACCTCATGTCAGCTAACCTAGGCTAATGTTAAAAGTGTAGATTATTAATAACTTCATCCTTAACTTTGTCTCTCACTATATCAACTTATTCAATGCAAGCCATCTGGCTATTTTTAGCAGTGTAGATTAAGAATATTAATAAAAAAAAAGCTATAATTCAGATAAGACACAGTTCTTATTCTTATTGTTATTTTTAATCATAGCTAGCCAACTAGCATTAGAAAAGACACACTTTATCAGATTAGCATATGCCATCGAGATGGCTAGTGCTAGCAAATTTTAACAGATTAGGATTAACAGTAAGGAAAATCATCTCACATTACTGTCAGTTTAACCCTAGCTAGCTGGCTAATGTTATTACGTCATTCTTTTAGAGAAACACACCCCGTTTACCGCATAAAGCGCTGTTCTGTGAGCACTGAAGGAACAATTGTTTCTTAAAATAAGTAGCGCTAAAGAAACAGGATTGGGACACACCCACAGGAGACTAACGATGATGTGTTAGTGATGTTTGTTTGGTATAGATAGAAAAATGGCACGTGTGGTTTGGGACACGCCCACAGGGAACTCATTTTAAAGAGTTACTGACGCTGTTTATGGGGTTTAGAAAGTACACGGTGTGTTTGATTTGGGACACGTCCACAGGAGAGTAATGATGATGGGTTAGTGATGGTGTTCAAGTGAGTAAAATAGGTGGTACGGGACATGTCCACAAAGAACTACCAAGAGGGTGATGATGCTGTTTAGTTGGTTAAAAAAAAAAAAAAGAAATTCACAGGGTGTGTGGTTTGGGACGCAGCCAAAGAAGAGACTAATTATCGAGCTTTAGGTATGATGTTTGTGTTGTTTGGGACATTTCCACAGGGAACGATTGAGATAGCGATGATGTTTGTGCGTTTGAATAGTACACAAGGTGTGTCGTTTGGGACCCGTCCAAAGGAGGCTAAAGATGATTGGTTAGTGATGATGTTTAGGTTAGTGGTTCCCAACCCTTTTTTGTCTGAGTCCCCTTTCTTCCCCCAAAAAAATATTCTAGGTGTGATTTGGGACACGCCTACAGGAGAATGATGATGGGTTAGTAATAGTGTTTAAGTGATATACATAGTGAATAAGGCGTGCGGTTTGGGACACGTCCATAGGGAACTATTGCGTCGTATGCAACACAATAAAGGGTTGAAATACTTGATGCTGTGGATCCATTCGTCCTTCTCCTCTGGCGTGGGGGCGGAGATTCGGTAGACCATGTGATTGCCTTCCACCACTCGTCCGTCAGCTTCCGTCTTACACGCCTTAATGAGCTGCCCGCGGTTATTAGGGATGTAGAGCTCAAAGCAGTTCTGCACAATGAAAAAACAAACCTTTAAATACATATGCTACAGTTAGAATCGGGAGCTTTTAACTGGTCAGCTGGTGTCTGACATCATCATATGGGATCATCCTGCCCATTTTAGGAAATCTAATTTGCTGGAGGACTTACTGGTTTGCGAGGATCCTCCACTTCCCGAATGCTCAGGTTCTCCAGGGGAATGATGCCTCGCGGCTCTTTATCCTACACACACACACACACACACACACACACAATATATATAAATGCATAGACAGGCAGGAATTCTGCACCGTGTGACCCAAAGTGTGCACTTACTGTAGTGTACTCGAAATAATACAGACAGTTATCGGTCAGAATGAACCACCGCCTCTTCCACGTCTTCACTCGTCCTCCTGAGTGTGAGAGAGGAGAAGATTAGTTCGGTACGGAATGGACTTTGCCACGTAATTTCTTAAATGAATAACGGTACAGAGACAAACTGCAGCTAGATAAGGGACAGTGCTGAAGCGGAGAGCACCTACCTCCTGCGGAGAGGAAACCACAGGCCAAGCAGAACAGACCAGAGAGCGAGAGAAACAATGGGGGGGAAAGAGTGAGACAGGATTAGTGACAGATCACACGCTCCACCATGCAGAGAACTGGAATGCAGGTTACACACACACACACACACACACTCGCAGCATGCCAGCATTTATAAAGCGCAACAGTATATAAACTCATCACCATGCAAGCCACTGGTTTCATAAAGACAGTCGCGAGATCTCAGGCGCTCAGGCGCGCGCACACACACCACACACACACACACACAGTTACCCAGTTTCAGCAGCCAGCCCTCTCTGTCTGGGTTAAAAAAAGTGTGCGTCAGATCGTTCCCATCATCCTCTGGGATTTTGAACGGCTCATTCTTAATGCTGTCATACAGATTCTGAAAAAAGAGACGAAGAGAAAGAGAAAGAGGAAGAGAGAGAAAGAGAGAGAGAGAGAGAAAGAGCAAGAGAGAAAAACAGAGAGACAGAGAGAGAGTGAGGGAGAAAAACAGAAAAAGAGAGCGACAGAGAGAGAGAGAGACA
The DNA here is from genome assembly GCA_005784505.1 of Bagarius yarrelli. Classification (NCBI taxonomy): domain Eukaryota; kingdom Metazoa; phylum Chordata; class Actinopteri; order Siluriformes; family Sisoridae; genus Bagarius; species Bagarius yarrelli. The sequence goes on along the minus strand of VCAZ01000037.1, from coordinate 2,325,005 downwards.
GGAAGAGAGAAACACAGAGAGAGAGAGAGGGACAGGAATGTTAAAGGAATGTTTTCTTTCCCCTGTTTCTACACTATTTTATGACTAATAACTACAGAATGTATCCTGGACAATTACACACACGCACACACAAACTTAAATAACTTCAGCTCGCAGAATAGATATAATATAGATATCTATCAATTTATATCTCTGGTCTGTCTGTCTATCTGCCTGCCTATCTACCTGTTTATACTCATCTTTCTCTGTCTACCTGCCTATATTTCTTTCTGCCTGTCCATCTTTCCTCCTGCCTGTCCATCCTTCTACCTGCCTTTCTAACCTTCTGTCTGTCTGTCTAATCCATCTTTCTACCTGCCTGTCCATCTTTCTACCTGCCCTTCTACCCTTCTGTCTATCTAATCCATCTTTCTACCTGCCTTTCTACCCGTCTGTCCATTTATCAGTCTGTCTAATCCATCTTTCTTTCTGCCGATCCATCTTTCTACCTGCCTGTCCATCTTTCTACCTGCCTTTCTACCCCGTCTGTCCACCCAACACCCCCCACCCCCCCCCCCAACACACACCCGGAGCAGTTCCTCGGGCAGGTCTCCGCCCTCGTTAATCCCGCGGTTCATGCTGATGAATCGTTCCACTGTGGGTTTGTCTCGTACGTTGGGGTTGTGGAGGCTGGTGTTCAGCATGATGATCGCAAATGACAGCACGTAACAAGTGTCTAAAAAACACAACACAGTTTAAATAAAACACAAGACTGACACTCTGTGTGTGTGTGTGTGTGTGTGTGTGTGTGTGTGTGTTACCGGTGCTCTGAAACACTCCGGGGTTGCAGTGACAGTATCTTTGTGCAAACGCCTCCATCATTCTGTCGATCTTCTGGGCTTCGCCTGGCAAACGGAAACTCCACAGGAACTGCCTGAATCACATGCGGGAGAGAGAGAGAGAAAGAGAGAGAGAGAGAGAAAGAGAGAGAGAGAATGCTTTACACCATGTTTTCGTATGAGACGCACTCGACTCGATGACTAACGTGGGCTAGAATTTTATCTGTTGTTGTTCCCGTTTGTATACCACATTCCACGACAAATCAATTCCGATTCAATTCAAAAGAATCGGCTCTGTAAAGCGAATCTTTTTTAGTCACGACGCTGACGGGATTGTTGGGATTTACCTGAGAGCCTGGACCAAGTTAAGATCTGTGAACTCGTGGAGGTCAACGAACGCCTGAAGGACACGGATGTTGAACTCGTCTCTGAGAGAGAGAGAGAGAGAGAGAGAGAGAGACAGAGAGAGAGAGAGAGAGAGAGAGAGCAAGAGACAGGGAGACACTATTTCTTTACTTCAGTTGTAATGTCATGTCAACCCAATAAAACGAAAATTTATATTAGTTAATAATAGGGGGAGAGAGAGAGAGAGAGAGAGAGAGAGAGAGAGAGAGAGAGAGAAGGGGGGGTACAGAGATGAAATGAGACAGAAAGATACAGACAAACAAAAACAGTGACAGACAGAGCGGAGAGGAGAAGACAGACAGGTAAGAGAAACAGACGGTAGAGAAGACATTAACAGATGAAGATAGGCAGAGAGGTATACAGGAAGTAAGACAGGTAGATACACAGACAGAGAGCAAGTGACAAAGACAGACAGCTTTACAGACAGAAAGAAACAAAGAAAAGACAAAGGAATAGACAGACAGGCAGCCAGAGATTGAGACATATAAAGCCACTGATGTCTCGTAGGCGTGTGTACGCAGAGAAGAAGAAAAATAAGGGAAGAAAACTCCAGTGGAGGTGTGGTGGTGTGTCAGGCTCCACCTCTCTCCCAGGTAGTCTCCGATGGCCGTTTTGTTAAGCCCCTCCCCTTTATAGAGAAACTGAGCGATTTCCTCCGGCGTGTGACGCAACAGCTCGTTCTCCACCAGGAAAGCAATCCCCTGTAAAAACACCACTAGAGTTACTGTTTCCCCACACACACATCTCACACACACATCTCACACATTCACAATTTAACACCATTAACCGTTCAGGTTTTCCAGAACATTCTATACATGACTTTCTCGTTTCCTGGCAACCGCCATGTGACTTCAGTGTCCCGACTTTATTGGAGGTGCTGAATAAAGTATTGGCACCCCAAGCCCTGTAATCCGTCAATGAAAGCGGTGTTGGACGTTTTCCTCACCTTTTTGGGGTCCATGTTGAACTTCTTCCTCCCCATCGCCACGTGCCGGCTCTTTTGGAGCGTTTTACTGCGGAGATAAGCAGCAGTTACATTCCTTTTCTGGTTCGGTGTGTGTGTGTGTGTGTGTGTGTGTATATATATATATATACATATATAACACGTTAGGCAGTATATCCTAACAGACCTGCCCTCGGTGCTGTTTTCCAGCCCTTCCACCTCCATCATGGCTTCTCGCAGCTCCTCACGCAGCCTCTGGATCTCCAGCAGCAGCGCACCTTTCCTCCGCCGGATCTCCTCCAGCTCGGCTCGCTCCTCTGGGCTCAGATCAGCTGGGACTGATGGGAAAAATGGAGAAAGAGAAGAGTTCATAGGTTGATTTCATCATTTTTACATCATCATCATCATTTATGTGTATCGACATGCTAAGATTAGAAAAAAAAAAGGCACCCGGGGGACTTTTTACATACTCTACTACTGAGAGTGGCAGAAATTTACAACACACACTGACACACACACACACACGCCATTACATTAATTACCCAAGCGGTTAAATCTAATGGCCTTCAGTCATGTGTTTAGGAATGCACCTGCTGCACATTTATAACGCATCTATGACACTTCTGCATTATAATAATGACTCCTTTATGAACACTGCACAGATTTTACTATTTAAGAGCTGAACATAAGTCAAATTTCAGTGATTTTGCCTTAATATAATTTTACATCCTTCTAGAAAAAAATGAATAAATGATTGAATGAACGCGTAAATTACGCACTTTTGCGCATTTATTTATGCGCATTTTGATCACATCATGAATGTCATGTCCAAAGCACGGGTCGAGACGTTTCGCTTGCCAATGTATGAAATAAAGCACTATACGGGTATAACGTGCAACATTGCACACAATTAACAGTGTGTCGAGTGAAATAAAAGCATAACACAATTCCTGCGTGATATACAAATTAAAACATATCGAATAAGAAACGTAGCTGAACACATTTCCTATTCGTATTTAGGAAGCCCCGCCTCCTCCGAAACCATTGGCTAGTATAACCAATTTCCTGTATTTCTATTGGTGAAGAGGTTGTCGACGCCATCTTCTCGCCTATCACAACGCGGCTTATCGGAAATAAGGTGGAAAGTCAAAATAGCGCATGCTAATACATTAGCTCGCCTAGCTACGTTAAACAATACAAGATATAAGAAGCGGCTTACTGTAGTCCAGGTCGTCCATTTTCGGGGCTTTGCTCTTAGGCATATATGTATCAGAGCCGACTGTCATTCACCTGCTGGAAAAGACGGATATATAACATATACCCCTCAAATAAAAAGGAAATAAATAAATAACAAGGCGGAGTGAAAGAAAACCAAGGAGGTTTCTAGACAAAGGAGGAGTCGGGGTGATACCGGATGTTGCGTCAAGAAGGGAAAAAAAGAGGACAGTGCTGTCGGCCATCTTGGTAAGGGCACAGACGCCATTTTGGAACAAACCAAATGTACAATATTTAACATTTAAAGCACTGAAACTTTCCTTTAAAAAAAATTAAAAATAAAATTCAGTGAATATTTAACTTTTTCACTTATATTGTTTAAATCCAATAAGACAGCCACTTGCAGTTAGCATTAGTTAGCACTGAATGTACCACCATGCGGTTTATTCAGAAAGTGCTGCTTTTCTAGGGTTTAATTTTCTGTTATATTCTTTATGTAGTCAAACTATATTGTTGCCTCACAGTTAGAAGGTCAGGGGTTCGATTCCCCTGCAGGGGTCTTTCTGTGCGGAGTTTGCATGTTCTCCCTGTGCTTGTGTGTGTTTACTCCGGGTTCTCCGGTTTCCTCCCACAGTCCGAAAACATGCATGTTAGATTGATTGGTGATTCTAAATTGTCCATAGGAGTGAGTGTGTGTGTGTGTGGGCCCGGTGATGGACTGGTGACCTGTCCAGGGTGTCCCCCTCCTGCCCCTTCAGAGGCGGCTGGTATAGACTCCAGCAGATCTCTGTGACCCCGAATTAGGGAATAAGCAGGTATAGAAGATGAATGAATGAATAAACTAAGAATTTCATGGTCTTGATGTGTTTTTTCTCTGTTGTTCTTGGACATAGATACTGTGGACGAAATAAACTCCTGAGCAAAGCTGATAATGGGAAGGAAAGAAACGAATAAAAAAACAGAAACTGGATTGTTTACGACAGATTATCAGACTGTACCACCGCCATCTAACCATAAAACACGCAAACTTGACATAGTTCTTATAATCAATTATTTTTTTTTCCATACGGTGATTTCTGATTGCACGTTCCACTGCCTTCCTATTCTCCATCAGGGTGCATTGCCATGAAACAGCACACGGAGGACAGGAAGTTAAGTCTAAGACGCAGACTTCCGTATTTACAATGCCGTAAAGAGTGTGATAACCAGCGGCACTGCTCTAGTTATCCTACAGGAAGTCTGCTGAATCACAGTCTTCTTAATGTCACTTCCTGGGGCTGATAATTACCCTGCATTCCTACAGAAGGCAAAAATGTTCCACTTTTTTTTTTTTTCTTCTCCAAACTTCCACCACTTGTTTTGGTGCTTGGCCGGAAGTCAGCAGCATTCTTCAGTTAACACTGCGAGGTTGGACAAACACAGAATTCGACTTTCGGCTGTTGCTAGAAATGATCCTTGCGTGTGCTTGCGTGGTTTAAGAAAATATATATCAGATATTTAGCTTATTAACTTGTTACCCATAATGCACTGCAAGGTGGAAGGCCGTAATCTTGAAAAAAAGATGCAGTTCACACGTCACATTCTCTAGTTAAATTTAATCTTCAGGATAAACAAGACATTTTTTTTATACAGAACTATGAACTGTACATTATATATTTCATTTAACATTGACTATTAGTGATAATTACAAGCATCTATTTAACAAGACATCATGAAACCAAGCAGTTCGATTCCTAACGAAGTGCCTTATGCTGCTCTAAAGTAATGGTCCACCAAAAAAAAAAAAAAAAAAAAAAAAAAAAGGAACACTAAAACCAGAATTCCAGAAGGAAAAAAAATAAATAAAGCCTGAAATATACACCTGCTCCTGCTTCCTACAGATGCAATCAGCCTAGACAAGTTTGCGCCTTTAGTTCAACACTACAGCTGTGAGGGAAATGGAGCTAACAGTGATTGGACAGTATTAAGCTAAATCTTGCCTAGCGTCTAGAGTAAAATTTTTTATTATGCAGATTCTGATAGAATGTTACTAGGGGTGTGACGAGATCTTGTGACACACACTGACTGCTAACACAATATACATCGCTATTGGGACAGACGACGTGCGTAATTTAGACGTAATGTAGCACATCGAATGCTTTGCACACACAATAAACCTCGCCACACAAGCTGGACTCGGTGTTGCGCGTGTCGCTCGTTTGCTCGGCCGGGTGAGACGTGTGGCTGTTTTTTGTTTTTTTCCACCCGAGTTCAACAGCTGCCACCAAACAAATTAATAACGGATGTGGAGAAAAAAGAAAAAGTTTGTGGCAAAACATTTTGCAGAGTGTTTAGATGTTGTTAATTACCGCATATAATTCATTAGAATATATACGTTTAATTTCATAAAGTACAAGTGGAACATGAAGTTCAACATGCATTTTATTTTTCAGTTAAATAAAAGACTACTTTTTCTGTATTTCATCATTGGAGATTTTTTGGAAAAGGTCTCGTCTCGTCTTGTTCTCGTGAACCCAGTCTCGTGTCTCGTCTCGTGGGATAAGTGTCTCGTCACATCCCTAAATGTTACCTATAAACTTGACATTTTACACAACCTGTTAGAGAACTAGATTTAGAGACTAGGAGCTAATTCTTATCTACGCTGGCCCTTGTAGCTCCAAAGCAAACCTACTTCACGACAAAAAAAAATGTCTGACTGACGGAATCTGAGGCAGGAGGAAAATTGCATAACTTTTCATTTACATACACCATCAATCAGATTAGTAGGACTCAAACTGGGAAATCATGATGCTGCCGAAACCTGTCCTCTTTATCGGACAGAAAATTAGAATCACGGTAATAAAGTGTCATTTTACAACTTTTTGATTAAACGGTCGATTCTTGGGGAAAAGTGTCTTTTTTATAAGTTCATTTTAGATCATTTAGCCTAAAATTAAATAATAATAATTTTTTTAAAAAAGTTAGTGTCGTCTTCATAAAAGCTTTTCAAAAATAAAACACTGGCTAACATTTTTGCGCAAGCCAAAACCTTTGCCAAACACACCGATAAAATGAATAAATTAAACAAGTAGTTTATTTTTTCCAGAATTACTGAAAAGTCTGATTGCTTGGATTGATATTAAATTGAATTAACGAAAGTTGAATTAAAATGGAGCAACTGTGCAACTTGCATTACCTCACATGAACATTAGCATTGCATGCTTTTGATTAAACAATCAGGCAATATTTCTATCAGAAAAACGCCATCAGATGGCTGTATCCTATAACGACCGGACATGGGCTTATTAGCAAAGGTTACATTATGATCGTGATGGAGCAGTTAAAAAATCCAAACGTTTTGTCTAGTGAACAAAATTATATAGATTTTCTTCATAAGGACACTTTGAAATTTGTCCGAATTAGGGGCCTTTAGAAGGCCGCCGTCATGAAGCCTATCAAATTATATGCACTTGATCGCAAGACAGGAAAGGGTGTTCTTGGCGGTGCATATTCTGTACGACTGATCATTGGCACATGTCTAATAGTGAGCTTTGCTTCTGCCCCTCGGGACTGTTGCGGGATTTCAGGGTATAAAAAGTGGCTGCCCAAAATTGGGCCTTTGGGGTTTAGTAGTTAAGGATCTGGTCCAAAATTTGGCAAAAAAATGTTATCAGGGGAAAAACTGAGAAAGGAAGGGGCAAGTTCTGCAAAGTAAAACAGTGGGAGGAGGCAGAGGCACTTGCTGGATTGGAATAATGTCCCAAAATAGGTGCCAAAAAAAAAAACCATGGGCTAAAACTAGGGAACGAGGCTTCAAAAGGGACATCAGGTTTTGTGAATTACCAAAGAAAGAAGGCAACGCATGATTAACTGGGAACTGTCCCTAAACCAGAGATGCTAGGAGCGGCCGGGAGCAGGCCTTATAGGGGCCAACCGAGATTTGGAATATGGGCTTTGGCAGTCAGTAAGCTGTCTTTAAATTTGATATAGTTGACAATGTAAAGAAAGAGACAGAAAAAAAACAGTGGTCTGGGTGACTGGGATACACCCCCAAATTCTCAGGGGAAGCAGAACCTGGGGGAAAGTGAGACAGGGCAAAATAGTATGAACTTTTGATGTTGAGGAAAATAAAAGAGACCAAGGTGTTGGGAGGTGTATGAAGGCCAGAAGATCAAGATGGCAGACTGATATCTGCATAAATAGCTGGACTTTATCTTTATCCCTCGGTGTGTAATAAAGATAAAGAATTTTACTATCTACTCCAATGGGGACCTGGACACTAAAGTGCTTAACTCTCTTTTTAAAAGATTCCCTTAATTATTTCCCACCTCTATTTACCAGTAATTACTATTCCTACATTTAGCTTAGTGTCTAGTCATCATCTCAGTCATGTAGTGAACCCACTGGTGATCAAGTATTTCCTTGTACATAAATCCCTTTAAAGGCTATTGCTTTTGATGAAACTGCTGGCTACAGTTATTCCTCAGTATTTATTCGTCCCTCTCACCATCTCTCGAGAGTGGACAGCAAAGTTATTATGCAATGCAGAGCGTGTAAAACAATCCGCCCACGTTTCAGGTTAGAATCTGGTGATCTTCACTCCTGAGTCTCCCACAATGACACGAGCCATGGACGGATGGATCTGAAAGAAAAGAGTGGAGCGAATAGACATAATTAAAAACAATCGAGCTTGGTGGACGTTACATTGTCAAAATAGTACCCCGTCATTAAGACGACCAATTTTGGCACACTATGCAGGTAAGTAAGCAGATTTAGATAGTGGTCAAAGCAGAAGGTATTACAGTATCTAAAAAAAAAAAAAAAAGCTAAAGATGCGGGTTCAACTCTCAGCTCTGCTTAGTTGCCAGTGCGGGTCAACTAAGCAGAGCTGAGAGTTGAACCCGCATCTTTAGCTTTTTTTTTTTTAGATACGTAGGAACCGGACCATTAAACCTATATGTGCTTGTTATACAGGTTATTCAAAAGCTTGTCCCCCTTTTGCAGCTAAAACACCCTGCAAATCCCTAAAAAAGGTATTCCAGATAACCACATTTTTTTTGGCCGTATAGTGAAAATGAACATATTTGAAATAAACAACCTGCAGCCTACCTGAGCCTGCAGGGGTCCATAGGGCACGAGTTCTCCGTCCACAGTCAGCGTCCCCCGTGGCGATAGGGGCTGCAGTCGGAACGCTCGGGCGGAAACATGGCTCACGTAAGGTGACGATAGTGAAAGATGGGTGCCTCTTTCCATCGCCAGAAAGAGGCGAAGAAGCGTTGCACGGGAGATCCCTGCCCTCACAAAAGTCAGGTGAATAAGTCCATCGTCAAATTTTGCATGCGGTGCCGCTAACAAATCAGCGCCCAAATGCGACTGGTAGATAGCAAGTACTAGAACAAAGTCACCTTCAATTGTCACCCAATCTCGGGTAGGGATCGGCTGATCAAGAGGGGGTAAGAGGTTGTCTTCAGGCGGTGGATCTGCAGGGGTGGTAACCAGAGGGCGGGGCTTAAGTAGCCTACCAGGTTGGACCAGTTCAAAAGGAAAGGAGGATGAGGAGGTGGAGCTTGACAGGTAGGTGTGTGGGCCATTACTGGATGGTGATAAAGGATGAGTTGGCGAAAGAGACATAGCTAGTGTGGACAATTTAGGTGGAAGGGAGTTAGAATTTAATTGTTGGAGAAGGGAAAGAGGGCGGGGCTTATACACACTAGACTTCTGGTTCTGGTTTTGGTCCACTACAGTTTTGTGTTTAGAGAGGGAAAACCGTGAGCGACGGAACGGTGAGGAAATGGTAAGCGCTCGCTCTCGGGCAGGCTCCACAGAAAAAGCGCCACGAGGAAAATACGTTCCATTCAGTTCCTCATCTTCACCGTCATATGCTGGCGTTTCTACTTCTTGTTCGGAATCAGCTCCGATTGGCCGACTAAAGAAGGCGGTAGTGATCTGGCCGGACGGTGCAGAGTTTTTACGGCATGCCTTTCGCAGGTCTGGGTTTGAATAAGCCTCCTCCTCCTCCTCTTTTCCTTCATGTGCACTATCATCTCCTCTCAAATCCTTCACTCCATCCATGCCATTCCACCGTTCATTCTTCCCTTCTTCATTTGCATTTGCAGACTCTTGTCTTTCACTTGACTCTAAACTAGATCCTGATGTTCTATCCATTCTCTCCTCCACTTCTTTTTCTTCATCTACATCATATTCCTCTTCTGTCAAATTTCGTGTACTTTCATCTTCCTCCTCCTCCTCCTCGTTAGATTCCAGTCTTTCGTTCGACTCGGCATTAGACCCAGACATTCCTTCCATCCTCACCTCCGCCTCCATCTCTCTCTCTCGGTCCTCAGCAAGACTGCTCGCCCTCACTACCCCTCCTCTTCTTCCTCTCCCTCTTCCTCTTCTCCGCTGTCTCTCCCTGTATCTCTCCTCCCTCTCCCTCTCTCTATCACCCTTTTGGAGGTTCCTTTGTTCGCTGAGGCCCATATCAGAGCAGGTGCGATGGATTGGCATCCTACAGTATCCTTCTAAACCTTCAGTGATGCTGCGGGAAAGAGGTCGATGCGGAGTCTGCAAGGGCACTTCCAGAGTTGAATTTGCTACTCCAGGAGGCAAATAGGACAAGCGACCTTTGTAGGAGCGCAGGGATGCCAGACGCACCAACGTTCCCAGTGTGAAGCGAGCAGAACCAAGGCCTCTGTACCGCTCACTTTCGATGTCCACATCTGAAACAAAGCCCCAGGCTACAGACAGGAAAGAAAACAGTCTTTTGGGTGGCAAAGGTTGTCCATTTTGATTCGAAGATGCAGAAGAGGACGACGGGCTTGTTGTCACAGACACCAGGTCCATGGGTCGGACTCCACCCCGGCAAAGCAGGAAGCAGCAGTTGATAAGGAGGGGTTCACGAAGGCACATGTCGTATCTAAGAGAGAGAGACCAAAGGAAAATGTGATTAAGGTCAGGTAACTCACAGGTAATATCAGTCAGTACAGGATATATCTGATGAGTGGTATAGCTGATATCAAATGACATACATGACAGGATTTGGTATGGACAGGCGAGTCTAGGTCCAGGTACGGAGTGAGATTCTAAAAGGTAATGGTACGGTTTCTTCAGGTAGATGTTAGGTTAACTATAATTTGGGCGCTAAAGCTAAAGGCAAGGCTATCCTTGGTAAAGATGAAATAACTATAGGTATGGCCGTGTGAGTTGGCAGAGGTAAAGGTAAGGCCAGGTTGATGTTTTACCCTGCATAGTGGTTAATGGAGCCAGCAAGTGCATTGCCAGAGCCACAAGGTAAAATTCCCACTGGAGTCTTAATTGCTTGTTCCCAGTCTGGTCTGTCCATGAGTCCATTAATCACCTGAACAAAGCAAAACACAAACACTTGTCAGCAATGATAAATGTTTCATTTAATAACCTAAAAAAAACATGCATAGATTTAGAGTTATGTTTTGACACACTGGTAAAAATTTCAGTGAAAAAGACCTCGTGCAGCAGCCCGTCTCCAGAGACGATGATAATGCCGTCCCACTCATGCAGTGAAATCTCTCTGATCAGCTCACGGGCGTGATTATGTCGTTCTTATGTGCAGCACGCATATAAAAATGAAAACATAATAGATACAGTATTTTAAAAAAAAAAGGCAGAGAATTACAATGTCATTTTTTTTTTACATTTGATTAGAAAGTAATCGAAAACAAGACACACACACACGCATGCATACAGTATGTACCTGTCTGTATGAGGTTGTAGCTGATGTTGGCTTCACTGATCATTGGTAAAATGTGTGTCTGACACCACTGCATTGCCAAGCCCCGTCCACTAAACGGATTGACCAATAAAAGCAGGCGACGAGGGCGGGGCAACAAGCTTTTGCTAAATTCTAACAAAAGGTGCAAAAATTAATAGGTTTGCTTTATAAAAGACACTAACACAGGGTATAGAATTTGTGGTTTGAGTTTCAAACATACACACACACACACCTGTGTAAACGCTGATGTCGATCCCTCTCAGCAGGCACTGCACGGCTGTGTTCCACTTCTCTGCCTCTGCCCGGCTTTCGGCCAGGTAGGCACGCACTTGCCTGCGTTTAGCCACGCCTCTGCGCCTCCGTCCCATTGGATACCAATAGAGCATCAATAGTGGTGGGGCAGGTGCCCGCGGGCAGTTACACCCCACTAGTTCAGAAAGAGGCAGCAGAACTCTGGCCTCCTTCCCAGGTCTAGGACAAATCTTTTGCACATGGATATCAGTAAGGGTAAGAGTAAGGGCATAAGTGTATGATGAGGGGCTGGATGGTAATGAAACTGTGCCTGCAGGGCTGCTCGGGCAACTATCAGCGCTGCTGCTGTTTCCTCCTGAACTCCCGCCCGAGCTTCCACCCATGCTCCAGTCTGTGAACTGGCCATGCAGCAAAGCATCCTGGGTCGAGGAAGAGTTTGGGGACGGACTACGAGGACTCGGGGAGCGCATTCTGACAGCCGTCACTTGTCAATAAATATTACTGGCTTACACACAATATGGTGCTGCGCTGTCCATCTTGAGAAAACACTGTTTAGTGAGCATCCGAGTTGATTGGCTGATGTGTAGGAGCTGCCTACAGATTATGGCCACAGATGTTTGTACAGTAAACAGCGTTTCATAAATATTGCATTTCACAAGCTCGTATGGGAACCCACTTTGGTTTTCAAGCTCTTCGGCGGAGGATTCCGTAGGTGTTTAAAGGTCTTGATGAGTAAACGTAAAGCTATTTTAGCTTCTTTAGGCGACGCGTGGATGGAAATAAAAGGTAAAGTGGACACGTAGATATTTATATAAAAGGTTTTTTTCAGAAGCTTGTCCTGTTATTCTTTTTTGCTAGAGCAATTGTCAGCTTAAAAAAAAAAAAAAGCAGTGGATGTAGTGATAAAAGTAGTCTGTGTCCGTGGTCGGAAAGTTACAAATCTTGCATCAATCGCACAAACTTGTTCCTCAATAGAGTTTCAGATCCACAGCGTTTAGACAGCGATTCCAGACAGCAGTTCGTAATCAAATGTCAGCAAGTAGATTGATCCCTGATTGCACTTTCTTATTGCCTCAAGCAAAAAATACATGACATCTGTTTAACAACTAATGACATTTAAAGTGGATTCCAGGCCCAGTGTACAAGAACAAAAACAAATCAAAGACTTATAAATAAACGTGGTGCTATAAATAATAAAAAAAAAATTCATAGGTGGATCAACCACATGATTTAAAAGAAAATTATATAAAAAAAAGGGTTTGTTTAGTGTTGGAGAAAAAGAGTACTGATGATATGCTGAGGTACGGAGGTGCCAGAACGTAAACGGTGATCAGGCGGTAAAAACAATTTACAAATAAGGTACACAGACAAATAGTTTTATCTGACAACAAGGTCACTTCCTGTTCGGAAATCCTGCGTCAAATCCGCGACCATGTTTGCGGTGCAAATTCTGTCATCCATCTTTTTATCTGTAAACGTATAAAGACTCTTGAAGCAGTGCAGAGCCAGAGGAGGGGCAGGTACTGTGACGTCACCGCATTACATCATTTTCCTGCAAACACACACGGAAGAACGTTATTTTAGATTATAAACTCTGTTCCGGTGTGGAAGATGGAATCTGCTGCTGTTTGTTCGATTTGTTAAGATGCTTTTCAGCACATTGTATATGTACAGAGTGGCTGTTTGAGTCACTGCAGCCCTCTTTTCATCTCAGAGGTCTGGCCATTTTCTTTGATGCTCTTACATTAATAAGAAACTTTTTTTTTTTGGTTTTTCTGCCTCTGGATAGTGTGTAAAAAAGGAAAGACTCACTTTTAATTTAGGAATTGTTCTTTTCTTCGCTATGACAGATTTTGACCGACGAATGAATTAGCAAAATGCACTTACCAGTCGGCAGAGAGAAAAAACAAATGGGTACAAAAGTGCTGAATCAGCGATATAGAGGTGAACACATCTCTACAAATGGAGTGTGTGTGTGTGTGTGTGGTGAAGTTGCGGTCTAAATAAAAAGTTCATTGTTCTACAAGGATGTAAGCAGAAGTGTGAGATGGGTGAAAAGTGACAGACACATGACACATAATGTGCGTCTTTATGCTCTGAGCTGTTTTAGAACCACGTATGACATTGCTGACTCAATTACGCCCACATTTTATTTACCACTTCACATTCTCACAGCATAAAGACGTAGAAGTTGGTTACTAAATTTATGTTCTGATTGGACAGAAAAAGTAGATTCTCTAACAGCAACTTCAAAGAGGTTTCAAGTAAAATCAGCCCATGTATTGGCATCGCATACTTTTGTGCCATATAGTATTAGATCGGAAGTCTTATTAAGCAAAGAACAATTTGAAAAAAGTTCCCAAATGAGCTACGACTTCTGTCCGGATTCGGAAGCACACAGACGATTAGCATTTTACTATCCAATGAGGTCACAATTTCCCTGTTGTAATAAAGAGAGCAGCTGATGGTTGCTTAGCAACGGTAAACGCCTGCAGATGAAAAAAATCGTTTCATTATAAATTTGCGCTGCTGTGATGTCATAGGTCACGTGACAACATCAACATGGTGGATGCAGTACGTCAGAATTTCAACCATACTACCTATAATCATACTATATAGAACATACAGTTTTAACAGTCTGGTAGTACGTACTAACTCAAATGTAGTAGCTACTCAAGTAGGATATAATTTCTGCCCTTTCTGTCCACGAGGTGTTTTGACTAAAAACAAAATCAATCGCTGGCCGTTGTCCAGATCAGTTTAAAAGGTCAGCACAAACAGGGTGAAAAAAGCAAAACGACTGTGTGTGTGTGTGTGTGTGTGTGTGTGGTTACACTTCGCCTTATTGTAACACTGGGTGGAGTGTTTAGGACACGACCCTGACTTTATCCAGGCACCAACAAGGCAGGTCTTCTTCCACACACACACACACACACACACATACAGGTACGAACAAGACAAGAAAATAAACCAAACAAAAGGGTTGCTATGGACATTACACAATCCCTTTATTTTTATTTATTTTAATATCGGTTGTGTCTTATTCCAGGTGGACATAATGAATATTGAAAAAAACGATAAAGTGCCGCCAGCTGATGCTGTGATCAGACGCAGATCCATTTTTTTTTTAGTACTTTGGATTAGACATTGGACCTGAATTTTACAGTTATCACTAAAAGAATCATAAAAGAGCTGAGACTGATATCGATAAAATAGATAAATAAAGATAACTTTTGTTACAAAAACTATCATGAGATAATATACGATATATTAATACGACATAAAGTATAATTAACAATTAGATTCCATGACAATACCCAAGTTTCGACGTCACAGGTGGTTGTTATTATTATAGTGTTGTTTTATCGAATCTAACTCATTGCCCGAAAATAAAAATACAATCAGGTTTAATGGAGATCAGCTGTTAATGACAAAATCGATCAATTTGAGTTTTTTTCCTCATATAGATTTACAATAAAAAGCTAAGACAGCTAAGCTACAATTCAACAGCGACACAAACCCAAACCAAGCCGCTTATAAAAACGGGTTTAAATACATTTATTTCGCTGTGACCTTAAAAAAATGTTATAATAGAAACCAGGAAACAGTTCAAGTTTACACACTGGCCTGTTAGCTAATGTGCTAACAACAACAAACTATTACTGTTACTATTAGTATTTGTTAATTTGTTTTTTTTTAAAAAACCGTCTTATCCACGGTTTAATTGTTATTTTAAATACACGAAAATACTGAAATAATAATAATAAATAAGAACAAACTTGCCTTTTAATCGTCTCTTCGCGGACACTGAGGGAGTGAGACAGAGAGTGAGTGAGTGAGTGGCTACGTGAACGTCACTGAGCGGCTTGCGCTCTCTCTCGGCTGCCGGAGTTCCGGAAGTGTCTTTATAGGAGGCGGGGCTAGATGAGCTGACGTACAGAGCGATGAGCCAATCAGCGGCACTTAAACTGGGCAAAAGCTACGCGTTGGCATTTCGTACAGTTCCCGGAAATAGATAAAGAAACGTGGTTAATTATGGATAAAATAATAAATTAAAATATGCCTATTATATGCATAATAATAATAAAAAAATTTTTGTTAATGGTTAATTGTAAATATTTTTTTCTGCGTTACAAAAAAAACAATAAGCAGTGTACATTATGGTAAACACAAACAAGTTTAAATACATTTGTTTAAAACAAACCATTAAATTGTCTTTAACGTTGTACAGTATACCAATATGCTTTATTTTGTAAACAGTTCATTATTATGTAACTTTACTTTAGCTTAATAAATAACCTAAAACAATTCAAGTAGGAAAAAAGAAGAGAAAGTATGAGAAAAAAAATTGAGAAATTATTAAATGCGCACTATTAAAACAAAAGGCGAATGTTATAAAAAGTAAATTACAATTGAGCACTTAATAATATGAACTAGGTCAAACATAATTTTCTACTTTGTTATTTTGTTGATAAGTATAATAAATTATAATTATATCTTAATTAGAATATTTTCATTTGATGTAAAAAAAAATATCCTGGGTTTTCTTTGGTGTGAAAAAATCATTGGATTCCTGAACTACTGAACTTTTTAAGTTATTGTTTTTCGTTTAAACATTTTATAAGCGTAAAAAATTAAACTTCTCTGAATGTTATTTTTTAGCATTTAAGGCATTTTGCAGGCCCTGTTATCCAGTGAATAGCATTATTATGTTTCTTATTTATTTGTCTGTTTCTTTACTAATATCTAAAATATTAACATATCATAAACTACAGATTATTTATGACTTCTAAAATCTCTATTTTTTTATTCAATAAATCATAAAAAAGGAAACCTGACATTATTTCCGTAAATATAACCTACGACCTAAAGTCACAACCAACACAAGTAAAGCGCTTGTGTCGTGAGTGACAGTCATTTCTATCCAATCATAACATAATAAATAAAGCAGAGGCGGGAAAATTATTAAAAGAACGGCTGCACGTTTGATCCAATCATAAGGCAGGAAAATAATGTGGGCGGAAATCTGGCCACGGAGTCGGGGCTTATACGTCCATTTTTAATGTAGCTCCTATACTCAGAGAGAGAGATTGACGAGAAGGAGAAGGGAAAAAAATATATAAAAACTTGAAATATTGAAAAATTATTTAATCGAATATTTTTACTGGAGCCGAAAGAAAAAGATACAGTCAAATATTATCTCTATTTGAGGAGAAGGTACAGGACAAACGAGCGTGTATTTAATAGGATGTGTGCGCTGTTCTGCAGGCTTGCTAATTTAGCCGAGCTTTAGCTTTTAAGCTAAGCCTAAACCAGACAGCTTGGATGACGTTAGCTTAGCATTTTTTTTTGGCTGGAAGCTAACAGTGCTAAACCCGCGTCTCTGATTTAATTCCATGGATAATTTATTCTTGTAGTGTTCCTCCAAAGTGTTTATTACATTGTAATAGTGCACGAACGCTATCTGCCTGCGCAAAGCCCAACATGCTAATAAGCTAACGTCGATGTGAGGTGCTAACTAACCCTGTCTTAGCGCTAAATCTGACAATATACATGAAAGCGCGTGCGGGGTTGTTTTTTTTGGGGGTTAAACAGCTGTTGTGTTGCAGAAGAATGTAATGCTCGACAGCTGGATAATACGCGGGTTATTAATCGGTGTTTATTAGCCTGTTGTCTGTAAACAAATTTGTTTATCTGCACTGAGTGAATATAAGTGCACCGAACCGGAGCTTCTCTCTCTCTCTCTCTCTCTCTCTCTTTCGCTATTAATTGTGTAATTAATGATTGGTACCTCCATTCATTTAATTCTTTATTTTTGTATTCTTCCTCTCAGGGAGAGAAGGTATGAAGACAGCATCATAGCCCAGCCATGGCCGATAAAAGAAAACTCCAAGGTAACATTAAATACATGCCACGGCTACCTGGGGTAGTTTTTATCCATTTATTTTTACCCAGACTCCCGTCCCAACCGCGCTTCTCGTCTCTGTCCCCCACAGGTGAAATAGACCGGTGTTTAAAAAAGGTCGCTGAGGGGGTGGAACAGTTTGAGGACATTTGGCAGAAGGTGAGAGCTGATGTATTATAATGTAGTTATTACATGGTAGTTATATAATGTGTTGTTACATGGTTATACATGCGATGTATTAGTTGTATTATGCTATATAACACCATCAGCACCACATAAGAGAGTTCTAGCCCATTCCTGAGGCAGACTGTCCAGTCCCAGACATGTGAGTGTGTGTGTGTGTGTGTGTAGTCTGAGTGAAGGAGGAGATCAGGATGGTGGCTGATAGATAGGTGTATTAAGATTCTGGTACGATGCGGTGCTCTGATTACGCGGTTGGTGGATAAAGAGTGTGTTCTGTGTTAAACAGCTTCACAATGCAGCCAACGCAAACCAGAAGGAGAAATACGAAGCGGACCTCAAGAAGGAGATTAAAAAGCTTCAGGTGAGAGCCAGTCAATGTCTGTCTGTCTATCTATCTATCTACCTGCCAACCCATTCATCTGTCTATTTACCTACCTACTCCATCCGTCTGTCTATCTATCCATATAGCTATCCACCCATCCGTTTATCCATACATTTAACCACATACCCTGCCCTTTCATCCATCCGGCCATTGAACGATATATCCACCCGTCTGTACATCCCTTTGTCTGTCTATCTATCTATCCATCCATCCATCTATCCATCCATCTATCTATCTATCTACATCCAGCCATACGTCTATCCATCTATCTGTCCATCCATCCATTCATTTATCCATTTATCTATCTATCTTTGTACATCCGTACATCTATCCCTTCAGCAGTTCAATATCATTACTTCATTAACTGCATTATGAATATTTGTTTCGTCCAGTGTGAGGAAACGACTTACACTGAACGTGTTTAGTACATTAAATGAGTATGTGATTCGGGACCAATCTGGCATCCAACTCCCTTACGGTGTCCCTGAACAACTCTCTCACAGAGACTTC
Organism: Bagarius yarrelli; assembly: GCA_005784505.1. NCBI lineage: Eukaryota > Metazoa > Chordata > Actinopteri > Siluriformes > Sisoridae > Bagarius > Bagarius yarrelli. Next base: position 2,306,666 of record VCAZ01000037.1, on the reverse strand, counting down.
GAGACCAGATCAAGTCATGGGTGGCGTCCAATGAGATCAAAGACAAACGGCAGCTAGTGGAGAACCGCAAACTCATCGAGACGGTCAGAAACAACGATTTTGTGAAATTACTGCCTTCACTTTTTTTCTGCTACTCGACAGAGAGCAAAAATGTGAACTGTTGTGATTCTGTAGCAAATGGAGCGCTTTAAAGTGGTGGAACGGGAGACAAAAACAAAGGCGTACTCGAAAGAGGGCCTGGGTTTGGCTCAGAAAGTGGATCCAGCGCAGAAGGAGAAAGAGGAGACCGAACAGTGGCTCACGGTACTAAACACTGCTAAACAAAATGTCTTAATGTCCCATATCAGATAATAAAGTGTGTTCTGTTCAGGACACAGCCTGTTATTTATGACACCTCTCTGTGTGTAGAACACTATAGACACGCTGAACATGCAGGTGGATCAGTTTGAGAGTGAGGTGGAGTCACTGTCCGTCCAAACGAGAAAGAAAAAAGGAGACAAGGAGGTCAGTCTCTCTCTCTTTCTGTCATTAACACACACATCAGAAATCAAAAGAAGTTGAAATGCTAAAGGGACTAGAATAGAGCAAAACTCTAGTTGTATATAGACTTATAAAGTAGAACATTGCACCCCACAGACCACATGGGATTCGGCTTAAGAATCAGTCAAGCAGACTAGGAATTGGCACTTAATTGAATTTCTTTATTCGATAGTTGGGAAACTGAAATAACTTTCACTTATTATTAGGATTTTGCATCACTTTTTGTGATTGTTGCGGGTTTCATCGACTGAGTTTACAGCAGCTTTCTTTAAAAAAATGCTGTATTTTGCAGTCGTTTAAGGTGGGTTTTTTTTTTTGTGATAAAATTGACGGATTAAGTGTAAATTGCAGCCGCACAGTGCACGTTGTGTAAAACAGTTCAGCTCTGTTTCCATAAAGACCATCGAGGAAATGCTTTACACGCTCTATTACACCTTTTTTTCCTGGTAAACAACAGACATTACTATATTATTACACGGCGCTACAGACACACCCCCTCTATAAGAGTCACACATTCATAAATCTAGCACGGGTACTACCGTTGCAGCGGTGGGGTGTCTCAAACCGTCTTGTTGCCCGAATTTTATTTTGCAACTCAAAGCAAAAAAAAATCGCTGAGAGACGGCTCGTGACTCAAAAACTCATTAGTTTTGAGACTTGTAAGTTAAGATACCACTGTATTAAAAGGTTTAAGTGTGTGTGTGTGTATGTGTGTTTAGAAGCAGGATCGTATCGAGGAGCTAAAGAAGCTAATCGAGAGGCACCGCTATCACATTCGGATGCTGGAGACCATCTTACGGATGTTAGACAACGACTCGGTGCAGGTTAGATGTCTCATAGCAACCGCTTTCAAAAAATAGTCATAATTTTTTCCTTTTTTTTTTTTTGTTTGACTGTCATGCACCCTTTTGACCAGGTGGAGGCGATCCACAAGATAAAGGACGACGTGGACTACTACATCGACTCCTCGCAAGATCCCGACTTCAAGGAGAACGAGTTTCTATACGACGACCTCGACCTCGAAGATATCCGTAAGTGTGTGTGTGTGTGTTTGTGTGTGTGTCCCAGTTTTCTGGGATTTTTCACTATTTTGTCTCTATTTTTCAGCTATGCTGGCGACGTCTCCGCAGGGACACAACGAAGAAGAGATGAGTACTCCCACCTCCACCACCTCGTCCTCTCCTATCCCTCCATCTCCAGCAACGGCTACGACCGTAATTTCTCTTTTCTTTTTTTTTTTTTTACTGCTTTATTACTTACTAACGAGCTCAGATTCACCAATAGCACATTATTCTTAAGCTTTAAATATCACTAATGATTTGTGCTATTATAAATTTATACAGTAGTTCTTCAGATTTGGGACAATGTCCAAATATTGAAACTAGTCTAGGATGATTCGCTGGTAGATATCAAACTTTATCATGTATTTATTTACATTATTGTGCTGGTGTTAAAAATGATTTATTAATTGTGTGTTCATGCAGGAGATCCCTGAAGAGGAGAAGAAAAGAGTTCGATCTACTGACGGTGAAGTGAGCCAGGTGGGATCTGGTCACTGCCTGAACACCTGAACTTTTTATCGTTTCAATGAACTTATGATTACGTTTCATTGAGTGCTTACAATTCTTTTCTTTCTTCTCAGTCGCCTGTGAAGAGCAGCAATCCCCTATCGTCTTTCTCCTCCTCTTCCTCCTCGTCCTCAGGCTTTTCCTCCTCCTCTACTTCATCCCTCGTTTCTATGGCAGCCGTCGTCGGGGGAACGGCATCAGTTTCCGGGGGCAACACTCTCTTGGGCAGTTTCAGCAGCGCGGTGCAGCAGCACCCGCATAGCAAGCTCTCCTCTTCCTCCTCATCCTCCTCGTCTTCTTCGTCGTCATCGTCATCATCATCGTCCTCCTCTGTGACGTCTAGCAGCACATCCAGCCCCCCAAGCCACCCTAATTTGCCACCTTCTACCACCCCCCTGGTCCTGCCCACTTCTAACTCTCAGCCGTTGACATCAGCAGGGCTGAACGTGAGCAAAGCGGGCACAGCTGTGACGAGCAGCAGTATGCCAGGCCTGATGCCCAGCAATATGGCTGCTATTATTTCCAGCTCCATGCCCACTCCATACGCCCAAGCAGCGGCTGGTGGGGGTCCGAGCGGACCTGCGGGAAATAACAGTAGCACTGTTTCAGCAGCAATTGCTAACACTAATTCCACGGCTAACTCGAACGGGACAGTGTCCATGGGCTCCAACAGCGGGATTTTAGGCCTCGGACAAGCACAATCGCCTCACCAGGGAACAGCACAGTTACCTATTAGCCCAGTGGGAACTGTGCCAGGGAGCGGAGCCAGCATGGGCCCTGGAAATGGGGGCAGTACAGCGTCATCAGGGGGAATCATGGGTAATGTGGCAGCTGCCCGACCACCGAGTGTGGTGAAACAAAATGGAGGAACAAGTAAGTTAAGCCCAGTAGAATTATAAGCTACATACATGTTTAAGAAGTCATGGTCCAATTTGCTAATTATTAGACCAGCAAGTTCCCCCACCCCAACAAAAAAATTGCTGTTTTAATAAAATCCAAGGCTCAGTCCAAAATCGCATACTACTTAAGTAGTACATTCTTTCCAATCATTAAAAAAATCTGAACAGGACATACTAGGATGTCACGGCAGTGCAAATTTTTATAAAGTTTTTTTTCTTCAAGCACTTGAAGCTACGGCCTCGTCCGGGTGCTGTACTTCGCATACTAAGGATTCAGACATACTACGCATAGTTTTGTTTATTATATAGTAGGGAAGTATGCGATTTTGAACAGAGCCTGGAATTAATGATAGAATACAATGTTGTATTGAAGTCTAATCTAATCTAAGTAATGTTTAACGTTAAGACTCTCTAGCGTACAGCGCCGTGGTAGCAGACAGCGGTTCCGACTCCTCCCTCAGCAGCGCCAGCTTGTCACAGAGCAGCCAACCTTCTTCCACCAGTTCGTCAGCAAATCAAACGTAAGCTGATTTATGAGGGGTAAAAAAACATGTTGGGCCTCTAACTAGTTTCTGTGAACAGCTTTTAATTTTTACTGTCACCTTCTTGCCCTCTCTCTCTCTCTCTCTCTCTCTCACACACTCGTCTAGACTGGATAACGGGCCGACCTTGCTGAGCTCTATCACTCTGCCGCCCTCCTCTCAGTCTCCTTCGTTTTCAGACAGCACCCCCGGTGGTGGGAGTTTACTGAACGGCCCGCACTCGTACACCCCAAGCACAGAGGCGATAAAGGTTCGTGTTATAGGTCATTAACCCTTAATGTGAATAACGAACATAACCGGATAAAACAATACAGTCGCTTTTAACGCCCCTGTGTGTGCGCGTGTGTGTGTGTTGGTGTGTATGTAGACTCCGGAGCCTTTAAGCTCTCTAAAGGCGATGGCTGAGCGAGCAGCTCTTGGTTCAGGATTAGACGGAGAAATCCCACCTCTTCATCTGACTGAACGAGGTAATGTAACGTTATTTAAACATTTAAAATCGGCTCCGTCGACAACATTACACACAGACACATGGTTTCTGTTGCAGATTTGTTTTCGGGATCCTCTTCCGCTCCTGGCCCCCCGGTTCCCCCACAGCCTGCAGTGACGGAGGTGAATCTTCCACCTACTTTAGGAGCATGTCCTCTAGGCCCCTGCCCCCTCACAAAAGAGCAGCTGTATCAGCAGATCATGCAGGAGGCAGCATGGGCACATATGCCTCTTCCATCCGACTCAGAAAGAATCAGGTATTCACAAAAACACACACAAGAATAACCGCTTAACCATCTGTTTTTATTGCACATAAAAACAAACGTGTGTGTGTGTGTTTGTAGGCAATACGTGATGAGGACACCGTGCCCGCTTTTGCCCTTCCACCACCACACTCCTCCTCATCACTGCGACTCCATTGACTTCTATCAGAGACTCTCCACCGAGACCCTCTTTTTCATCTTCTACTACATGGAGGTGAGTGTGTGACGATGTAATAGTAAATACCAAGACTGTCACACGTGTTTGATGACTGGGTGTGTGTTTTTTATTTTAGGGTACGAAGGCTCAGTATCTGTCTGCTAAAGCCCTGAAGAAGCAGTCCTGGAGATTTCACACCAAATACATGATGTGGTTCCAGAGACACGAAGAACCCAAGACTATCACTGACGAGTTTGAGCAGGTTTAAAGATTTATTAGAATTTATTTAAAAATTTAATCTGGAGCAGCTCCATTATGACAGCGATGACTGATCATTTTTTCTCCTCTTCCTGGACGGTGTAGGGAACCTACATTTACTTTGACTATGAAAAATGGGGCCAGAGAAAGAAGGAGGGCTTCACATTCGAGTACAGATACTTGGAGGACCGAGACCTGCAGTGACCTACAGATCCTGAATGAATGAATGAATGAACGGACGAACGAGAGAGAGAAAGAGAGAGAGATCGCTAAGACGGCTGCAGCTGTTGACATTCCAGGAGAGGAGTGCAGTCTGTGCTGTGAGGAGGAGAAAGTAGGGCTTCATCAGTGAGTCAGAGAGAGAGAGTGAGTGAGTGAGAGAGAGAGAAAAAGAGAGAGCGAGACAGTCGAGTGCCTGTTTACACAAAAACCATGTTTCAATGAACTGCCCCCTTAATGTATCATTTATTAAGCAGAAGAAAAGATCTGTAGTACACCTTTATTACCCCTGTGACCACAAACGAACTGAAAAGCATTACTGTTCATTTGTGATTCATGAAACGCATCTAATACGAGCCGCCGTGACATCATTCAGCATCTGTCCGAAATCTTAGACAGGAAGTTGAAAAATGACCTTCAGCGTTCATGTTGTAACCCTAAACAAACATTTTAAAGATCGTGCTAATGCAAACCGAACCTCAACATTAAAACAGTGTTTCCGGTTCCATACTGTTCTCCTCCTGGACAAAGCCTGTGTTCCTCCCTGTTTGTTTTCCTACCCACTGTCGATTACCTGAAACGGGTGTGTTCAGTCAATCCAAAGCTGAGCGATACCAACTCACTTTGTCTTCCCCGACTCATGCGAGATGGTATCTTCCAGCTTCTGATTGCTTAATCAGCAGTATTTAGGAAAAGTAATAGGACAAAAGGGACTTAAGGAACACGGGTTGCCCAATCCTGGATTTTAGCGAGCGTGTTAAAGAGCTGAACATTTTATCGATGAATCAGCACGTTTAGTAATACGGACAGCGTATCAAGCGTGACAAGAATAAGCACGGACAAGCCGTCATAGTGGTGCGGAATGACTTTACGGAATCCTTACCAGCACAAACGCGCAGCAATGCGTTTATCGAATATTAAACATGAATTAATATTTACCCGTTCAGACACATTCAGGACAGACAGAGGGCAAGACGGAAAACGAGTGGACACATTAAATTGCTATGCAATTGAACTCTTCTCGGCCTGCGTCACCTAAACGCCGTTATCGTGATGATGATGATGAAATGATTATCGTTGGCCGTCCTCGTTTCTTTCTTTGGTAGCATCTTTATCCCCGAGTGTGTGCAGGAAGATCTGGTGTCTGTTTAACAGGAACTCTCAAATAAAACAAGTATTCAAAAGATTCGCAACCTTTCGGAGATTTATAGATGTTGTGGCGCTTCTTTTTTCGGCGACGTCTTTTACACGTTCTCGGAGCCGGTCACTGAACTAGTCCCCGTTTCTAGTTACTGCCTACTTTTAGGACATATTATACCCCGTTAAAACATCATTTCATTTTTCCTTTCTTATTATAGAAGGGAAAAGAAAAATACGCAAAACTCCATCGAAAGCTAAATATGACTATGTCCAGACGTTGGTTTTTTTTCCTCTTTTCAGCATATGGACTGAAAGTGCAGCTGATTTGTGAATTTTTCTCCTAAATAAGTGATGTATAAATTAATTTCATGGCCTTTAGCAGGGCTAAGAGTAAAAGAAAAAAAAAAAAAAAAAAAAAAAGTGTACAATTTCAATAAAATACTTTTATGAACCAGACTTGTCCTGAATGTACATTTTAATTTAATAGCATTTTAATATGCAATACAATTTCCATGAACTGTATCCAGGGGCAGAGGCTTAGGGGAGGACAGGGGCAACGGATACTTTTAGGACTCAAGTCAGGGTTTATTCATTAAAAAAACAAAAAATTATAAGAAAATATACAGGGGGAAAAAAAAACTACACACACAAAAGTAAAGCGTGTGTAAGTTTCAGTCTCACGCTTTGGCTTCTCCTTCTTTCTTGACCTTGAGGAACTCGGCCATGTTGGAGAAGTATTTTTGATTGGCTTCGGCCACTTTCTTTTCCGCGGCTTGCGGATTGACGATCTCCAAACCCTTTCGGAAAAACGGATTAACAAATAACCACAATTGTCCAGCACAAAGATGTTAACTAGCAAACCTGATCATTTTCCTCCCTACAGATTAACACAGCTGCTACCCATCAACCAGCCAAAGTACTAGTTACCTGATGAATTACCAGTTACAGTGTACACAGCTGTTAGAGTACAGGTTAATGTGTGAGCAGTGGTGGGTAAACTGTCGGGCCCTTAAGTATGAACCCTCTTTTGTCCAGAGGAGTCATGTAATATGGCTCTACTCAGACTCCACAAAGTTCCTGACCAAAACCTGCACTGAAAGTCTTTAAAGTGCAGATATATATGTGTGTGTGTGTGTGTATGTACCTGTAATGGAGTGAACGCCACACTGGAGCTCGTTCCTGAAGACCTGTCTCTGACGGTGGACTTCCCTCCATACGTCATGCTCTGCTTCTGCAGCGTCCGCTACACACACACACACACACACGTGCTTAGAACGCTTTAAATGCAATTATAGGCCTACTGCCCAGATTAAAAGGAGATTGATAACCGATGAGATTTTAGTCATTGCTGTTTTTCTTCTGAGTATCACAGCATCAGTGTGTGTGTGTATATATATATAATGCGTCAGTCTTTGTACCTGCAGGGATTTGGAGATGCGAGCTTTGGTAGCGTCGTTGACCTGCGCTTGTCTCACCCTGCCGCTGCCCGATTTCCCCAACTGCCCCAGACTGAAGCCCAGATCCTCCTGATAGGCGTCGTCTTCAATCTGAAATCCAGCATAAAAAAAAAAACGGGTTGTCAGGAATCAGTTAAATAAATAATAATAGTGTGTGAGTGTGTTTGTGCGTTACCTCGGCGAATGTCATTCTGTTTGCGTGCTTTCTGATCTCAGTGAGTCCCAAACGCTCCTTCATCTTACGATACCTGAAAATACACACAGTCTGAAGGACAACGTGTGGAAATACAGGTTCTCTTACACACACACACACACACAATTTGTCTCTGTCTTTCAATCTCTCGCACACACACACACACCCACACACACACACACACACACACACACACACACACACACACACAACACACACACACACACACACACACACACACACACACACACACACACACCTTCTGCCTCCTCTCTTGGTCCTGGAGGCGTCCAGTGGGGCGGGAAGCGGCTTCACCTGTTTGACAGGCGGCGGCTCCTGCCACTTATCAAACTTGCGCTCAATCTCCTCCTTCAGGTCATAACCCACCTACACACACAGTTTACGAAATATTACAAGTGAATCAGTGTGTATATATACATGTTTGTGTGCGTGTGTGTGTATATGTATAAATAAATGTGCCATTCCCACCTTGCCAGTTGCACTCTCATGAAAACTGTCCACACGGGCTGCAAGAGTGCACTTGGCAGAAACTAGACGTGCTGCCTTTCTCCGCAGGTCCTACACACACACACACAATTAGATTATTATTCAATTAGATTAGAACTTTATTAATCGTGACTAGGAATGAACAAGCTTGAATAATTTACTGTTACAGTAACTGATTTGAGACGGTGTGTGTGAGAAAGTGTGTGGATGCTAACCGGAGGGAGGGACTGAATGACGTCACAGTGGTAGATGTAGCCGGTGTGAGGTAGCAGTGAGGTGCTGCTGAAGCCGGACAGCGTTCTCCTCTGAGCTCCCAGCAGCATGAGGTTACACGCTGGCATCTTTGACAGGTTGGTCAGTCCTCCAGCAATTCCTGTTTTATCACATACACGCATTAAAATTAAAATGATTTTGCACTTATTTATACTCTTATTTCACCCGATGGCTTCAGAACCCTGCCCACCCATGAGCTTGGCGGCTGTGGAGGCCCCGACGATGATTGACAGGTTAGGAGCGATGAAGGACATCCTGGACTCCACGTATTCGTAGATCCTGTGTTTTGATTGGTTGAGCTCAAGGGCCATGTCGCACGCCTCCTCCAACCGCTGGAGCTCGTCCTCCGCCAGGAGCGCACTGGAAACAAACACCACATTTGCACATCGGCAAAACCATCCGCGGAAAGGTGAGTTTAACTTGTGTGTGTGTGTGTGTGTGTGTGTGCGTGTGTGCGTGTGTGCGTGTGTGCGTGTATTCTCACCCCTGTGTTGTGGAGGCGGTAACACTGACCACCATAATGGTGGCGTTCGTCAAGATCTGCTGTAACGTTTCATTGTTCTTACACTTCTCCAAGTTGTTTCCCAGCTCCTACACACACACACACACACACACTTTTATACCACCACCATCTTGGCACTACATTAATCTAAAGCAGTTTGGAACAAATCCAGAATTAAGGGTAAAACTTATGACGTATTATTAACGTTTAAAAAAATAAATAATAATAATAATAATTAAACGTTAAATAAATAAAAAGCAGACCTTGACGGTTCGGATGTAGTCCAGCGTGTTCGGCACCAGTGACTCCAGCTCCGGGAATCTCTTGGAGTATTTGTCTCGCACAAACTTATGAATAATATCTAAAAACAAACCAAAACCCTGAACAATCATTTGAACAATACATTTGTTCGCTTTTGGGCCGCCTCTAATTATCATATCAAATAATGGCCCTTATAAAGTGCACTAAAAACAGTGATTTACACGATGTAGTGCACTAAATGTCCACTTGGGACACAGTTTCCACCCTTTTTACCAGCTACCCTAAACTAAAGAGTGTGGCATGAGGTAACGGTGTTAATGAACTCACTCAGCTCGTTATCGATCTCCACCGTCAGGTTATTCGCGGCGACGATGAGGCGGTACTCGGGGTCGGCCTCTACGGGCCCCGACACTGAGAAACAGAAAGCAGAGGTTACACATACCCCAAACTCTACTGCCCTAATCAGTCAGCAGGAAGTTTCTGCTCACCTTCTGCGTTTTTCCGGGGATTCCCAACGTACTGCGCAATCTTATCCATGATCTCAGCAAACTACACACACACACATATATATATAAGTTATTCTGTGTGTACCATTAAGCAGCCTTCTTCACCTGTCTGTCCAGCATCTGATCTGTCTGTCCGTATTTTTATTCATGCATCTGCATTTTTGCATGTAATTTTGCCCACATGCATATCTGTCTGTCCGCCCGGCCACCCCACAACCCGTCTTTTTCCGCCCGGCCACCCCGCCACCCGTCCCGTCTGTCCGTCCGTCCGTCTCACACAGAATCAACTAACCCCACTGCCGAAAGACGACTCACCGCTTTACTGTTGCGCAGCTTCGCTATAGAGTTCACACTTTCTGTGCCGCTGTAGTCCGTCTCCATGTCCTCTGGAATGTCCTCCAGTCCTCCATGTCGGTCAATGTTTCTAGTTTCTCCATCGCTCTGGTCTTCTTCTCCACCCGGATACAGTCCATCCTCTCCTTCCTCTCCAGCCTCCTCCAAATCAGCCAGGAGCTCGTCTGCTAAAGACATCTAAGGGAAAAAAAACATGCCCTCATGGCGATCTGTCCATCCACCTATTGGTCTGTCTGTCTACTCACCCAGCCTCCCTGGCAACCATCTGTATGTGTAATCAACAACCTGTCTGTCTGTCTAGCCAACCAACCCTGCCAACTGTCTGTCTGTCTGCCTTCCTATTTAGACACCCTGCAAATTATCAGTCCAACAAAAACAATAAATGAATCAATAAACTATCGGGGAAATATTTAGTGCACTGTAAAGCCTCCAACTTTCAAGATTACACAAAAAAGCGGGTTTTAACAAGTCAGTGTGAGCACGTTATATAAACAAATCAACAAACGCAAACTATCCAGCTAAATTAGCCGGCTAAGCTAACTACTTAGAGTTGCAGAAAAAAACAATAGGATACAGTTTAATTAATAATTTATACTGTTAAACTTACCTCGTCAAAGTGTTTCTAACCTCCTGTAATACTGAGTGTTTAATAATAAAAGAAACACAAAATGTTTCTATAAGAAAATACAGCAACACCTGCGACAAACAAACGTACAAAAAAAAAGTCTACAGCAGTCGCGCAGGAAATGCGTCACTTATAACGCGTCCGATCGCGCGGTCTTCTGGGAAATGACGTTTATTTGTGGTAACAGTAATGTAAGAAAGTACTTATTTAAAAAAAAAAAATTAAACACACACCGGTTTTGTAAGCCAATACAATTTATTTTCATCAAACAGTTCGCTAAATGTTTCACAGTTTCCCTTTTTTTTGTCCTCCTTAAGAAACCTGGCAATAAAACAGCTGCTGAAATCCACTTTTACAAATGAGCTGGTTTTACCTCCGTAACTAATTCATCAAATCAAATATGAATCGGTGTGTCGTTAATTGACGTGTTTCCGGACGACTTCCTTTTTTAAAATTGCTATTAAACGTAAAGGATGTGGAGAATCATGGGTAGGCCGAACGAAAGTTTACAAAGAGACGAGCTAAAGTGACAAATTTGATACAGACTAACATCTAGGTAAATAAGTAGGTAAATAATATGAAATATATTGCGGAGGCCTAATAATCTGTCTTCTGACGCATGTAGCACCTGGTCAAAACAATGCATAACATACAGGACAAAGTAATTGTGCAAATCAGTCGTTTTCGGGGGGGGGAGATGGGGCATGTTGCGATAAATAGGGGGGGGGATAAGGATTAAATTAACAAGCAAATAAATAATCGAGTACATAAATACAATTTCGCAATTAAGAACAGAATGTAGACAGTTGGTAGCGGTATTTTTTTTTTTCTTCTTCTCACGTGCAATCTAAGAATAATAGAGAAATAAATCCTAAAATGAGTTTGTACATCATGGTAATGTCACTATTCATTTGTACAAAGACTAAAAGAGCACTGCACTGTTAGATACAGAGGCCTGGGGTTCGCCTCGACTGCCACGAGAACAACTTTACATTTTCAGGGTCAGGCGTGTGCCAGGAAAACCAGGAGTCAAGTCGTAAATGAGAACTGGAGATTCCTTTTTTTAAAGTCGTTCACTGTTTAACCCGTTAAATAAGCACACGCCGAACACTGTGGTGAAGCTCACAGACAGACAGACAGATACTGTTCGAATAAAAGTGCTTCTCCTTCTGAATACGGAATACAAACGTACTTTAAGAAGCCTTGAAAATAGAGCAGTGAAGCTGGTACGACTGTAACGAGACTTCTATTGCATAGCCGTGAACTCCGTTTCAGATTAGACAAGTTCCTGATTTTTTTTATTTTTATTTTTTATTCAGCCTTGAAAAAAAAAAAAAAAAAAAACAGGAGTCTGAATTTAAAAAAATAACCTCCGGGTGAGCAGAGTCATTCCAGAGCGCTACATATTTTCATTAGGGTATGTGTGTGTGTGTGTGTGTGTGTGTGCGTGCATCAAAGCGTGTCAGGCTAAATGAGGGTCGTCAGCGGGACTGACGGTGAAGCGTGATGATGCTGACGATGCTGATGAGCTCGATGCTGATTTAGACTTGTTCTTGCTGCCTTTGTGTCCACTTGCTCCTGCTAGAAAGAAAAAAAAACATAGTAAAAGAAATGCTTCTCTCTTTTCTATACAAAACCTGAGTATTTTTGTTATTTATCTAAAAAACTAGTTGCAGGAGAATATCTGCCAACCTTTTTTGTGTGACAACGTAAAAACAGTGGATGTAATACATTCAATTTTCATTCATACTACACAATCATACTATAAAGTATAGACTTTATTAACGGTCAGGAAGTACAAACTAACTCAAAATGTAGTACCTGTGGTTTTATACACAGGCTATTTGTCACTGTGTTACACTAATGCTACACTAAAATGCTATCATCATTGCTTAATGAAAGTGATTAAACACTGCTAAACAGAACTGACCGTGTCCATCAAAGTGGGCGGGCTTCCCCAGAGGTGAAGGACTTGTAGGGGCAGAGCCGGAGCTGAGCTCATTGGTTGGTGTTTCCTATAGAATTTAAAACATTGGTAGATGATTGGCAAACAAATACAGATCAACACCAGCTAATCAACATTTAGGAAACCATTTTTTTTTGTCAGTTTACCTGATCGAAGAGATAGACTGTGACATCATCAAAAAACGACACATTCCTCCCATGGTCGCGGTTTTCTTTGTCGACCGGTTCCTTCGGCGATTTCAGCAAACTCCGCAGTCCCACTCGCTTGTGAACGTCGGTCTCTGTGACAACGATGACTTTTCTAGATGCTTCATCCTCCTGCTCTTCATCTTCCTCGTCCTCTTCGGGATCGCCTCCTACTAAGAAGCCCCTTCTCCGGCTGATTCTGCTTTCCCCTCCTTCCCAGAATCCTTTTGAACCAGGAGAGAGAGGAAGCGAAAGAGGCAATGGGGGGAGAGAGAGGGAGAGGCGGGCCAATTTAGCTGAAAAAGAGGATGATGATGTGATAACAAAAAATGAGAAAATGTGTAAGTGTATGGAAGAGGTTGAAAAAAAAAGAGAAGTCACTGCTGAAGTATGATGGAGTTTCTCAAATGACCCTTTTCTCCTCTCTGAAAAAAATATTTGACCATCAACTAATCATACAGCTAATTTTTTAGAAGCTAACAGAAAATTTCAAAGAATTTAGAGACTTTTATTTACAGAAACTTTTAATTTACATTTCTGGCATTTAACAGACAGTCACTTATCCAGGGTGACTCACATTTATCTCATTTATACAACTTATTTGAGGGTTGAGAGCCTTGCCCGGCAGTGGCCCTGGGACTTAAACTCACAACCTTCTGATCAACAGTCCAACACCTTGACCATTGAGCTACCATTTGCTCCTTACGTTGTGTTTAGTTTTTAGCTAATTAACACTGTTGGTTGGTTCCCTATAACAGTGTTTTATTATTTAAGTCTAGGATGGTGGAGTTTTGTTTGTGTTTATTTAGAGCTCTAAAATACTGATTTCAGCCCATGTTGGATGTTTCTGTGTGAGACATCTTAGATGTCCGTCATGCCTTCCATTATCAGGGTCCTAAGAAAAATACCTTTCATGGCTTGGTTAGCGGCAGGTGGCTCAGGTGTGACTTCAGCATTCTCCGTTGTTTTATGTGTCCCTATTTTCAATTCAGCATCTGTACTTGTAGGCGGATCTTGGCTGTATACGAGAACTTCATCTTGACTGCAAGGGCAAATCAAACCACAATGTGATTTACTTATTAACAATTGGGTTGTGCGACAATCATTTATATTTATGTGTCCTTTTCAGATAATACAACGAGGGCTGGTTTATAGGGCAAAGTATTTAGTAGTGTACATCTACACAACAAACCTTCCAGTCCCTATTAAAGCTACTTCTCCAGCAGTATCACTGGCAGCGTCGGCACTGGTTACTGCCCAAGGATGCAGGACGACACTGTCAGTGATGGTGGATCCCTGAAGCACATTGGTTAGGACGTTCTCACTGAGGGAGTACTGCAGTTTTTCTTCGCAAATCTTAGCAAAAAAGAATTAAAGATCAAATACTTCTGGTCAATGATATTGTCCATGTCATACTTAATGGACTTGTAAAGTATGTCTTACCTGCATCATAAGGCCATTTTTAGCTGGCATTTGCGACAACAATCGCTGACCTTTGGCACCTTCGCTTAGTTGACATGGCGAAAGTGCAGGTGAGCTGTTCACGACATCGTTTTCTGCAAAAATCTCCTTTTCTTCTAAGCTTTGCAATTGGTTTAAGGAAATGTCTGAGATTCTGTAAATCTCCTTGCTCAACTCAACTTGTGTCTTGCCGTCTGAAATCCCATGGTTCTCCTTGGTGCTTGGCAGGGATTGATGGTTTTTCTTCAAGGAATTAAGCAGTTCTAAGTTCTCAAGCAAGAGGTCTCCTAGAATATCTTCGTCCCCAGAAATGCAACACAACTTTTCAAGCTTTTCGAAATCCTCCAGAGGTTCCTCATCCAAATCCTTCCACTCTGAGATGAGCAGTTCTGGGATGGAGGTCAAAGAGCTTTGAGAGATCACTGAGTGAGATTTGCTCTTCTTCATGTCATCCTCGTTTATATGATCAGATACCAGGTCAGTTTGATTTTCAGCAATCAGTGACGGTTTTTGTCCTAAATTTGCAGTAATTCCTTTGCTGTGGGTACTGGTTGAGCATTCAGCTGTGGAGAGTTTGAAGGAATCAACATCGTTAGAGAAGACCAGTAGACTTTCATGGTTTGTGACGTCTATCCAGGGTTGATCAGTTTGACCAGATCTGATCTCTATGTGGTGCACCGTGTTTGGGAAATTGTTTGGACTTTGGCAATCGCTTACCTCTGTATGCTGAGAAGTGTCACAGTCTGATATATCCACTGACATTAAGGCAAGAGAGCAGCACTGAATATCGCTGCTGTGGATTGTGCACTGATCAGCTTTAGAGTTGACAGTAAGAGTGGGACAAGATAGAGAATCTGATCTTTCTTTATCAAAAATTATTTTATCCTCACCTGGCTTGTTTAATGTTTGGCAGTCATTACTTTCAACATCTTTGCTAAAGCATGTGTCTTGGTGTGCTAAGGTAACATTGGGTTTAATTACAATATTATTTGTGGCCTGGACCTCATTAGTTTCAGATGTTGCCATGACCCAGTTATTGTTGTGATTGGTATGAGGTTCAAGCTGAATCGTCATGCCTTTAAACTTTTCTGATTCAACCAAAAGGTGCTCTATTTCTCCAGCCTCGCTCTTTACATCAAGGATGTTCTGTGGTGCGCTACAAATTTGGCTTCCTTCGCCCGCTGGAAGTTCGTCCTCTGTTTCATTTTGAATGTACACCTTGCAGTCACTAGAAATTCTGCTTAATACACTGTTACATAAACTGAGATTCTCTTGCCCTGGGTTTTCCAAATTACACTTCCAATGTCACTTCATGTACAGGCTCTCCATTTTTCACTTTAGGATTCTCATTGTTTTCTTCCTGATGAACATCCGTCCTCTGTTGACTTTCAAAAGCTTCCACAACCCAACTGGGAAACATCAGCTGATGTTTGAGATGTTTTTGCATGTCATCAATGCAAGTATTTTCACATGTCTTATTAACTGTTGGATAAGGCTCACTCTTTGCTAGTTCATCATTTTCTGCTTCCCAGAATTCGTGGCTCATGCCAAATATCATGTCCTCTGTGCACTTGTTTTGTCCAAAACCAGGAAGAAATTCTGCTGCAAGTTCTTTTTCACACCTCTTAGCTGATGCTGTTTGATCAGTCTCAGCCGTCGCCCACTGATCATTTTCGTTTGATGCCCACTGGTCATCCTCAGCTGATGGCCAATGGTCATTTTTACTTGATTCACATAAATTATTGTCATTGTGTGCTTTTCTGTCACTTTCATCAGATACCCACATGCTCTTCTCAGGTGATGCCCACTGATCATTTTCAACTGATACCCACTGGTCATTTTCTACCGCCCAGATTTGATTATCATCTTGCTGAGTTTGGTGAAAAATATCTGCTTCCTCAGGAGATCTGTTTGAGCAGTCTTCAGGAGTGTTCCACAATTCCACACAGGTTTTTTGCTCAAGGTTTTGAAAGCATTCCTTTTGGTATTTTAAGCCTTCCTGGTCCTTTGCAGTGTTTAAAGATTTCCTAGCTGTGAAAAACAGCTCAGCTTCAGTCAACTGGCTTTTTTCTTCTAATCTTGCTTTTGCTTGTTCTTCTATTTCTTTTGTAAAAGTCAGGGTTCTCAAGCCTATTTCATGGGTATCACTATCTTTTGATGTGTAAGTTGATTCATACACATTTTTTTCCAAAAAATTCTGAGATTCAAGACGTTCTTTAAGAACTTCTGGCTTGTGAAGCTTTTCTACAGGTTGTTCAAATGTTTTGGCGAGAAAATCTTTGTTGTGAACCTCTTCTTCTTCAGTGAAAGAAGATTGAAAAGTAGACTCAGACACATCACTCCCAAGGAATACTTTTAGTGGTGGATCCTGAAGTGCACAAAGCAACTTGTCAATATCATTGTTTCCAGTTTTTGAGACCACTATAGGATCAAACCCTGAAAGCAAGGTACCAGCACTACCATGTTTGGGACTAATTTCAGAAATTATTTTCACTGGATTTACATCAGCATCAAGCAATATTTTAACTGCCTTGCCATCCTGCACATCCTCTTCCATTTCAGTCTTTTCTTCAATTCCCATCAGTGTTCCTCTCTCACCTGCTCGGCCACTGCCTGGACGAGAAGAAACCAACCCATCGGAACCTCTTCTAGGCATACCATCCCCACTATCCCAGTCCACTATCGGAAAAGTAGGCAGAATCTCGATAGGGGGTTTCAGTACCCAAGATTCTCCACCCAGTTCCTCCACCACTAAGCCATGTGTCTCCAGGAGTGAGGCAGTCCATAGAGCTAGAGGTAAGAGGTGACATTGTTGAGTCTGTGGGTGTAATAGTAGAAAGGGATTGTTCAGAGTTAGGTTCCCTTGCAAATGACAGCGGTAACACATCAGCGCTTGCTTCGCCAAGAGATAACATGGAGTCTGTTGTACTCATGCCTTTGTTTAGGGCCTCTGTTTCCTTAGCCTCGTGTCTGGTCCTGTCCTTGAAATTTGTGTCAATCAACGCAGTTTGCTCGCTGGAGGTAAACAATGTATCCTTTTGAGAGTCTTGGCTTTCACAGCTTTGGATAACATGGACACAATCTTGTTTAACTGTGGACACAGAGGTGTCTGATAAACTTGCCGGATCCAGAATGTCTACAGGGGGAGACTCTTTTACACCAATGGCTTGTTCTGAACTTTCAAATAAACCACCTTCTGCTTCTGTGCCGAACAGCGGTGGATCCTGCACAGGGATTTCCTCCACAACCTTACAAATGCTTTCTGATTTATTAACCAGTATACTGATGTCGCTAGCTTCTGGTACCTCCTGTGCTAAACTCTGACATCTGGACTGTCTCGGTAGCTCTACAATTACAGTACCAAGAATTTCTTCCTTTTTGCTATCAATCATTTCCGCATCTGTTCTCTCTGTTAACACAGGAAATGTCTCATCTGTTAAAGGCCTAACTTCAGGCAGCATGCCTGAGGAAACAAAATCATCAGGTGTTTGAGGCTTTAAATCTGGTTCTCCTTTGGCTGGAGGAACATCAGTGGATGCATTTTGATCTTTTTTGTAATTTTGTAGTTCTGTTTCTATTTGCAGAACAGGCATTTCTGGACGCATTGCAACTTTTATTTCACTTCTTTTGGCTCTTTTGGTAACCTGAGCATAAATTGCTTCTTTTGAATCATTTAAAGGTGTAGCAAGTGATTCAAATGTTATCGTTGGCGACAGTGTTGTGTCAATGCATATGGACTCATATTCGGGTGATATAGCGACCAGTAATGGACTTTCTTCTTGTTTGCTTTGTCTCGTTATTATCTCAGTGAGGAATGTTTCAGCTGATTTAATCTCTTTTAAAAACTCCTCTCTAGTCATGTTGTCCTCATTTGACTCTGATTTTTCAGGGTTTATCTCAGTCAGTAGAAATTTAGGTCTCTCATTTTCCTGTGTAAAAGCATCTTCTGCTTCATCATACATGGACAAGTCATCAGGACGGGCATAGGGGAAGGGTGTGGTCCCAAAGCGGGACACTGGAATGCCCCCGTCACCATCATATATGTCTTCACAATCTGACAGTGCAGTGTCAATCTCGGTAAGGAACAAATCCCTCGTGTTAATACTATTACCTTCTGTGGTTTTATCATAACCCTGTGCTTTTGCGGCTAAGTCGAGTTCGGTGGAGAGAGATTGGGAGCGCCGCAAACCTTTAAATTCACTTTCCTTGTCATCACCCCTGTTCCACAAGGTTTCCCCTACATTGGAGTCTGAAGGTTCGTTAGAGATTTCAGTTAGGAACAGGTGTATGGGTGATTTCTTAGCTGCTGCAACTCGCTCACGATGCATTTCTGCATCCTCCTCCTTCCACAGAGCTGGTAGAATCTTGTCAAGACGAGACTGGGTTCGTTTCATTCCTCTGGAAAAGAGCTCGGCTGTAGCAGGATCTGGGTCATCAACCAAGCTGATGTGCTCGATGATGGTACCGCTGCTAAGTCTACTTGGAGATACAAAAGGGGAATTATAGTCATCTTCAGAATATGTTGTGCTGGAGGAGGACCTTCTCTCAATTTCTGGAAAGGACTCTGTGTAAAGCATATTGGAATAGGGTGATTCTCTGCCTCCTGGGGACTCGCCCTCTTTAGAGGCTGAGTTGTGCAATGACTGTGAGCATGTCATACTCCTGTCAGCAGTCCGTTTCTCTGAATAGTCACAGCTTAATGGGTCTCTTTCTAAGTGCATCGCAGGATTGTTATGTCTGGAAAATGTTTCAGCATAACTGTGGAAGGGAACTTTTTGGGGTCTGTAGTGAGGAGGAAGGGGTGGAGGACAACTTTTAGGTGGAGGAAACATGGAGTGTCCTGCAGCAGATGGAGGGATGGATGGAGAATGTGACGGAGATGGGGGCAGCCTCTGGTGTGTCCGACTAAAACCCAGATGATCGAAGCTGGCTTTTGAAGTTGAACAGCTGCCCAAAAACAGGGAATCTGCTGTTTCTAATTTGCTTATTGGATAAGAAGGAACAGGATAGTGACTTAGGCCATATGATCGAGCTTGTATGGGTGGAGGAACAGGTAGTGGTCGAGAGAGTAGATTGCTGCCTGAAGACATGGACATTGAGCGAGGTTTCGGTGGAGGGATTGGAACCTGGGAAGATACAGATCCAGAGCGTCTTAGGTTTGGGTCTCTCCTACCATCTCCAATGTCCACTACTGCATAATCGGTCACTCTGTTACAGCTTTCCTTACTGAACTCCACTAGACCTATGTTCGACACTAGGACTTGGACTTCACTGGATTTTACTGTCTGAAGTGTCTGTGAGGACCCTTCACCAACAGTATTTGGGTAGGTAGGCTTTCCTCTACTGGGCGTCCCACTAGAAATCTCAACCAACTCCAAATCGCCTGGACTAGCAGAAACTTTTTTTGACGTGTGCGACTTCCCTTTAAGATAACTGGATTTGTCCTGTGGAGTGTGTTCCTCCAACCGAATGTAGTACTCACTGGCTAATGATGGGCTACGTGCACTTATCACAGGCACAACTGTAGGTGTGTCCAAAGACTGCCGATGACCAGAGATGGGCGCTGGTATTGGCTGAGGAGGAGGAAGTGGTTTATAACCCCTTCTGCCATGTGCCTTTTCCCAAAAATATTCAAAATTCAACCCCTTGCTAGTCTCAGTAACTGTCAGGATGTCGTCAAGCTCGTGTGATGAGGGAGGGATTGAATTTACAGGGTCCAAAAGAGGGAAGGAGTTACCATCCTCTCTGCTGTACTCTCTCTCGTTCTGTCTTTTACCCACGGATGATTGGAAAGCACTGGGTCGAAGTGAATCCCATCGCCTTTCAAACGACTCTTCGCTTTCTCCTCTTCTTCGTCGGCCATGCGCTTCCTCATACTCGTTTTCTTCCTCATCCTCCACCACAATACTCCTGCTTGTTCCTTGTTCAGCAGCCAGGAGAGAGGAAAGAAGAATGAAGATTTCGTTGACTGTTGGGCGCTGGGGAGGTGGAAGCCAGCACGACTGCATGACCTCGTACCTGAAAACAGACAAACAGATTTGAAAACAGGTTGTATTTGGTCTTCGTTATTGATCAGTCATGACCAAACTTTTAAGCCCTAATGTTTACTTTCTTTTTGTTTTTTAATGTTACAACATTGGTAAAATAGGAATGCAGCAAGAAAAAGTAACACTGACCAGTAATCAGCATGGGAGATTTTGAGGCGGGGCTGAGCCGGAGTAATCTGTCGCTCCTTAATGACAAAAGTGAGAACTTCTTCATCACTTAAGTGGCGATGTGGCTGTGCACCAAATTCAAACAGCTCCCAAATCACCACACCTAAGGACCTGTCAAAGTGCTCAGATTAAAGTGTTGCTGCAGATTTTTAATGTAGAAAAAGACATCCATATCCTGGCACACAAAAGCATAATTGTGGCATCTTGTAATTAGTTTGTTGTAAAATAGTGTTACAATTTTTTTTTAGTAAATTCATTACTAATTCCAGAAGAAAAAGATACCAGTCTTCAACTAACAGCACACTTTAGTCTAACCAGAGACCGAAAAGACAAAATTAGAAATTAGCCCAATAGTTGGTGGGTCTAATTAATAAGAAATTAATTAAGCTCTGGACTGCTCTCAACCAAATAACGTGGTACAAATAGTGGCGCATACCAAACATTGCTGGTCTTGGTCTGGTCTGTAACGACTAATTCTCCTCTAAACTCCTCCAACAGCTCTGGAGCAATCCAGCGCAAAGGAATCCACAGTTTATCTGGTGTTAAATAATAGTCCTCCTAAATAAAAAAAAAACAGGGACATTTAGCACATTTGGTTATTGTAAGCTGTCCTTGTAAGCTCTACTTTTTTGCGCTCAGGAATTATGAGGTATTCTCAAGACCACGTTGGTCCACCTGCTCAGCTATTTGGGTCTTCAAGGATTTGGGTCCCCCGGCATTGTTTTTAGTATTTTTTTGATCAAGCTCTTATCTGGTAGTACCTTATAGTGGTTGTGTGAGAGGCCGTAGTCTCCAATACGGACTGTCAGGTCTGAGGTAAGCAGGCAGTTCCTCAGTGCCAGATCACTATAAAAAACAGAGGTGAAAGTGTCTCCTGGTTATTAACGTAACCACAAATAAGACGCTGCATCAAAATGATATGGCTGTGAGATGCAGCATTAAAGTTCCTGAAGATAAACTTAATAAATTTGTCACCTTTAAGCTAAATAATAATAAATAAACAAATATATAAATAAATATAATAACTGGCAAAAGCCAGAGCCAATCAGGACACACGCTGACTTTAGGCAGCCTTGAGCATCACCATGTACTCACCTGTGTATGTAGTTGTTCTCATGAAGGTGTAAAAGACCCGACGTGATCTCATAGGCCATTCGCTGCAAGGTCAAAAGGTCACGGTTCAAAAGGTCTGGGGTCATGCCGTCCGACTTTCTCTGAGCTCTTAAATAGCGTTTCAGGTCGCCCTGTAAATGAAAGATGTTGTTTGTGGCTAAAATTAGAGGCTGTGTCTGACATCACATACTACTTGAGTAGCTAGATTGATTAATGTGGTTTAAATTAATACAGATCAACCAGATAGAAATCTTCTTTCTCACCAGCTGGCAGAACTCCATAACCAGCAGATAAGGAATACTCTCACTGCACTGCCCCAAACACTGCAGGATGTTGGGGTGGTGGAGACTCCTGTGGGGCCACAGAAGAGACAGAGAAAGAGATTCTTTATCAAGTAAATTTAATTATAAAGCATAAAAGTCAAAATCAATCTTGTCATTACTTTACTTTACTTATATAATCGTTAAGTTATTGCTATAAATGTCTTATTTGGTTTAAAATCCACAGGCATGTATAAATGATGCTTAGATTCTTAGTGATAAAAGAGAGAGAAAGAGAGAGAGAGAGTGAGAGATGTGTATGTATAGTTGGTAACTCTGAGTGTTCCGTAACCCGTTTATAGCAATAATGCTATTATAGTGCTTGCTACGTCTCACATGGTCCCTACAGCACTGTATAAATCTCCACGTTATCCCAGAGTAATTAGATAATCATTGAAAAATGATAAGGTGTTGTGTTCAAATAAGCTGGTACTAGGATCGTGATTCGCAGCTACACGACGCCTCTTCTCCCGGGGGTCTTCAGGATTCAGGTCAAACAAACAGCAAAGATGCGGCAGTGAGGATCATCGAAAGGAATTGAGAAGACCTTGAGAGGAGATATTTTTTTAATAGGAAGATAATAGAAAGTTATTATCTAATAGCGGCCTGGGGTTTGTCAGCAGGACTTTCCACAAGAGAGAGAATGCAATCACTTCCACCCATACAGGGCCAGCCTAGGATCTGGTGGCACCCCCCAGACGAGGTTGTAGATTTGCGCCCTCCTTACTCTTTTTGATTGTTTTGCTCTCCTGCCTCGGGTTTTTAGCGCTAATATGGACTTTGAGGTCGCTAGCAACTTTTTTTGCTACCATCTTTGCAGGTCATGTAATTTGAAATTGAAATAAAAAAAGAGGACATCTATAAAAAAGAGGACATATGGACACAATACTAATAACCGATGTCATAGATTGCCAGAAGACCGATGCTCACCTGTACGGCTCAGCCTCAGCCAGGAACTTGCGCTGCTCCAGGGGACTGGCGCTGATCTTCAGCTCCTTAACCACCACCTGAGAGGGGCTGCAGTCACACAGTACCTCAGATAGGATCACCTAAAGAGCAAAAGGGTGAAAAAAGAAAAAAGAGAGAGATAGAGAAATAGAGTGGGTTAGAGCGAGAAAGATAGAGGGAGAGGGAGATAGACAGACAGAGGGGGGGGGGTTTAGAGGGAAAGAGCAGGGGGGGGTAGAGGGGGGTTAGAGGGAGAGGGAAAGAAAGTGGGGAGGGGGTTGGAGAGTGAGAGAGAGAAGGAAAGAGAGAGAGAGGTAGTATGTATTAAGATTTACCTTTTATGACCAATTATGTTGTTGCCTAAATAAGTGTTTCGAATGTAATTAAATGACAATCATCCCACCGTCTCTGATATATTTACCTTTCCGAACCAGCCGTTTCCGATCTCCTGCAGGTAGTTAAGAGTGTGTCTGCGAAAACACTGCGTACTCGACCCTGTGCAAATTAACCTGTGTGTTAGCTCCAACCTTTAATATTATTTATTTGCTGCGTGTGTGTGTGTGTGTTTGTGTCCGTCCACCTGTTCCATTAGGCAGCGCTGAGCAGGCTCTGTCGCGCAGAGGAAGAGTGTAAACGTCCGGCAGAGACACACACGAGGACACGCTGTCCTCAGGAACGGGACTGGAACATTCTTCACCATCAGCATTATCCAATTCCTGAAAGAAAGAGAGAGAGAGAGAGAAAGGAGAAAGGAAGGAAGGAAGGAGCACGGTAAAATGGGAGACAGAAAGGGACAGTGAGAGTGAGACAGTTTAAGCAAAAGAAATATAAAAGCCAGCGTGACGAAAAAAGCTAAAGTGTAAAAGATTAAACAGTGACGATATGCAAAAAAATATGAACTGGACTCACGTTGAAGCCGACGCTTCCTCTCTTACAGCACAGACAGGTGAGGAGCAGCAGGACAAATGAAACGAGGCCTGAGCAGGAGACCAGGATGACCACGTAGGCTGGAGGAGAGAGAGACACATCCCGCGAAAAAGACACTGTGAGCAGGACAACAGAGAGACAAGGACAGAGACATGAAGAGAGAGGGTATAAAGGGGGAAAATAAAACAAAAGGGACAAACGAAGGACATTAGAAAAAAAAAGACGGCGAGGGTAAGGATGATGAAGGAGGAAAGAGGAGACAGAGAAGGCAGATATGGCAGTTAACTACACATCCATCCTAAAACTGACGAACGATAAATCAGATCATGAAGAAAGGAGAGAAAGAGTAGAAGAAAGAGAGAGAAAGAGAGAGAACAAGATGTTGCATGTATTCCTTTTTGGGAAAAGTCACTGAGAAGGGAGAGGAGAGTTAGGGTTAGCACTTAGCATTAACGTTCTGAACGGTAGACAGGAAGTGCCCAATGAAGTGCGCTCATTGGCGAGCTGGTGAGAGAAGGAAACAAGTAGAGAAGGAGAAGATCGGAACGAGGCGGAAGGTTAGGTGGAAAAAATCGCAGGTTAGAGTTGAGGGAAGTGAAGGAGCTGGAAAAAAAGGTCATTTTACGAGACAGACAGTCCGTATGGTGGTCACTGAGAGGGACAGGACACTATATCAGGTCAGTACCGGGCCTTTCTCTGAAAGGAGAGTGGACGGCTGTGTCCCAAACGCTGGCGTGTCTTAAACTGAGAGTACTTAGCTGAACAAGCTGGTAATATACTTTAGTCTATTTATCATTTTATGACATAAGGTAATGATCACGGTGCATTGTGGGAAACCTGACTCTAAAAATCAAACCTACGCGATCACATTTTTCTTCAAACGCCAGACGTTCTGGTTCTCACTTGGACTAAACACAAGAGTTTGGGACGTAGCCAAAGTCAGATTAGGGAAGTGAAAAAAGGGGGAAGGAAGAAGTTATTTTTTTTTTTTTTTAATGAGTACCTCGACTGGCTCATGATTGTGGACTGAACCATCTGTGGAAGAGAGGAGGGATGGGTGAATGGGGGGTTAAAATAAAACAAAAACTCGCAATGGTATTTTTATACACACACCACACACACACACACAATCAGTTACCTCGAGAGTATTTTATATAATAGTTTTTATAACTGATAAATAGATATGAAACTAGAGAAAAATGCTGATAGATAGAAAGAACCCTAAATAGACATCAAAGATCCTAAAAAATCATCACACAGCACTTTTAATACACATCATTAATTTTATGCAGGAACTTTCTCAAAATCTGGTGTTTGTTTATGCAAATGAGGTTCTACATACATTTGCATGCCTAATTTAACCGCTGCATGAAACTGTTCCTTATGTAACAATTCATTTTGTTTCTTTTGTTTGTAGACAAGAATTTTTTGTTTGTCATTTTTTTTATCTTTTTATCTAAATCTTTTTCTTTTTATGTTCTAAATGTAGAGAAAACTAATTTTATAGTTTTATACATATAAATGTTGGGTATTTACGTTTTATTCTAATATTTACTGTGTATCATAATGACAATTTTTAATGAGCGGCAACATGACGTCATTGAGAAAGGGGGCGGAGCATAAATCGTAATATCTTAAGATAACGCGGCGGTCCAAAAAAAAAAAAAAAAAAAAAAAAAAACAGGGATTCTTTATTTTATATAAATTTATTCTCACTGTTTTGTTACAAAACAATTAAAAAAGAATCCCAGTAAAATCGTTAAAAAAAAGTACAGTATTAATGTAAACACAATACAATAAAACCCGTAAAAAAAAAAATAAAAAAATAAATATTTCAATGTCTGAACGGTGAACATACACAAAACATGGGGGCTGCCAAAATAGGCCAAAGTGCGCATGCGCGATGTGGCGTATTCATTTCAGCAGTCCAAAAAATAAATAAATTAAATAAATAAATAAAAGCAAATCAGCATAATCTGTGTTTACCATTTTGTGCAGCTGAAACTGAAATTTTTCTATTACATTATAAATAAATCATTAACGGTTTAAAAACAAATAAAAAAAAATCCTTTTTCTGGTGGATAATAATGTTATTTAATAGTAGTAATTCGTTTATGCTTAATAATAAAGCCTGAATAAATAAACATGTCTGCTGTTTATTATTTATAGCTAATAGAGCTGAATAAATTTATTATTTTTTAATTTATGCCATTTATACCAGTCGGTAATCAGCCTCCCAGTCTGACCGAGCCGTCTCACCTTCTGGCTGCGGGGCTCCGTGCGCTGTATCCGGGAGGAATCCCGACAACAGCCCCGCTAGCAGCATCATCCAGCTCCGTGTTAGCATAAACGGCGATGGCGGCAGCAGCATCCGAGCGGTGATTGTGCTCCCTTTCCCTCTTCTTTTTTTTAAATTATTATTATTATTTTGTATTGCTGTTTTGTCTATTTATTTTCCTCCTCCTACGTAAGCAAGAGATTTTTTTTCTATTGTGCTGCTTTCAATCTAACAACAACACCGTCCTCAGCATCAGCATCAGCATCACCGCCTTCATCTTTAATTACCCCATTAAAAATAAATAATAATAAATAATAATAGGAATAAAAACGTTTCTGTTTTCAGTATATTTTCCTGTATACAAACGCACTTTTACATTTTAACAGCGTCTGTTATTTTCCGTTATTCGCCGCCCGCCTGTCTGGAGAGACGCGTCGCGTACGTGTGTGTCTGCGTATCTGCGTGCGCACGTAATGCGCGTAAACCCGCGGGTGTATTTATATATTTATAACAAATATTTAAAATAAAAACTATTTTATTTAACGGTTGGATCTGGAATTTATTTTAAAATATTGATGATTAAATAATAAAATTTAAAAAAATAGGAATAAGCAAGCGAACATGACTAAAAAAAAAACAAGCGCAGGAATCTAAAGCCTTTGTGTGCGATAGTGCTGATTAAAAGCGGGCCCGGTCACGTGACTAACCTATATTTCTAAAAGGAGAAGAAAATGTTATCACACTGCCATGTATTATTTTTATTATTATTTTATCTATTTATTTCTTTATTTTGCTAAAATATGCAGAAGAACAATTAATTATTTTTTTACCGACTGATCTAGAAGCGCTTGACCTTCTTCTAATTAACGGCGCATGCGCTACGTACCAAACGTATATATGAACAAATTCATTTTGTATAATAGTGTGAACACAAAGTCACGTGTGAACCGATTCTCCTAGCAAAGATTCATTTTTCGGGAAAGGAAATTGAAAGCAGCAGGATTTTGGCGGTAACGCTGTCATTATTCGAATTTATTATTATGATTAGTATTTATGTTATGTTATAATTAAAACATGTGACTCAAACACTGTGTCTGCCATCATACGATTCGAGTTTATAATAATTCGATTCTTGAATTAAATCGAATCGAGCTGCATCTTAGGACAAGCGTTTAAAATCAGTCAGATATTTTAGACCCCCCCCCCCCTTCCAAACCATCATCAAGTGGTAGCTCACGGTTAAGGTGTTGGACTACCAAACCAAAGATTGTGGGTTCCATTACCAGCACCACCAAGCCACGGCTGTTTGGCCCCTGAGCAAGGCCCTTAACCCCTAATTGCTCAGTTGTATAAAAGAGATAAATGTAAGTCGCTCTGGATAAGGACGTCTGCCACATGCTGTAAATATCAATCAAAACAATAAACAGCATCCTGCAAAGATTCTAAAATATAATTTACATAGAAACGTTCGCTTGTTCTATCCCGTGTGCTTGGTTATCATAATTCCTGCTACCTGTTTATCACCTCATGGTGAGAACAATGGATCTGTGTATGTGCATGAACTTCTTGGTAGATTTGGCACAATTTTTCGGGTTATTGTGCTGCTGAAGCAACCAACTCCGGCGTAACTTTAACTCCTTAACCCAATTCTTGAATATTGTTTTTGGGAATCTGCTGCTACTGGGTGGAATCCATATAACCCTCAACTCTGGCAAGGTTTCCGGTACCTGTGCCCCACAGCATGATGGACCCTCCACCGAATTTTCACAGTAGGGAGCGCGTTCTTCACTCTTCCAGCTGTTCTTTGTTTGCCGGACTGTACAATGGGCATGTTTTTGGAGCTCTTTGGAGGTGGTTTTTGGTTTTTTAAACCGTGACCATTCTAACCATTCTTCAACTTTGCCTTTCAGATGTCTTTCTTGGTCTAGCACATCTTTTTTTCACAACCACTGATCCTGTGGCCTTCCATTTCCTAACTATATTTCTTACCATGGGGACAGAGACTTTAAACCTTTGTGACTTTTTGTATGCTTCTCCTAATTTATGTTGATGAATTATCATAGTTTTTAGGTCATTGCAGAGTTCTATAGAGACAGTGGTGCTGAGGAAGAGACAGGTGGAGGAGCTGGAGATGGTGAGATGTTTTCTTTAGGAGTGACGAGGTTGGACAGAATTAGGAACGAGTTCATCAGGGGGACGGCTCATGTTAGATGTTTTGATGGAGAAAGTCAGGGAGTCCAGATTGAGGTGGTTTGGACATGTACAGAGAAGGGGTAGTGAATATATCGGTAGGAGGATGTTAGAAATGAAGTAAAAACATGTAGTCACATCCACACCAATGAGAAGACTTTTGCACAGCCCGTTTTTCACTTTAGAATTTTATTTTACACAACACAGGACTGCTACACTGTTATTACAACAATCATTTTTCTGTAGAGAAAGAGCACATTGTTATAAAGCCGTAGAGGGGTGCCTAAACTTTTGCATAGAACTGTATGCCGCTATGTCACAGATGTTATTTAGATAGAACAGCTGAATCGAGCTTTTATATTTGGACATTAGAAAATAAAATACTGGTGTGACTTCGGCTGATGAACTCTGGTGGTGCAGAAAAGACCACCAGTTTTTACAACCCAGTTTACATAAACACAGAGATATAAAGACATGTGCCATGTGCTCTTTTTGATGATGTCATCATGATGTCACTTGGCATTGGAGCTGTGAAGTCAGTGAGACGTTTGGAGTCTAAGAGCAGGACTGTAGGAATTCCTGGACAAGGTCTCTGTCTCTTCTCCGTCTCTTGCGTGCCAGCTCAGGGAAGAAAGCGCTGTTGTATGCTCTGTCTCTCTCATCCGGCTCCTCCCGGCTGTCCTTGGCTTTGCCTGTTCCGTTCCTCTGGTCTAGCAGGTCCTGAGCGCGTCTCCTCTCCTCCGCCTCCCTCCGCAGTCGCTCCGCACGCAGTTGCTCCCTCGAGCTGAATAACACACAGCAGATTGATGTATTATTTATCTGTCTATTTATATCTTCCATTCCATCTGCCTATCTTGTCTATCTATCTTGTCTATCTATCTTGTCTATCTATCCATCCACATGTATATCCATCCACCTGTTTGTCTAACTATCAACTATATATCTATCTGTCTGTTTATCCATCCATCCACATGTCTGTCTATCTATCTATCTATCTATCTATCTATCTATCTATCTATCTATCTATCTAGCCACATGTATATCTATTTAATTGTCTGTTGGACCTGCTATCTGTCTGTCTATCTATCTAATGCCTGTCCATCCACATGTATATCCATCCACCTGTTTGTCTAACTATCAACTATATATCTATCTGTCTGTTTATCCATCCATCCAACACTCTGTCTGTCTATCCATCCACATGCATATCTATCTATCTATCTATCTATCTATCTATCTATCTATCTATCTATCTATCTAGCCACATGTATATCCATCCACATGTCTATCTAACCATCAGCTATTAATCTGTCTGACTGTCCATCCACTTAATCCACCTACCTACCTGTTCACTTGTCTATCAAACTAGCTGTCCACCCATGTGTCCAATTGTCTATCTATCTTGATATTTGGATCAACTGAAAACAGGAGCGGAATCTCCTCACCTCGCTGCACTCGTCCGCTCCCGTTTCTCCCTTCTCTCCTTCTTCTTGTGCTTCCTCTCTTTCACTGCCAGTGCCTTTCTTATGTCTTTCATAGGGTCCAGATTGTCCTACAGAGACACAAAAAAACCCCTAAATGTCCCCTTACTTACACAACATTTATACAGACTCATTAAGGATTATTATTCAGATGGAACTTTACAGCACCTTTAACTTCTTCTCCCTCTTCTCTCTCTCCTCTTCACTTAATCCTTTCCTTTTGCCGCTGTCTTGTTTCTCTTTTTCCTTCTCTCCATCCTTGTCTCTCTCTCTCTTTTTCAGATACCAGGGCGAGACCTCAGTGCCAGGGGCGGGTCCCAGAGACACCAACAGACCGATGGCACGCTCCTGTTTCTCCTGAGCGACAGACAGAAGAGTGTGTGTTAGGGTTTAAAAGGACACGGGATGTGTAAAGAGTCTGTTTTACGCACCTTCTCCTCTTTCTTCTCCCGGAGATACTCTACGTTGCCTTTCTTCTCGGACCCGTCCTCAAGAGGAAACAGGTTAAGATGCTCGACCACGCCGGTGTCTCCGCTCGTCTCTCCCTCATCCCTCGCTCCTGTTGTGTGTTCCAGCGCCGCACGGGATTTCTTACGCAGATAATCCGTCCGAGCCTTTAGGGAGAAACCATGACGGGAAAAATAACAACACAAAAGACTTACAATGCTGTTAAAAAAAATACCAAATTACGCCTAACATTAATATATATATACACCATAATTTAAATTAGATAAAAAAAATTTGAAAAATAAATAAATAAATATATTATATATATCAATAAATAAATAAATGTAAATGTGTCTTCAATATACAAACTAATCAAATATATGCACATATTTTTGCCATTTAAAAAGAAAAAAAAATTATTATATAAAATCTAGATTTTTTTTTCATTCAACATTTTTTTCGCTAATAACAATAATAATAAAAAACACATTAAATCTATTTAAGCAATAAATCGAAACGCTCGTGCAGCAGTGTGATGGCGTTGCCATGGTTACCTCCTGCTCCGCGCGCTCTACGCGCCGCTGAATTTCTTTCTCTTCCTCGGCCGCGCGCGCTTCGTCCCGACGCACGCGCGCGATGTTGTCCTTATTGCGGACATGCCAACTCTTTTTCGGTAAAATATTCATGATTTCACAAAACTAATTCCTTAATAAGGGAAATAAACAGTATCGAAACCACCCAAGTGTATTTTTAATTTAAATTTAAATAAAACACCCCTAAAAAGGAAACTCAACAAAACGATACAGGCAAAATGTTTGCTAGCTATATAGCTAGCTGACGTTTGCTAGCGTCGAACACTGAATTTAAATTTTCTTTGTCCAGATTCATTCCCAAGTCTGTTTCGAAGTCTATTGTAAAATAAATATTTTCTTACGTATATTTATCCCGTTTAAATAAAAAAATTAATAAGGATTCGAGTTTTCCGAGAGAGAAGCGACAAATAAACAACGGAAGTAGCCGTATTTAACGCAGTGACGTCATTACGTACATTACGCACGACGTGGCCGAAATACCATCGACAACCACAAAATGGCGCCCAAGACCAAGAACAACCTTTGTGCAAGCAGCAACTAAACTTTATACAAATTATTTAAATAATAAGTTTTGCAACTAACCAGTGAATGGAAACTTACTGTAATTAATATATTTATGTATTGTTTTACATTATAGATATATAATAGAACCAGTCCTTCCTAAGAAAAGTAGTTACACAATAGTCACAGTTATTAAAATATTAGCTTCTTTAGCACAGCCTAATTAAAGTTCATGTAAATTTTGTCACTATGAAGTAAAGAAAAATACATGAACAATGTCAATTATGAGTCCATGAGGAATTCTTGGCATGTGGTATGACATGGAAGTCAAATGTCTCTGTCATAAAAGCCACGGTTCCTAAGGTCTCGAGATGACATTGCTGGTTCTTCATCTGGCTCGAATGCAGAATTACAGTTTTCTCGCCACCTTGGGGATAAAGATGGTATAGCACCGCTTTGGTTTCTGCTGTCTCTTGTTCGTCTGCTGTCTCTGGGTGGTGCATCTTGTTCGCTTTTGGAAACCTTCGCATTCAGCTCCTTGATTTGTTTGACCAGAAACTGCTTATCCCGTCCTTCCTGTATTCAGAGGGAGAAAGTATGTTAAATAGAGAAAAGTTTCTTTAGCCAGTCAGGGATGTGCATCAGGAGATCCTCACCAGTTTGTGTTGTTTCTTCAGCAGATTAACAGTTTTCCCGTAAACCGACGCCAGTGCAGCCATGTAACACATCACCACACTGCAAAAAAACCAACAAAGGAGCTGGTATACACAGTGATATAGCAGTGTGTAGTAAGTATGGTGGTTCGTACGGGACTAGGGGTTAATGGTTTGGAGTTAGGGTTAGTGACGTTTTCTGTAAGCCGAAATTCGTTAAGAAGTTCTGAAATTAGTCTCTGTTGTCAGTCAAATTGATAACTGGAAAGTTTCCTTTTATGTTTTATAACAGTGAAAGTATGATGTCAGTTTTATTTTTGTTCTTCAGACCTCTTTAGAAATATACAACGCTTTTACTAACCATGATAAAAGGAAGAGCGGGATGGAGAAAGCCTGTGAGCCAACATACAGCAGAAACTCCTGCGTGGTGTTGGACAGCGAATGAAAGGAATGAGGAACAGTATCCCACATAGAGGAAGAGAAACGAAACGGACCGCAGCTGTAGGACGGATGAATACTGTACAAGATGGATAATAAAAACATTAACAGAACAGTAATTACATTCTAATTCGTTGACTAGTCATCCAGCTTGTTTGTGTGTGTAAGGACTCACCTGGATACACTGTAAATAAGCACCACACTGGAGATCACCAAACCAAACAGAAGAACCAGGAAGAAGAAGAAGTTGGAGCTGGTGGAGCGAAACGTTTTCAGCGCTGGGCGACAGTTCTGGAATAGAGTGACCTAAAAGAGGCAAAAGGGGTGCCAAAACTTCAGTCATCAACATCGATGACTCAGTAATCAAATACGAAGCTAGTAATGATATTATACTAATAATAATGATGATGCCTTTTTGCTGTAGAATATGATGATAAATTTGAGGGTATTGATGAGCGGTAGCATGGGACAGAACAGGGCGCCGCTCCACACAACGGTCTGAGCATAAACGAGCGCTAACACGTTCGAAGGCACGACAAACTCCTGACGACCCACCCATTGAGCCAGCTTACACGAGCAGTGATCCACAACCAGCCTATAACACCCATAAGCATACATCAGCCAGGTCCAAAGTTTGTTCTGTTTGTTTAATTATATATTTCAGATCATTATGAATAAAAACATAGACAAACAGTCTAACCTGCGAGGAAACTCTACCAGTACAATCACTGCAATCGTGATGAGGAAGTCGAACAGCATTAGCTTGTACAGTTCCTGCCCGACGCATGTCTCCCAGCACTGTGAAAAGATTCATGAAGGAGATCCTGAATGCATAAATACTGCTAAAAGTTGACACATGTTAGTATTAGCTAATTAAAGTTACCGCATGATGTTGCTATTAAGTAGTTAAAGATACCACGTGGTAACCTAAGCTAATATAATTAAAACAGAAAAATTACTATCTATTTGAAATACCGCTAAGCCTATTTCTGGCTGGCTAGGATTGCAGCAGGATGAAATAATTAGCTAAAGTTACCACAGGATGTTATTATTAATGTAGGTTTCCACGGGATGCTATTATTAAGTAATGTTATTATAGGATGCTAATATTAGCTAAAGCTACCACAGGAACCTATTGCTAGCTAGCTAAAGTTATCACAGTGATAGCATACATCCTTGGATGAGTCTCCGTCAGTCATTTGCAGTGACTGGAGCCTTTAGCCAGAAGGTTGTGTCATCAGAAGGTTACCAATGATCCTGAAGTGTTTCGACCATTAACCATAACACTCTCCTGTTGGCATGCCAGCAGTGGTAGCCAGCAACTACTCACTCCCTCCTGCTCCAAATCCAGCAAAAGCCCCCCCAAGTGTTCACAGTGTTCTCATTTCCTCAGTTCAACATCAAGTATCTGCATCCCACCACGACTGGGTACAACCATGTCATTCAGCCTTCGTCCCTGCAGTCCCACACCAGATCTTTATTACGTTCAGAATTAGGTTTCAAATGCCTTCTCCCACCACTCTTCCCAAGGCACCGTAATATCCACTAGAATGATCCTCTTTCTTACTGTGTAGAAAAGGACTGCATCAGGTCTTGAGGAAGTGTGGACTATATCTGAGAACTGGAAACTTTTTTTCAGGTCTACTCTGAGCACTGGGATTTAGCTTGGTTTTATTGGGCCCTAAAGGCTTTGTCCTCTCCGTAAAGAATGAAATAGGCGTCTTGATCTTATACTGACATTTCCTGGTCCTCTCCTGTTCTAGGATGTAAGCTAGCACAGTACTTCATGGCGCCATCTTAATATGCTCTGGGCAAGCACAGTCTTACGTCCTGTCAAGATATGTGTCATCGTTCTCTTTTGCCCGAAGAGCTTTGACAATGGGTTATCCCTTATCCCCTATAGCCCTGAGCAAGAAGAAGATCTGGCTTGGCTCGAGCCTCCGAAGGTCAGCCCATGTAACTTTTCTCTTGGTAATGCACAGGCCTTGCCTTCCCATACATAGTGCTCCAGTAATGTCTTAGAGATTTAAGTTGCCTTCTGTTTGGGCCAGAGATGCGTAGGCCATCCACTTCTGTCCTGACCTGGTTTTTATTCCAGCTTCTCTGAACTTATTGTCTCTTGAGTCCCTGAAGGTCATGGCCACCCTGCACTTCGCTAATTGGAACTCTTCAAATAGGGAACAGAGGGTTGGTTGTAATTGCCCAAGTCTGATGTGCAGCCTGATTGATGTGACTCCTGGAGGGATTCCCAGCCACTTTCTATGCCGTAGCTTCCAATCTTTTCTTTGCTGTAAGTGGAACCTCATACATGGTTATCAGTCACATCAGCCTGAGGAGGAGGCCATGTTGGTAAAACCATGCCTTGAACTTCCCTGAGAGTCCTGATTTGTCAAGTTTCTCCTACAATTACTTAGGAAATGTAACTGTCATTACCAGCTAATAATACCACAGACGATTACTGTTAACTATCCAGTTACCTTCCACAGAAGGGTATGGTTTTGTGCACTGTATATTTATTGTTCTGTTGTTGTTTACCTGATACTGGGCAAAGTTGTAGCTGCAGGGTGAACATGTTTGAGCTTTAATATTTCCCTCGCATGTGATCTTTTGCCACAGCGTGATTAAGAGTACAGCCAAACTGACTAAACGCAGGAACACAGCCCTAAACAGAAAGAGAAGCGTGACAAAAAGAAATTACATCATTTGGTATAGTTAGGAAGATTAATTAGACCCTAAAGCTATATTATGGTTACCGTGGTTACATTTATCTAACTCAGCAAGCAAGTGAAGCAAGCTACCGTTACTAATATTGGATTGTTAGCAACCTTGTTGGCAAGCATGCTCTTTATTACAAATGTTAACATGCTTATTTTCAATTTGTTTCCATGTTATGTTTGTATATGTATGTGAAGGTGTGCGAGTCTAACCGAAGCAGGGCGAGGATCACAGTAACACTAGGCGAGTATTTCTCAAAGTTAGCGATCTGGTCGCACAGCAAAGGAACAACAAAATTACACACTGTTATGATAATGGAAGGAAGATACTCCAGCAACAATCCTGCAATGCCCTCCTGCTGTTGAGACTAAGAAAAGAGAGAGAGCAATGAACACTCATTAGTTGCTTCTTACCAGACTTGATTGCTATTTTCTGAGGTAAAAATTAATCAGAAAACCCAGCTAGCGGGAGACTTTTTTAACAGAAAATGTAAAAAATTATGTACATATAATGTTACATTTTGATCGGTCAGCTAGTGTGATTAATTTGCTACTTTTATTTCACACCAAGAATTTATAACTTGCTAATCCATCTGAAAAGCAGACAAAAATTTACAGCAAATGGAATGAAATGTTCATCATTATCTTACTGAAACATCTTGCCCCTGTTTGATAGAACTAACGGATTTGCAAAAACGTAACTTCTGCTAGCTAGTAAAGCTAGCTCTATTTTACCTGACTGTACTGGGTCGCATAACTGATAGCAAAGAAAGCGCCAGCTATCATTGCCAGAATGATGAGGTTTAGGAACAACCGGAGGGAATAAAGTAGGAATGCTTGAGAGAGTGTAAGAGACTTAGCTTTCTTCTTGATCCTCTCCTCCTCCAGATCCACCTGAGAAAAAAAAATGACAAACAGTATTAAATTGGTTGTACCTCTGGCTAAATTAATAATCAGAAGGTAATAAAAGTAAAGAAAGGGTTTTTATTTTCCACAAAGCAACAGACACATGATTCAGTTGGATAGATAAACTGAGTGTGTAAAATATTAGCTGCATCCTAAATTAAATATTTGTGCTCTATTCTACACCATACTTGATAGTGGGTAGACATGAAAAACGAACCATGGAACACTGGACACTTAATGCTTGCAGGTTTGCTTAGATACTGGAAGAAAGGCAAGGCTACAGGTAGTGACGCTGGTTGAAGATGAGCTGCAATATTCCTTTAGAAAAGATGTCTTAATAATTAAATTACTTCTAAGATTTTGCAATTACTACTATAGATATAGCATCATTCGTTAAATATAGCGGCGTCACGTTACCTGCCTCTGATGTGACTTGCAATGGACAAAGAAACAATTTTAAAATGTTAAAAGTTCCTTTTAAGATAATACGCTAGATAGCAGTGCTATTAATCATAACTAACAATTTAACTAGCTTGCACATAGCTCTTGAATCTTGTATACAAAAAGTACAAAAAGTTAATGAACACAAAATGACCCAGCGTTCTTTTCAGATAAATATAGGTGTCAATACATCTATTTCCAAGAGCTGCTTTACGTGTGTTTAGTTTTGTGTTTTGTTGTGCTTGATTTTCCCACATTTACTGTGTCTTTCTCAACAGGAAGTGAGTCTCACCTGCAATCGATAGCGCAGGTTGTTTTGTTTCACGTTGGCGGCTCGCTGGTCTTGGAGGCCGTGATCCCATCCTGTAAAAACAATCACGCTGTACCCTCCTAAGCGTCCGCCGTCCATTGCCATGACAACCCGAGCCACTCCGCCCATCCTGTCGACCAATCCGAGGCTCTCATTTTTTTTTCATATGCATACATTGTACAACAACTTGATGTAGATGCAGATGCTTCATAAGGCCACGTTAATAATGTTAACTTGGCTTACCGGACCACGATGCATAGGAGGCAAAACAGGAAGTAGAAAGCGGCAGTGAGAAGGTAGGCCAGTGGAATGTTGTACGAAAACCCATTGCTAGTGACCTCGGTGTTGTTATAAAATCCGTAAAACATGTATGAGTACTCCATAAAGCCCTGAGGAAGAAAAAAGAAAGAGAAAGACGAATGTTAGGACTAGATATCCATCTTTACAGATTAATCCTTCATGTGCATTTTATGTCCCAGTCTAAGAAGTTGCTATAGAAACAGTAATGTTATAGAAAGAACCGTTATGTTTTTCTGTTAAGCTTTACAGAACTGTTTACAGCCTTGCTATCACTGATTGCTGTTACGTAAAGTAAAAAATAGCGATCGTGACACGTCTGTTTTATTACTACTGGGTTATTATTTGAGTTTGTAGATCATAGTGCATAGTCCACAGCATCATTACGCTACTACCAAGAAGTAGACTCGATTAAAACAGTAAAAATGTGTAAACTTGTGAAATCTGTGTATGTCTTACCGTTCCTGAGAGCAAATCCAGGAAGTAGGTGTAGTAAATGGTGAGAGGTTGAAGCTGAATATCGTAACGCAGACATACTTCCACACCTGCACCACAAACAGAAATTTCACACAAAGCACACTAGATATTTAATAGCCAGAAAGAGCTGCGCTTAATTGCAGGGTCGATTCCATGTAAGTCGCTGTGTATGTGATCTTCATTTACATTTACAGCATTTGGCAGACGTCCTTATCCAGAGCGACTCTCATTTATACAACTGAGCAATTAGGGGTTGAGGGCCTTGCTCAGGGGACTTGGTGACTTGGTGGTGCTGGGAATCCAACACCCTAACCACTAAACCACCACTTCCCCTAATCTAATACGTTAATAATAAGAAGTTGAAAGGTAACAAGGCGGCATTAGTCTAAGCATAACGGAAGAGACCAAGGACAATACTTTACATGATGCTACCACTATCATGCTCCGCTAGTTCCGATGTTTTTGGTAGTGTGTAAAAAAACAAGGACTTATCGGCAAAATCTTGAAAAGGGGTTTAAACTCAATACAGGTTTGGAATTAATGAAGTAAAAAAACCAAGTAGTAGTAGGTGATACTACAGGGCTGGACACAGGACAAAAGTTAGTGAACAACAAAATTTAGTGGACATAATGGAGACATATATAAAGGTAAGAAATACCCGAAAGGTTGACAGAGGGAACGAGTAATTGACCACTGGAGTTGTTTGAGTGAAAGACGATGCTGGGTATGATGATGAAACCGGCCATCAACAGGAAAGACAGGAAGTTTAGGATGACAAGAAATCTCAGGAACAGAAAATAGGATTGGACTCCTCCCCCAAAATGCCCTGGAAAAAAAAAACAGAGAATTTGGAGCCCCAAATTAACCCCTTTATTATAATAATAGCGCCTTTCCAGAAGTCAAGGACATATAATAATAAACATAATACATAATTAACGTCAGAAACGACATGATGTGAGAGGATAATATAATAAAATACAGAATCCAGAAGTAATAGACAGACATCCAGAGAGAACGTAAGACAGAATAAGGACAGAATTCTACTAAGACAGGAATATAAGAATTATACTTATAACAGTAAGTTTGAAGCAGTGATTTGAATTCAGAGAGATTATTGGCAAGACAGAATGTTCTGGGAAGAGAGTTCCATGATTTCGGGGCAACAACACTAAATAATCTGCCCCATATACGCGGTGGAATTCGAGGAATGAAGAATTCAGTGAGAATCTAGGACGGCATAGGCCGAAAGTGGAAATCTTTAAAAGTAAGCAGGAGAGCAACTTTAGGTCATTGCAATAGGTCACCCGTAGCCAATGCTGATCAGCTAAAATCGGAGTGATGTGGGCCAAACGCCTAATTCTAATAGGAATTCGGGCAGATGAGTTGAATATACAGCAATTTGGTATTTTTTTGTTTTTGTATACCTCCAATCTGATGCATGGACTTCCTCCAGAGCTCAACTAAAGAAAAGATGCCTGCTAGGTCCCCACGAAAACGATGAAAAGACTTGGAATAACGGCAAGTTAAATACCAGGAACCCCAAGTAGACACAACAGGGACTCGCATCTGCTGCACCTGCCTGAAAGAGACACCAAAAACTGGCATCTGATTGGCAGCAAGTTTTTTATTGACTTTTTATTAAATAAATGAAATGAATAGTGTACCGGATAGCTTTTTTTAGTCCCATGTGCAGCGGCAGTTCTTTGAGATTTTGCGCTTTGGTGTAATTTTCATCTTTACCGTCTTCTTCCGTAGGACGGGAGCCCCAGTCAAACTGCACTTCACCTGCATTTACCCTGCTCAAGGAAGATTTGTGGGCCCTGATGGAGCCGTAATGGCTGCCGTTATAGTCTT
This sequence comes from Bagarius yarrelli, assembly GCA_005784505.1. NCBI lineage: Eukaryota > Metazoa > Chordata > Actinopteri > Siluriformes > Sisoridae > Bagarius > Bagarius yarrelli. The sequence goes on along the minus strand of VCAZ01000037.1, from coordinate 2,267,201 downwards.
AAAAACAGAAAGAGATTAGAAAGTGATAGGTTACACCACTCCTGTTGTAGCATTCCATTCTTTATTTACTGAAACTACGAGACCCAAAAATAATGCCCCTGTGCACAAAGCCCCTGAGCTCAATCAAGACATGTTTCTGGAATGCACTGGAACCCAGACTGCACCCCAGAACAACTATGCTGATTAGTGTCTGATCTCACTAACACTATTGACTGAATGAGACAACATCTGGAAACTGATGTTTAAAAACACATACGGATATACTCAGGGGCGCTGCTCCCAATTTTGGGCCCTATGAAATATGTGGTTGAGCCCCCTACCACACCCATTCAGCGGCACCCATGGATATGTTGGTCAGGTGTCCCAACACTTTTATCATTTGGTGTACTTACAGAATATTAGAATGAGGTTTTACTTTATAGCCACTAGGTAAAAAATACCTGTGCACTGAAGGTATCTAGGTTTGTGCTGAAATTCTTTAACATACAGTGCAGGAGCATTAAATCTTTTTGAAAAAACAAAAATTGTAAAATGGTTTCCTATTAGAAATCTAGTCAGATGACGACTTAATGTACTAAATAGGATATACAACCAAATACAAGATCAACACAAATCTGACTTAAGGAGAACTACACAATAATATAATATAATATTAGCTTATATTAGTGCAGGACAAGCGCAAAAAAAATCCTACCTGCTCTGTTTAATTCTGTGAGCTCCATTTAAAACGCGCTAGATCCACCATGAAGTAATAAAAACAAACACTGAGCACTTAAACACACTTTCTAAATGACGCGTCAGAACTGGTGGTTATTGCAACAGCAAAAATGCGTGTGTATCCAGGAATCTCTTGAAAGTGAACCTTGAGTTTGAGGAAATAAAATGTGTCACTTCCTTGTATGAGAGGACATTAATTACCCATTGTGAGTCCAGTGTGCTTGTGCACTGGTGTGTGTGTGTGTGTGTGTGGTGTGTGTGTTCAGGGGTAGAGTTGCAAATGAATCTGAAAGGGGATAAATTCGCTGAACTGGTTTGGCTTTGCAGTAAATAGTCATCTCTGGTTTATAGCAGACTAATGGTGGTTTTAAGGTCTTCAGTATTGCTAGCACTGCAACCCGAATTGGTGGGCGCTTCCTCAGTATGCGCTCAGGTCCAGTATGTCCGGGTCATTACTATCAGCTGCTGAAGGTGAATCAGTGACACTCGCTCGTTTTTGTAAAGGACAAATTACAATTTAGTGAATTTTTTGGTCAACCAGACATCAAAAACAAAACAAAAACAAATCAGGATCCATGGATAAAATTAGTTCACCTAATGCAGCGCAACCACAGCAATATAATCGTTCTTCTTAATGCGCCTCACGAGGCCCCCTTGTGGGTCAGGACCCCCCTGTTGGGAACTGCTGGTATAGACTATAGAAATTATTTGTCCCAAACCACAATTGTTACTCGTTATATACTGTATGCAATCTTGGGCCCCGTGTACTTTGGGGGCCCCCCAGAGATCTATTTTATTAGTAGTACATTTTTGACTTTTCACACTTTTTATTTGGCAGACGCCCTTATCCAGAGCGAGCCTTACAGCTTGGATACATAAAGAGGTATCAAAATCCATTTGTTATACTCCCTGTACAACTGAGCAATTGGGGGTTAAGGGCCTTCGGGTTGGTAATCCAACACCTTAACCATGAGCCACCACTTCCCTGTAGTATTTACAGTATGGAATGGGTATAATAGAGGGTCCAACCTCATATACTTTCATGGGGCCTAAAATTGCTAGCATTACCTTTACTTTACCTAGTACCTTTACATTACACACCATCGTCCTGCTGTGGACGCATCCCAAACCACACTCATAAGTCACTATATACACTTTAGGCCATCATAACTGCTGACCTCTGACTTATGGACGTGTCCTAAACCGCTGACAATATTTGTTATAGCATACAGAACCTAAACATGCCAACAATCCACAATGGACATTAAATTACACTTAATATTTTATATACCCTGCAGGCCACAAACACCCTTAGTGCTTTTAGAAAGTGTGGTTTCATATAAATGCAAAAAATGTTTAACACAAAGGGTTCACAAACTTTTAAGCACCACTGGCTGTATTCTAATTAATGCAGGCTACTATGGAGACCAGGGTAGGTCAGGTAGCTGCAATAGATTGGGACTGATATGAATGTGTGTTAAATATTTACTTCGGTAGTGTCTCTTCCTGGAAATTCGAGCGTTCTGTTGACACTAATCATAAAGTGTGAGCTTGCGCACCCACACACAAAGTATGTTGTTACTACAAAGTGCATAATTTTCACTGGCTTCCAGAACATTACTACTGGACTCATAAAATCCCACAATGATCCCTTACAGGTTAATGTCCCCATGTAGAGTGATTTAGGACACGTCCTTGATAGATTACATAAACCACAGAGGAATGAAGGAGTTTATGTGGCCCACATATAGTAAATATTGTTAAATTTGGAAGACGCCCATTGATTATGTGGAATATAGTATATAATGTATAATCACCAATATATGGTTTGGAACACGTCCACATCAAACACTGGTGATTATGTGGCCCACAGTAAAAAGACTTAAGCGTGTGGTTTTGGACACAGCCACAAGACGACGCCGGCGTTTATGTCACCTACAGTATGTGGTGTCTGGTTTAAAACGTTCACAAAGAATGTGCCCCAAAGTATAAAAAGAATTTGGTTGCAATTTGGACACAGGTGACGATGTAACCCACTGTATGTAGGATATATTATGTGATTTGTGATATATCCAGGAAACAGTGTTTATCTGGCCAACAATATGTACCGCATAAAGTGTGGATTGAGACACATCCACATTAGAGTGAAGCTCCTACACAAGGCAGCTGTTAAAGCCGAGAAAGAGTCTTTTTGGTTAAAAAATAACAGCTATCTAGTCCACATTTTAAACCAAAGCATTTCCTGATAGCTAGATGAAAAGCTTGCATACCACAGGCTAGTTTTTGCAGTGGTGGGTCGTCAGGGCCAGCAAGTCCTTCTCTGCTGTTCTAAACACTATCAGAATCACTGACCTACATTTACAGCCTAAAATCTAATATTTATTCCATTTAAATGAGAATTTTTACACCGACAATGGCTGACGGAGGAGGAGAAATTGACTTGGTCTTGGACATTTATTTTTCAAAAAAAAGCTAGACATCTTGAGGAGATCTCAGTCAACCTCGAAGCTAACTAACTTGTCCCAGCCTGGGAGTTTGTTCGTCACTTCCAGACCGGTGCCTCCGAAAGGTAACACTGGCTTTGAAACAACTGGTGGTATTAAGAGGTCGGGTATGTCCCCACTGAAGGCCGAGTTACCAACTGCGTGACCCGTTAGTGAGTTTTTGGAGTTGCTAGCTTGTTTAATAGCCAAGTAGAAAAAATGAAGGTATCAAAAAAATTTGTTTAAATACAATGTAAAGGCATAACTAAAGACACGGCTTCATTTTAACTGGACATTTTAATACCACACGTCGGTTTAAGCTCAAAGCAGAACAAGTGTTTTTTTGTGTAAAATACTTAAAAATATACACTGAATTTACAATCACTTTCAGTGGGATGGAGTGACAGACGTATAAAGACATTTTCCAGGTGATGCGTAGACTATTGCGTAAAACAACCTGTAGTTCGACGGCAGTCTATATAAAAGGGACAATTCTGATTTGTAAGAAATGTCCTGTGTGAAAAGCAAAAGTAGCGACTGGATATTTGGAAATTTCCTGCACTATAACACCTACAAACGGAAATAGATTCTGTAGAAAAAGAAATAAAGGTACATAATAAAGTGACAGAAATGAACATGAAACACCCCATAAAAATACTACAGAACACATATGAACTTTAACTACCATCAGCCACACACACATACATGACAAACCCTTAGGTGTCCTTGGTCATACGACCCTCTGGAAACTCTGATCGCATTCGTACGGCAGTGGAAGGTCAGCTGGTTGGTGCTGACCGTGTGCATGATGGGAAATGTAGTCTTTAGACACTGCTATGTTGCGAACAATACTAAGTGTATGGCAGTTAGTAGAGAAGCAGTGCATGCTGGGAGATGGATTTCTAAGCTTTGCTTACTTTTCCATGTTACACTCGCCAACCTTACGCTGCATTCTTTTCAAATGTAAACTTTAACCTGTTGTTAAGCATTGGCATTAAAGCAGGGAATTCTGGGTAAGTTTTTTTATGTGGGCGAACGAGACGTTGGCACAGAAGCAAGTAGTTTGAAATGCTGATCGTTCTCCTGTCCCACATGTATAATTATGTGCAGTGCATGCTGGGAAATTAAGTAATTATACACTGGTCACAGAACCAACACCGACTGGCACATGAGATTATTTTAATACGTATTTCCACCCTCTTACTTTCCTCCGTCCATCAGTCAGTCACCCCGTTTAGTCTGTTAGCACATTCATGGCACGGAAACATGGAAATCTGTTCATCCCCAGTTTTAGTTCTGTTTGTAACACGCCCTTCAACAAGGAAGTGGGTTTTCCCTCCATCTCTCATCTTTCAAATCTTCCTTCAATCCTGCTTAATTTTTTTCTTTCCTTACCACATCATTATTTTCTATTGTTCCCTCCATCATTTTATTCATTTTCTTTCCTCCAACCTTTTTTTATTTTATTTCCTTCATTCTTTTCGTAATTTCCTTTATTTTCTTCCCTATGCCATTTTCTACATTTTTCCTCATCCCTAAATCATTTTCTTTTTTCCCCTTCATTGCCTCCCTGCACTCTATTCCTCCCCAAATGATTTCCTTTCTTTTTTACTTTTTAAAAATTTTTTTTTTTTTAATTTTCTCCATTCTTTATTTCCTCCATCTATTATTTCTTTTTTCCCTCCCTACATCATTTTCTCCATTCTTTTCATTATTCCCTTTCTTTTACCCTGTTCATCATTTTCCCTTTTTTTTCCTTACGTTTCCCCCCTTTATTGTTTTCTAATTTTTTTTCCCTTCCTTCATAATTTTCTGCTTTCTTTTCATTTTCTATTTTTTTTTAATTCCCTCCAACATTTCCTTCCTCAATTTTTATCTTTTTTCTATCTTTCTTTCTTTGCCTCTATCATTTTCTTCAAACTTACCTTTTATCCTTCATCACTTCCTTCTTTTATGCCTGACGTAACTGATTTTAGAAGAAGCTGTAGAGGGCATGGTATAAAAAGAACTAAAACAGGAACCAACTTGGCACAGAAGCAGTGCATGCTGGGATTCGTAGTTCATTGAGTGTGCCAAATATAACCTGAAATACCCAGCATGCCCCTGAAATCCCATAATGCACTGCAGGCTGCACTTGCTGAGCCGAGCATCACTTCTTGCTCTCCTCCTTCGCTCCCTCTTTCTTTTTCTTTCCCATCAGTTGTCCGGCGGCGATGCAGATGAGCGCCACAGCGTGGATGATGAAGTAAATGGAGCTCCAGTAGTGCAGCGTGTCGCTGGCCTTCAGCAGGACAAAGCCCATGCACATGTAGTCGTAGGCGCGCATCTTCAGGAACCAGTGCACCCAGTCGAAAACCTTCTGACCTTCTGCACTGAGACGCGAGCGCACACATGACTCCATGGCCAGCTCTGCAGCAATACACACCGGGATGGTGAGGAAGGACAGGTAGTAACCTAGGTGCAGTCCGTGCCAATATGCGCTCACCAACATGGTCCATCCCGCTCTGGAGAGAGATAGAGAGAGAGAGAGAAAGAGAGAGAGAGCACGCGAGAAACAGTGTGAGCGAGAAAGGGAGAAAGAAACAGAGAGAAACAAAGAAACAAAGAAAGAAAGATAAAAAAGAGAGAGATGGTTCCGTATTGATTTAAAAGCAGTGTGTGTGTGTGTGTGTGTGTGTGTCTTTGTGTTACCTTAATGTGTAAGCTCTAAAAATGTGCTAATGTAGATGTACTGATGTGTGTGTGTGTGTTACCTCAAGGCGTAGGCTCTAAATGGTGCACTGCTGTAGATGTACTCATGCAGCCACCACTGCACAGTCATGTTCCAGTACCGCATGCCGTGTCGCACCTTCACGCAGAAGTCTGTGTTATAGCAGTCGATGTTTTGAATGGTTTTGAAATCGTACTCTACCAGAGCACCAGGCTCAGGACTAAACACACACACACACACACACACACCCCCATCAGTGTTTGTGTTTGATTTCACTTCTGAGGAATGAACAGTACTGGGAATATGACAGCGTGAAACAAAAGCAATGCATGTTGGGAAATATAGTAGACAAACACAGACCTGTACTGTACTGAAGGTCCGCGTCCTGGTTTGGACTCCGCCCCCTGCGGGTAACACCCGAGTCCTGCGGTGATGCAACCGGCCTCGGCGCCACACCATGCTGAGTAGAACCTCATGCGGAACACAAAGAACACCGCCACCATGTAGAAAAACCTGCGTACACAGATACATGTCACACTGTCAACATTTCCCCACAGTACTAGCATCACAGCTGCCTAGCAACAACGTTCTTGCATTGTTTTGTTAATGTGCGCTAGTGACGAAAAAAAAAAAAACCACACCTGAAGAAGAAGTTGTGCGCCAGGAAGTCGTCGGTGCGAACGTAGGACAGCGGAAACAGGAAGTTAAATCCTAAGAAAAGTGCGGCGTAAACGGGAACCATCTTTAACCTGCTAATGCACGGAGCGTTACACGGCAGAGAGAGAGGATCAGTCTGTTCGAGCCAGTCCACGTACGTCCCATAACGAAAAAACGGCCCTGAGAGTGCGAGAAAGAGAGAGAGAGAGAGAGAGAAAGAATGTAAAAGACATAAGAGAAAAAGACAGAAAGAGAGAGCAAGAGCACAAGGGAGAGATAGAGAAAGAAGGGAAGAGAGAGGAAGAAAAAGAGAAGGAGAAAATTGAGAAAAAGCGAAAGGGAGCGAGATAGAGAGAGAAAGGAAGAGAGAGAGAACATCAGTGGAAGGCAAAAATCTACCACCAGGTAAGCATTGTCAAGTGGGTGGAGTAAACTGGGCAGGGGGGTTCTGTCGCTCCTTAAATGGAGTGATAATGTGAGAAGTTGCACAAGCAGGTCAGGTGCCAACAAACTTACCAGTCATGATGCCAACGTAGCAGTAGCTGTATGAGATGACGTCATAGAGGGAGGGCTCTTGAGCGAGCTGGCCAATTACAGGTGACTTGGAGAACGAGCTCACGTCCTTCTTCTTCTCCAGGTGGTAGCTTTGAACCTCGTACGCCAAGCTGACCATCTGGTTTACACGCAAACAAACAATCCTGTTATTCATTCTTTTTGAGTTTTTGTGCAAGAACATGCGGAGGCGAGAGGATTTCTGCTGACCTTCAGGGTGAGGAGAAGCTGGATAGCGTTTGCGAACGGTGTTGGAGGAGGAAGACCGAACCATGTGACCATGCGGAAGAACAAAAGATAAAGGAAAGTCCATACCAGTGAAAGGACCGGCGCTTTCCTACAAAAAAACAAAACAAAACAGAAAATATATAAAACATTAGAACTTTATGAAAAGGAATATACGGTGGGACGCAGCAGGACCACCCTGAAGATTATTCCTCTTTTTAATGAAGCAAAATAAAGCCGAAATGTCTCTGATGCCCTCTAGTGGATGGATGTGATGAAATTTCCAAGCCCCGCCCGTGTTTATTGCAGTGATACCGAACGAGGTTTAGCTGTTTGTTTGGATTATGCTAACGTTAGCTACAATAAAAAATATTTTTACGATTCACACTCTCATTTTTTTTCAAAACCGTCACAATATGGCGATATCAATTTGAACCAAAAGGAGGCTACACACGCAAATAATTTTAATTTATTAATTTACAAGCTAATTAAAGTGACTGCTAATTAAATGTAAAACTGGGAATTAATAATAATAATAATAATAAAAAAAAAAGAATCTTCATTCCTGCATGTATAAACACAACTTTCCTAACGTCCGCTTAGAAATTATAAGCCAGTAGTTTCATTACATTTCATCTTCTGCGGTTTGTCATATGAAAATGTGTCGTTTGAATAGAAACACTGATTATAGAGAGAAGATAAAAGAGGAAGAGGAAACAAAGCTGACGAAATCGAATGATGAATGCAATCCACATGATGTCGAAATGCTGAGATGATATCTTCTTTGCTGTATAAAGCCCCCCCCACCCAACACACACACACACACACACACACACACACACACACACACTTACTTACTTCCAGTTGACTCGAATAATCAACCATGTTCCCAGCACAGTGCACAGTGAGTGCAAAGTGTGTATCCCACATGTTGCAATAGTAATGAGAAAACCCAAACTCAACGCTGCCCCCTGCTTCACTGGAGGACCTGTCAAACACACAAAATTTTAACCTGCCTTGTCAAAAAAAAAAAAAAATCAGTAAAACTGTGTGTTTCTGTATCAAATTTACAAGTTAGAAATCTAAGAACAATAATTAGAGTCTGGACTTACTGAGGTAGCGGAACAGGACCCCTACCGGTATGGATGCGGCAAGGATGCCCATGTACACCAGCTCATCTGGAGACATTTCTCTGTATATAGTAGAAGAATGTCAGGATTCTGTGAGACCTAAAACGGCAAAGGGGCGACTAAAAGCCAAAATGGCTGACTAGGAACACTAAAAAGACATCATTTTTCGAATATGAGACAAAATGACCGGCATTCCATACACAAATTCTAACATACGAAAACCAAAAATGCTGATTTTATACTGTTAACAGCACTACAACAACAACACTAGCTGGAAGAGACTTCTAAAGTATGAAAGCCTACCAAGAATAAACCAAACTAAAAGACTACTAACTAGCCATAAATTCTATCTCTTAAGAGCCAAAACAGTCAATGTTTAACTCATCATGTTCTAAAATCGTGTACTATTACTAGGTACTACATATTATTATAATTATGTGTAGTAAAAATGAATTTCGGCTGTACGAGACACATCCGATGTCATGGCTGACATTCCACTAATACACACACTATCTAGGATAAGAAGGATTACAGACAGATCAGTAACTCAGGAATTTAAGAGATTGAGACACGACCTGAACAAAATGGAACAGTGACATTCTGGTTTACAGGCTCTGGCTACTTTTTCTGCTGTGTTGCATTTACATGCGATGCAAAACGCAGGAGATTTCTGATCTGACGCTCGCATGTAAGCACCGATAAAAAGATAAGATAATGAGGGAACACTGAGAAGAGTCTTGTTTCCGAGATGATTGACTGACTCCATTATTAATTTATATGATATTTTTGGTATATGAACCGCACCGTATTATTGTACTGTAATTAAATTTTTATTAATCAAAAAATTCATCATTAATGCAATGTTGGGTGGCATTGTGTAAGTTCCTACTATAAATACTCTCCATAAATATTTAGAATACCTACTGAAATAAACAGTGTAGTATGTGTATAAAGACATTTTCCTGTGAATAATAAACAATTTTATATTGTGTTTTATGCTATTTTTTTTCTATCTTCCTGTTTATTGTTTGATGTTTGCTTGTAAATGTCCAGTTCACGTTCTCCACACGAATAGTTTACAATTCTTACGTACTGTTTTTATTATAAAACAACTACCTGTTATTATTAAAATATTAAACGTTTAAGTAAATAACATTTTGGAAAGATGTTAAAGGGACCTGCCCACTTTTTTTTAAACAAGCTAGCAAGGCACAGCACATTATAACTGTCTAACATCAACAACAACAGCATGGAAAATAGCATTTTAAAGTCAAATTATTTTTGCCTAAAGCCTTAAAACCATTTAAATATTATAATAAATATTATAAGCACTTACGTAAAAACGTGCTAATGTGTTCACTTCAGGTATGACTGACTGACTGAATCACTTCCTGCTAGCAAGCTAACCGCACGCGCCAATTGGTCGAAATGACAGAACGATCAACTCGAGCTCTGATTGGCTGGTTACTTTTCCCGCCTTCTCAGTCGAAACAAAACTAGAAAGAATAAATAAATAAGTACAATTTTAAAAACAATTATTATATTTCCAAGTTTTAATATAATTAAATATAATATAATTAATATAAAATATAATTAAATTTTTAACTTTTAATTACAACAGGACCGTTCAGAAATGTGTGCGAGTGCTTATTGGTGCCGCGTCGTCACGTGACATGTAGTGAACTGAGTCGGATCATTTTATTCTTTCTTTATTTCGTGTATTGACTTTAACAATTCTGTAATTAAAAAAAGCAGCACAGGTGCAACGGAGCGGAGAAATTGACCCTAAAAACAGCGTGCGTGAAAATTAAAAGGTAATAAGGTACGCAGATAAAATCAATACATAAACCATTCAGTAATCAGAGCACAAATTACTATTTAAACTGCAATTATAGGCTGTGTAAAACATAATTTTATGCACAGATGTCACGGAAGGTGATTGAACTGTTTTACGACGTGGTTTCGCCCTATTCCTGGCTGGGATTTGAGGTCAGTGTGCAGCGTTTACCTCCAGGACGCGTTCAAGAGCGCCCTAAATTTAATAGAACATTTTCTATATTTTTAATGTAAAATTGCCTATATACAAACTTCAAGTGCAGGTCTCCTGTCCTACACAACTAATCTAGCTCAATAAAAGGTAAAAGACTTGTGTAAATATAAGAATTAAACATATACCCAGTGTCCAGAACTTTAATAAAGTCATTAGTTATAGTTACTATTCATTCTTACAAACAATAACTAAGTAACATCATTATAAAAATAACTAATTACCAGGAAAAATACTTTTTTTTTTATAACTTTTTACTTGGATATCAAATAGGTTAAATAATTGAAATAGACACTACATAGAATAAATTATTATTATTATAAAACCTTGTATACTAATCTACACTATTTTAATGTTGTGTCATGTGGCAATGTGAGCCACCTAGTTAGATTAAAAGTACTTGCCAGCATCATGGAGACCCTCTTTCTTCCTGATCATAAGTTACACGATACATAAACACGTTACACGTCTTATGTTTCACCTTGTAGTGTTTATGCTTCCAGTTCGAGATATTTACCTTTAAACTCGTTGGACTTGTCATCACGCTGAATCCTGTAGTACATCTTAATGTCATTGGCACTATAATATTATAGAACATACTTGTTAAATGATTGGGAAGTACAGACTTATTTAGATGTAGTAGATACTTAAATAGGGTGTGATTTTGGACAGATCCGTTTTCGTTGGTGTGTACGCCTGTGCATGCTTGTGTGAACACACGCTCTACTCTCTGCCTCTACATGTACAGCATTTAACAGACACTTTTGTCCAGAGCGACGTACAAAAGTGCTTTGAGTCACATCATTAAACAGCTCAATACTTATGCAATAGTTCACAAATCAGTGTAAAAAAACGAAACAAAAAAACTTTGAAAGTGTATTTTATTTAGGCAGACCTATATTGTGTCCTAGGGGATGGTGGGACAAACAGGTCTCATGGATCTGAGGGAGCGCCGGTGTGGTGCTATGCGAGGAGTGATGATTGCTTGGAGGTAGGAGGGTGCAGCTCCATTTCTGGCTTTGTAGGCAAGCATCAGTGTTTTGCATCTAATGCTTGCAGCTACCGGGAGCCAGTGGAGGGAGTGCCGCAGTAAAGTGATGTGTGAAAACAACACGCGCGGCTGCATTCTGAATCATCTGCAGAAGACGAATTGCACTCAGAGGTAGACCTACCAGGACTGCACAAGCAACTGAGGGGGCTGAGTAGATAGGAATGGTCGAATCCTCCTGATGTTATTGAGGATAAACCTGCAGGATCGTGTTATGTTGGCAACATGTAAGAACATAGATAATTGATTGTCTATTGTTACCCCAAGGTTGCGAGCACTGGTCAAAAAGGAGATCAGGGAAGTGTCCAGGGTGATTGCAAGATCCTGGCATTGGGATGAGTCAGCTGGGATAAAAAGTAGCCTCTACTTGGCAAACGATGGAAATTGACTCTACCCAAGTCAGTCATTATCAGTGTTATGTGTCCCACCTCATCACACAGACACACACACACACACACAATTACGCCATTACTAACATTATTTAGTTATATCACTGTTCGAAATGGATGGGATGACTTTTTAAATCTTTTTCTATGAAATGTTTCATTATGTCCTGTTTCTTCTTTTCATCCTAAGGTGTTGTGTCGCTACAGAAATGTGTGGAACATTGAGCTGAAATTCCGCCCTGCTTTACTGGGCGGAGTTATGCGTGAGTCAGGTAAATAACAAAGTAGGCTGATTGGCCGGTGGGATAATCCTGTGTTTGTAAATGGACAATTGCATTGTCCTGTCTTGGCTGTTTTGAGAATGTCGAGACTCCCATCATTCTCGTTTGCAATTGTGTTGTTTGTGTGTTGGCAGGTAACAGACCACCTGTGATGTTGCCAAATAAAGCCCTGTACATGATGAAAGATCTGAACCGGCTGGCGTCTTTTGTGAATGTCCCTCTGCGTCCGCCTGCTGACCCCTTCCAGGTCATGTTTGAGAAAGGTATTTATTTACTTTATTTTGAAATAAAAATTTATCCCTGTTGTCGTAACACATAGACCACATAAAATCTTGCTGATTTTGTACTTTATAATCTCTAAAAGTGAGAAACAGAATAACAATCAAAACATCCAGAAAAACACATTTCAAAAAAGTTATAAATTGATTTGTATTTTGATGAGTGAAATAAGAATTTGATCCCTTCACAAAACAAGACTTAGTGCTTGGTGGTGAAACCCTTATTGGTAATCACAGAGGTCAGATGTTTCTTGTAGCTGGCCACCAGGTTTGCACACATCTCAGGCTACTCGAACCTTCAGCTTCCTCCACAGACTTATTATGGGATTAAGGTGCCTTAATGTGCTTTTATTTTAAGTCACTTGTTGCCTTGGCTGTGTGTTTCGGTCACTGTCATGCTGGAATACTCATCCACAACCCAGTTTTAGAAGAAGGTTCTCACCAGAGATTTTTCATAATCCCCGTCAATCACGCTACAGTTGTTCTGTCTTAGCAGCAAAACACCCTCAAAGCATAATGTTTCCAGCTCCATGTTTGACGGTGGTTATGGTGTTCTTGGGGTCATAGGCAGCTTTCCTCCTCCTCCAAACATGGCAAGTTAGTGCTGAAGTGGTCAGATGAGACCTAAATTGAGCTGTTTGACAACACTTTCACCCAGATCTTCTTTAAATCAGTCAGATATTAACTGGTAAACTTCAGCTGGTCCTGTACATGTACTCACTTGAGCAGGGGGACCTTGCGGGTGCTGCAGAATTTTAGTCCTTCACGACAAAATCTTGTAGCCCATTTTAGTCTTGTGTAGGTTTACAATCTTGTCCCTGTCTTCCTTGGACATCTTTTTGGTGCTGGCTGGGGTAGAGAGTTTGGAATTCGATTAAACGATTGCATTTGTTGGACAGTTCCCTTTAAGAGCGTCCCTTTAAGTAAGTGCTACTAATCTTAGCTCGGTACCTGTATAAGAAATCTTGCCGATTGATTGGGGATTAAATACGTACATCACTTATTAAAATGCAAATCAATTTATAGCTTTTCTTGAAATGGGCAAACATACAAAATCAGCAGGGAATCAAATAATTTTTTCCCTCACCGTACATCTCTAAATGTTCCCTAAATAAACATATAAATCCTGATCATCAGTCTGATCTCCTATTTTGTCACGTCCGAAGGTTCTCTTCCTGCAATGCGTTTTCTAACCGCTGTAGCAGAGAAAGAGAAAAATGGTTTGGTGGAGAATGTTTCTACAGAGTTGTGGATGCGAATCTGGAGCAAAAATCAGGACATCTTCGAGCAGACGTCTCTCTCTGAGGTCATTCTTGCACATGCGTATGTGAAAGCTGGTGGTGGTGGTGGGGCATCTGTGTGTTAACCAAACTGACTAGAAAAGTGGAGGGCTTCCATGGACAAAGCAGAATTCGAAACAAGCCAATTAAAACTCGAATCACATGCTTTTTCTTGTGATTTGGGGGTGGGCTGGGAGGCTAGTGCCCCCTATTGACCGACCATGACTGAACATGCTAAGAAGTTCGCTCGTAATGTCATTACTTATTAGTTACGCATAACAGTTTATAGAAGAACTTTGAAACTCAACAGGATTGGACCCAATAATACAGGATTGATTTTTTCGGGATGGTAAGATTGTCTGTACTGTTTTTCCCCGTTGTAAATGTTTATTTATTTTTACCTCCTGAACAGGCAGGACTCCAGGCCGGTTTGTCCTCCGGCGAAGTGGAAGAACTACTCAGCCTGGCCAAATCTCAGCCAATCAAAGACAAGCTGAAACAAACCACACAGGAAGCAATTGACTACAAGGTTAACCTTGTACTCAAAATCAGTTTCTCTTACCGAGTGTGTATCATTAGCGAGCGATATCTTACCGTGTCTCCGTCTTTCTCCGTAGGCGTACGGGTTACCCTTTATCATCTGTCACGTTGATGGAAAACCTCAGTCGTTTTTTGGATCGGACAGATTCGAGCTTATGGCCCACTGCATCGGTAAACAAGGTTTCGGATTTTATTTTGGATATTTTATTATTTGATATTCTTTAAAAATTGTTGCATTTTGTCTTTCAGGAGAGAAGTGGTTCGGTCCACAACCTGACAAGCCCACCTCACATCTGTAATACTTTGTTTAAAGCCCTATAATAAAGTGCCTGTCTATTGCTAGTGTGTGTGCGTCATGAGTTAAAATGTTGCTGGACTCATAAATCAAAGTTGCTTAGTGCCACGAGAGACAGATAAAGAACGAAAACCATGCAGACGTCAAGAAGCTGTTTTAAAGATGCTCAGAAATGATCGGTATTAATTCTTCAGAAGTTTGTCTGCTGGTGATTGGAAAGTGGTCGCTCAGTGGTTAAGGTGTTGGATTTCCAGCACAACCAGGCTACCACTGCTGGCCCCCTGAACAAGGCCTTTAACACTCAACGACTCACATGGATAAAAAATGATATAAATGTAAGTCGATCTGGATAAGGACGTCTGCCAAAATGCCAAAAATGTAAATGTTTTTCTTGGGACAAAATACCACACAAATCCTTTAGAAAGGCTGAAAAGAATCTGAATCTGATTTACTAAAGAAAAATTATTTGGCATTAAAGTTGCTTGTAAAAACTGAATAAATATTTGAATCATTTTGCCAAAGTCTAATGTACAGCATTTACCTTGGAGATCAGACGACTCCACTTGCTAAACAGCAAGTCTAACTAGCTATCAAGTGAGAAACGGGATGCCGGGCGGATGTTACGCCGTTCACTGTGACGTTCACTACGCCAACTAGTGGTTGGGTGTCTGAAACTGCCTCGTAACCCGAATTTTAGCTTTTAGCTGATCTGCAGAGACAAATCATGTCTCGAAAAACTTGTTAGTTGGAACACTTGTAAGTCAAGCTACCACTGTATATAAAAGAATGTGTGGGTGTATATATATATATAAACCCATAAATGTTGAGGAAAAGATACTGTGTGATTGTGATGTACAGTGAATTTGAGCACCCGCATGGTTTTTTTTCAATGATTTTCCTCTTTGCAGATGCTGCAAAAGTTCATTTACAGGAACCTCAGCAAATGAAGCTTCACCTGACCATAAACAAAACATCAGATGTTAAAACTAGAGAAAGAGCACAAGAGAGAGAGAGAGAGAGAGAGAGAGAGAGAGAGAACTGCGAGAGGAATCGTGACAGTTTGGAAAGTTGTTAATGGAACCTGCCCCCTTTAACAAGCTAGCAAAGCACAGCACATTATAACTGTCTAACATTTTTTAAGGGAATTTTTTTCCCCCAAAGCTTAAAACTATTTTTTAAAAATTATTATTATAATAATAAATATTATAAGTACTTACTTAAAAACGTGCTAATGTGTTCACTTCCGGTATGACTGACTGACTGACTGACTGACTGAATTACTTCCTGCTAGCAAGCTAACCGCACGCGCCAATTGGTCGAAATGACAGAACGATCAACTCGAGCTCTGATTGGCTGGTTACTTTACTCAGTCAAAAGTAAATTAGAAAGAATAAATAAATGAGACAGAATAAATACATTAGTACATTTAAAAAATATATATTATATTTTCAATTTTTCGAATGTAATTACATTTTTAACTTTTAATTACAACAGGCACCGTTCAGAAATGTGTGCGAGTGTTTATTGGTGCCGCGTTGTCACGTGACATAGCGTGAACTGATTCGCTGCGAATCGGATCATTTGATTCTTTCATTTTTTCGTGTTTTAACTTTGACATTCCTTTAATACAAAAACAGCACAGGTGCAACGGAGCGGAGAAATTGCCCCAAAGAACAGTGTGCGTAAATGATATCATTGTCGGCAACCTGGCAATTTAAATAATCACGGCCGCTTCAACTTTGTCACACTTTGGTGTTTTATTCGACTCGCACGCGCATTAAAAGGTAATAAGGTACGCAGATAAAATCAATACATAAACCATTCAGTAATCAGAGCACAAATTACTATTTAAACTGCAATTATAGGCTGTGTAAAACATAATTTTATTGCACAGATGTCACGGAAGGTGATTGAACTGTTTTACGACGTGGTTTCGCCCTATTCCTGGCTGGGATTTGAGGTCAGTGTGCAGCGTTTACCTCCAGGACGCGTTCAAGAGCGCCCTAAATTTAATAGAACATTTTCTATTTTTCTATACTTTCATGTCTTTTTTTAATGAAAAATTGACCATGTACAAACTTTAAGTGCAGGTCTCCTGTCCTACAAAACTAATCTAGCTCAATAAATGGTAATGTAATTTTAATAAAGTCATTAGTTATGTTCACTATTTATTCTTAAAAATAGTAACTAAGTA
The DNA here is from genome assembly GCA_005784505.1 of Bagarius yarrelli. Classification (NCBI taxonomy): domain Eukaryota; kingdom Metazoa; phylum Chordata; class Actinopteri; order Siluriformes; family Sisoridae; genus Bagarius; species Bagarius yarrelli. The sequence goes on along the minus strand of VCAZ01000037.1, from coordinate 2,250,378 downwards.
ACATCATTATAAAAATAACTAATTACCAGGAAAAATACTTTTTTTTTACTTTTTGTTAAACATGTTCAAATACCTTGGATACCTCTAATATGAAATAGGTTAAATAATTAAAATAGATACTACATAAAATAAATGATTATTATAAAACCTTGTACTCTAATCTACACTATTTTAATGTTGTGTCATGTGACAATGTGAGCCGTTTCATTAGAATTACTTTCCAGCATCGTGGAGAAACTCTTTCTTCCTTCTCATAAGTTACACATCTTGTGTTTTACCTTGAAAGCAAAAAGGGGTGTTTATGCTTCCAGTTCGAGAAATTTACCTTTAAACTCGTTGGACCTGTCAACATTCGGAATCCTGTAGTTCGTCCCAGTTTTATTGTACTACCTGTAACTATACTATTATAGAACATAATTTTTAATGGTCGGGGCATACAAACTTATTTAGATGTAGTAGATACTTAGTGTGTGATTTTGGACAGAGCCGTTGTCGTTGGTGTGTACGCCCTCTCTACTCTCTGCCTCTAGTTGGACGATGGAAATTGACTCTACCTAAGTCAGTCATTATCAGTGTTATGTGTCCCACCTCATCACACAGACACACACACACAATTACGCAGTTACTAACACTATTTAGTTATATCACTGTTCAAAATGTATGGGATGACTTTTTAAATCTTTTTCTATGAATTCTATGAAATGTTTAATTATGTCCTGTTTCTTCTTTTCATCCTAAGGTGTTGTGTCGCTACAGACATGTGTGGAACATTGAGCTGAAATTCCGCCCTGCTTTACTGGGCGGAGTCATGCGTGAGTCAGGTAAATAACAAAGTAGGCTGATTGGCCGGTGGGATAATCCTGTGTTTGTGAATGGACAATTGCATTGTCCTGTCTTGGCTGTTTTGAGAATGTCGAGACTCCCATCATTGTTGTATTGTAACACTCGTTTGCAATTGTGTTGTTTGTGTGTTGGCAGGTAACAGACCACCTGCGATGGTGCCAAATAAAGGCCTGTACATGATGAAAGATCTGAACCGGCTAGCGTCTTTTGTTAATGTCCCCCTGCGTCCACCGGCTGACCCCTTCCAGGTCATGTTTGAGAAAGGTATTTATTTACTTTTTCAAATAAAAATTTTCCCTGTTGTCGTAACACATAGACCACGGATTCCATTTTCCCCTACAGTGAGAAAAAATGATTTGATTTCTTGCTGATTTTGTACTTTATAATCTCTAAAAGTGAGAAACAGAATAACAACAAAAACATCCAGAAAAACACATTTTAAAAATGTTATAAATTAACTTGTATTTTGATGAGTGAAATAAGAATTTATTTCCTTTTCAAAACAAGACTTGATCAGACGTTTAATCTAGCCACAGGCCTCACAAGCCAGTTACTTCGGTGCCAGTCCCAAGCCTGGATAAATAGAGAGGGTTGTGTCAGGAAGGGCATCCGACGTGAAACTTTGCCAAATCTAAATATGCGCATCATCCGTCAGAATTTTATACCGGATCGGTCGAGGACCGGGTTAACAAGGACCGCCACCGGCACCGTTGACCTACAGGTCAAGGTGCTGGCGGAAACTGGGCTACTGTTGGTCAAAGAAGGAAAGGAGGAGGACGCGTGAATAGACAGAAAGAGAGGAGGTAAAAGAGAGGAGGTTCAAAAGTGTAGAACTGAAAATAGGGACGCTGATTGTTGGGAGAATGACAGGGAAAGGAAGAGAGATGGTGGATATGATGGAGAGAAGGAAGCTAGATATATTGTGTGTACAGGAGACCAGGTGGAAGGGTAACAAGGCTTTTGCCTTATCATGGTGTGGATAGGAAAAGAAATAGGGTAGAAGTGATCCTAAAAAAGGAGTTAGTAAAGAATGTTCTGGAGGTGAAAAGAGTGTCAGACAGGGTGATGAGTCTGAAGTTAGAAATTGAAGGGTTGATGGTAAATGTCGTAAGTGGTTATGCCCCACAAGGAGGTTGTAAGTTAGAAGAAAAAAAGAGGTTCTGGCTAGATGAGGTTAGATGAGGTAATGGTAAGTATTCCCAGAGGGGAGAGAGTGGTGATAGGCACAGACTTTAATGGACATGTTGGTGAGATGATAGTAGACTTTGCTAAAAGGATGGAGATGGCTGTGGTAAATACTTTATTTCAGAAGAAAGAGGACCATATATTGACCTATAAGAGCGGAGAAAGGAGCACACAGGTAGACTACATCTTATGTAGACGAAACAATCTGAAAGAGATTAATGACTGTCAAGTTGTGGTGGGATAGAGTGTAGCAAGGCAGCATAGAATGGCAGTGTGTAGAATGAAAATGTTAGAAAAGATCAAAGGTGGAGAAGACAACCAAGTGTTGGAAGATAAAAAAGGAAGAATACTGTGAAGAATTTAGACAGGAGTTGAAACAGGCTCTGGGCGGTCAGCTAGTGTTTTTAGATGAATGTCAAACTACAGCGGAAGTGATCAGGGAGACAGGAAAAAAAGGTGCTAGGTGTGTCATATAGAAGGAGGAAAGAAGATAAGAAGACTTGTGGTGAAATGAGGAAGTTTAGGATAGTATACAAAGGAAGGACTTGTAAAGGTTAGCAAGGCAGAGGGATCAAGATGGGAAGGATGTGCAGCAGGTTAGGGTTATTAAAGATGGAAAGGTGCTCACAAGTGAGGAGAGTGTACAGATAAGATGGAAGAAGTACTTTGTTGATGTGTTGATGAATGAGGAAAATAAGAGGAAGAAAAGGGTAGAAGAGGTAAACAATGTGAAGCAGGAAATTCAAAAGATTAGTACAAATGAAGTTACGATGGCTTTGAAGAGGATAAAAAGAGGAAAGGCTGGTCCAGATTGGTCCTGATGAAATACCGGTGGATGTGTGTAAATGTCTAGGAGAGGCAACAGTTGAATTTCTTACTAGATTGTTTAACAGGATTTTAGTGAGTGAGAAGATGCCTGAGAAATGGAGGAGGAGTGTAATGGTGCCTATCTTTAAGAACAAGGGTTATGTGCAGAGTTGCAACAACTACATAGGCATAAAGTTGATGAGTCATACAATGAAGGTATGGGAAAGAGTAGTGGAAGCTAGGTTAAGGAGGGTAGTAGGTATTTGTGAGCAGCAGTATGGCTTTATGCCCAGAAAAAGCACTACAGATGCAATCTTATGCTCTAAGAATGCTGATAGAGAAATACAGAGATGGTCATAGGGAGCTGCATTGTGTTTTTGTAGACCTGGAGAATGCATATGACAGGGTACCAAGAGAAAAGCTGTGGTATTGTATGAGGAAGCCAGGAATAGCAGAGAAGTATGTCAGGGTGGTGCAGGATATGTATGAGGGAAGCAGGACAGTAGTGAGGTGTGCTGTAGGTCAGACAGAGAAGTTAAAAGTGGAGGTGGGACTGCATCAGGGATCAGCTCTGAGCCCCTTCTTGATTGCTGTGGTAATAGATCATTTGACAGACATGGTCAGACAGGAATCTCCTTGGACAACGATGTTTGCTGATGACATTGTGATCTGTAGTGAGAGCAGGAAGCAGGTGGAGGAAAACCTGGAGAGTCAGTTGTAGCAAGACAGAGTACATGTGTTTGAATGAAAGGGAGGGAAGTGGAAAAGTGAGATTTCAGAGTAAAAAGGTGTAGAAAGTACAGGAGTTAAAGTACTTGGGGTCAGTAATGCAGAGCAATAAAGAGTGTGTAAAACAGGTAAAGAAGCGAGTACAATCAGGTTGGAATGGGTGGAGAAACGTGTCAGGAGTGATGTGTGACACAAGTATATCACCTAGAATTAAGGGGAAGGTGTGCAAGACAGTGGTGAGACCAGCTATAGCAGAGCTGGGAGTAGCAGTGCTGAAGATGTTGAGGTTTTCTTTGGGAGTGATGAAGTTGGGCAAGATTAGAAACGAGTTCATCGGGGGGACGGCTCATGTTAGATGTTTCGGGGGGAAAGTCAGGGAAGTTAAGGTGGTTTGGACATGTACAGAGGAGGGATAGTGAATATATTGGTAGGTTAGAAATGAAGCTACCAGGCAAAAGGTAAAGAGGAAGACCAAAGAGGAGGTATATGGATGCGATAAACGAGGACATGAAGTTAGTGGGTGTGAGTGAAGAGGATGTAGAGAATAGGGTTAGGTGGAGACAGATGATTCGCCGTGGCGACCCCTAAAAAGGAATAGCCGAAAGGAGAAGAAGAGGTGATCAGACATTTCTTGTAGTTGGCCACCGGGTTTGCACACATCTCAGGATGGATTTTGTCCCACACCTCTTTGCATATCCTCTTTGCAGTCATTTAGGTTTCAATGATAATGTTTGGCCACTTGAACCTTCAGCTTCCTCCACAGATTTATTATAGGATTAAGGTGCCTTATTGCACTTTATTTTTAGTCACTCCTTTGTTGCTTTGGCTGTGTGTTTTGGTCATTGCCATGCTGGAATACTCATCCACAACCCAGTTTCAGAAGAAGGTTCTCACCAGAGATTTGAAAGTACAAGGCCCTGTCAATCATTCCTAAAATCACCCGTCAATCATGCTAAAATTGTACTGTCTTAGCAGTAAAACACCCCCAAAGCATAATGTTTCCAACTCCATGTTTGACGGTGGGTATGGTGTTCTTGAGGTCATAGGCAGCTTCCCTCCTTCAAACATGGCAAGGTAAGTTGTTAAACAGGTCAATTTAGGTCTCATCACCCAGATCTTCTCTGAATTATTCAGATTTTAATTGGTAAACTTCAGACTGTTCTGTACATGTACTTGGGTGATTATGGTCTCAGCTGCGTTGAGATCAATAACAAGATCCTCTAGTGTAGTTCTGGGCTGATTCCTCATTGTTCTTATGATTATTGAGACGCAAGGTGAGAATTTTCATAGAGCCCCAAACTGAGAGAGACTGACAGTTGTTTTGTATTCCTTCCATTTGCGAATAATTGCAAATGCTGTTGTCATCTTCTCACCAAACTGCTTGGCAATGGTCTTTTAGCCCATTTCAGTCTTGTGTAGGTCTTCAATCTTGTCCCTGTGTTCCTTGGACATCTCTTTGGTCTTGGCCATTGTAGAGAGTATGGAATCTGATAAAATTATTGCATCTGTGGACAGATGTCTTTTTTTACAGGTAACAAGCCTAGATTAAGAGCACTCCCTTTAAAAAGTCCCTTTAAAAGAGTCTCTTTAAGAGTGCTCCTAATCTCAGCTCGGTACCTGTATAAGAAATCTTGCTCTCAATTAATTGGGGATTGAATACTTATTAAAATGCAAATCAATTTATAGCTTTTTCTGAAATAGGCAAACATACAAAATCAGCAGGGAATCAAATAATTTTTTCCCTTACCTCTAAATGTTCCCTAAATAAACGTATATAAATCCTGATCTCCCATTTTGTCACGTCCTCAGGTTCTCTCCCTGCGATGCGTTTTCTAACCGCTGTAGCAGAAAAAGAGAAAGATGGCAGTGGTCTGGTGGAGAAGGTTTCTAGAGAGTTGTGGATGCGAATTTGGAGCAAAGATCAGGACATCTTCGAGCAGACATCTCTCTCTGAGGTCATTCTTGCACATGTGTATGTAAAAGATGGTGGTGGTGGTGGGGCATCTGTGTGTTAACCAAACTGACAACAGAAGTGGGAGGGTTCAATAAACAAAGCAGAATTCGAAACAAGCCAATTAAAACTCACTCTCATATCACATGCTTTTTTTTGTGATTTGTGGGTGGGCTGGGAGTCTAGTGCCCCCTATTGACCGACTTTCATGTCATGTCTGAACATGCTAAAGAAGTTCACTCATAATGTCATTACTTATTAGTTACACATAACGAACTTTGAAACTCAACAGGATTGGACCCAATAGTGCAGGATTGATTTTTTCGGGATGGTAAGATTGTCTGTACTGTTTTTCCCCCTTGTAAATGTTTGTTTATTTTTACCTCCTGAACAGGCAGGACTCCAGGCCGGTTTCTCCTCCGGCGAAGTGGAAGAACTACTCAGCCTGGCCAAATCTCAGCCAATTAAAGACAAGCTGAAACAAACCACACAGGAAGCAATCGACTACAAGGTTAACCTTAAAATCAGTTTCTCTTACCGAGTGTGTTCGCTAGCGATATCTTACCGTGTCTCCGTCTTTCTCCGTAGGCATTTGGGTTTCCACTCATTATCTGTCACGTTGATGGAAAACCTCAGTCGTTTTTTGGATCGGACAGATTCGAGCTTATGGCCCACTGCATTGGTAAACAAGGTTTCGGAATTTATTTTGGATATTTTATTTTATTATTTGATATTCTTTAAAAATTGTTGCATTTTTTGTCTTTCAGGAGAGAAGTGGTTCGGTCCACAACCTGACAAGCCCACCTCACATCTGTAATACTTTGTTTAAAGCCCTATAATAAAGTGCCTGTCTATTGCTAGTGTGTGTGCGTCATGAGTTAAATGTTGCTAGACTCGTTAATCAAGTTTGCTTAGTGCCACGAGAGACAGATAAAGAACGAAAACCATGCAGACGTCAAGAAGCTGTTTTAAAGATGCTCAGAAATGATCGGTATTAATTCTTCAGAAGTTTGTCTGCTGGTGATTGGAAAGTGGTCGCTCAGTGGTTAAGGTGTTGGATTTCCAGCACAACCAGGCTACCACTGCTGGCCCCCTGAACAAGGCCTTTAACACTCAACGACTCACATGGATAAAAAATGATATAAATGTAAGTCGATCTGGATAAGGACGTCTGCCAAATGCCAGAAATGTAAATGTTTTTCTTGGGACAAAATACCACACAAATCCTTTAGAAAGGCTGAAAAGAATCTGAATCTGATTTACTAAAGGAAAATTATTTGGCATTAAAGTTGCTTGTAAAAACTGTGGCAAAATTATTCAAATGTTTATTAAAAGTATAATGTACAGCATTTACCTTGGAGATCAAATGACTTCAATTGCTAACACCAAGTCTAACTAGCTTTCGAATGAGAAACGGGATGCTGAACGGATGTTACGCCGTTCACTGTGACGTTCACTACGCCAATTAGCAGTTGGGTGTATGAAACTGCCTTGTAACCCGAATTTTAGCTTTCAACTTAAAGCAAAAAATTTAAGAAAAACACCTAAAGTGAATCAGCCACTATCATCCATCAGTGGGCAAACCCAAGTGCGGTGGGTAAAACCCAAAGGGTATTACCCACCGCACTGTTCCCATCACGCTACGGATCGGAGCCATTCATACTGGGACTATCTCTCTTCACATCACCCAAACACCCCACGATCTTAGGATTTCCATGGCTTCAGACCCATAATCTGACCATATCATGGTTTGATAAAGACGTCACGCACTGGTCCTCTTATTGTCATGAACACTGTCTCTCTCAAATACGCACCATGCCATGCCTCACCACTCAGGTTGATCAGCTAGAGAAACCATGTTACACGGCCATACCCCCAGAATATCATGATCTGATCAAGGTGTTCAGCAAAAACAGCAAACTGCCTCCTCATCGTTCTGTGGCCTGCGCCATAGTTTCTCACGCTATTCCTCCCAGGAAGCAAGTCACAACCTGAGATCAAAGACATGGAGGAGTACCTCTACTCCTAAATGTGTTATGTTAGGAGTATGTTGATGAGGCGCTAGCACAAGGTTTTATTTGCCCATCAGCTTCACCAGCTGCTTCAGGTTTCTTTTTTGTTGAAAAGAAGGACGACAGTTTGCGCCCATGCATTGAATACCGAGGTTTGATTAAGGTCACAGTAAAGTACCGCTACCCAACTTGTACCGTAGTTGTATCATAACGTAAAAAAAGAAAAATAATAAGTCGTCGTATAGTAAGTTAAAAGCCTGTATTAAGTTGAAAGTATAGTATGTTAAAAGCCTGTATTAATCTGCTGCAAATAAGGGTTATGCTGTCATTTGGAGGCACTGACAATGTAAACAAGAAGTTAATCTTTAAACGTGTCCTTTTTTTCACGGCTGTCAAATCCTGTCAGGTCAGAAAACCGTGTAATTTTTGTAAGCTTCTCCATATCCCGCCTCCTGAAGATAATGCCCGACATTGATTGGCTGAGCGGCCCGGAGAACTGTCTTGTCGTTGGCGCTCTTCTCTCCTGATTGGAGTTTGGTCCTGAGCTCGACTAAAGTGAGGCGGTCTTGTTCCTTCCAATGACAGCAGCTTTTGATGATTGTGTGGCTGGGAAGGAAAGCAAAATTAGTTCTAGCTGGTGTTAAAGGCTAACACGGTATTTTACTCACGGAAACAGGAAAGAAACGAAAGAGGGGACATATGAAAGGTAGAGATAAAGTGAGATAAAAAAATGGAGAAAAAATAGAAAAAAAAATAAATGGATGAGGAAAAGATACTGTGTGAATGTGACGTACAGTGAATTTGAGCACCCGTGTGGTTTCTTTAGTGATTTTCCTCTTTGGTGATGCTGCAAAAGTTCATTTACAGGAACCTCAGAAAACGGAGCTTCACCTGATCATAAACAAAGCATCAGACAAAGACCAAAAAAAACGAGAGAGAGAGAAAACTGCAAGAGGAATCATTACTCACCAAGAGTCACCATCTCATACAACAGCAGGCCGAACGACCACCTTTCAAAAACCGTAACAGAAAAACCTTAGCGTAATTGCTTTTTCTTCATAGCTAGCTCAGTTACTCAGCTTAAATGATTGCTGACAGGTAATTAGCTAGCTAACAATTAACTTCTCTATAGTAAAAGAAAATACATGTAAACTACGTACATGTCACTCTTTGGACTCGCCCCTCGGTTAGCCAGAATTTCAGGTGCCTGCCATTTTTTCTGTCCCAGATCGTTTTTGTAGTTAAAGCCGTATGTTTTCCTAGTGTAGACACCACCTAGTCCCCACAGCTTAGCCGTTAGCATCTGACTGACTAATACGCTGCGAGCTCTGATGTTTCCGTGAAGCAGATCCTTGGAGTGTAGGAAATCCTGTATTTTTATTAGCGAACAGAAAAGTCGTGCACTTCATGAAAACGTTATTAGCATCTCAGGCTAGAAAACAAACCTTAGTTGCTAAATCCGTAATTGCTGGACAACACAAACACGTAAACATTGTTGAGCCCATTTTGAAGCTAGCAGCTAATAGCTGTTGATGTATAAGGTAATATGTTGAGAAAAAGGCTTAAACATGAGCGTGAACTTTTCTCACCAGAGCTGAGGCCACCTGAGAGGCCATAGTGAAGATCTGCCTTTCGGTCATCACTCCAGAGTTAGATCCTTCCTGTCAGCAATAATAATAACAATATAACACTATTTATTACCCGTCTGTCTCTCTGTGTATACCTACATTTTATAACCTGTCTTTCTGTCTGTCTCTTTCTCTCTCTTTGCAAGTATATGGAGTTATCACCTGTCTGTTTTTTAGTGTGAGTGTATAGTACAGTTCTTCACCTGTCTGTCTCTCTGTGTGTGAATGTATAATACTTTTTTTACCTGTCTGTCTCTCTGTGTAAGTGTATTGTACAGTTCCTTACCTGTCTGTCTCTCTGTTTGTGTGTGTGTATAATACCATTCCTCACATGTCTGTCTCTGTGTGTGTGAGGGTATAGTACAGTTCCTCACCTGTTTGTCTTTTAGCAAACTAAAAGACTCTACTGTACAGTTCCTCACCTGTCTGTCTCTCTGTGTAAGAATTTGGGGTTATTTTGGGGTTATACTTTTGGTGTGAGTGTATAAAACAGTTCTTCACTTGTCTGTCTCTCTGTATGTGTGTGTATAGTACAGTTTCTAAACTGTCTGTCTTTCTGGGTGTACGTGTATAGTACAGTTCTTCGGCTGTCTGTCTCTCTGTGTGTGAGTTTATTATACAGTTCCTCACCTGTCTGTCTCTCTGTATGTGATTGTATAGTACAACCCTTCACCTGTCTGTATTTTAGTGTGCGTGTATAGTACAGTTCCTTACCTGTCTGTCTCTTTTAGTCTAAGTGATTAGTACAGTTCCTCACTTGTCTATCTCTCTCTCTCTTTATAGTGAGTGTAAAGAACATTTCCTTACCCCTCTCTCTTTCTCTCTCTCTCTCTCTGTATAGTACAGTTCTTCACCTGTCTATCTCTCTGTGTGAGAGTATATAGGACAGTTCCTCACCTCTCTCTTTCTCTCTCTCTCTCTTTGTGTATAGTACAGTTCTTTACCTGCTTGTCTTTCTATGTGCGAGTGTATAGAACAGCCCCTCACTGTCCCCTGTCTCTCTGAATGTGTTTGTATAGTAGTTTATTACCATGTCTGTCTGCCTTTAGTGTGGGTGTATATTACAGTTCCTCACCTGTCCTGTCACTTTCACCTGTGTGAGTTTTTCGTGTAAAGTAAAGTTTTTTCTCTCTCTCGCTCCCTCTCTCTCTCTCTCTCTCTCTCTCTCTCTCTCTCTCTCTCTTTGTGACTGTAAAGTGATAGTTTCTCACCTGTCTCTCTCTCTTTGTGATTGTATAGTGATGGTTTATCACCTCTCTCTCTCTCTCGCTCTCCCTCTCTCTATCTCTGTCTTTCTCTCTCTCTCTCTCTCTCTCTCTTTGTGACTATAAAGTGATAGTTTCTTACCTGTCTGTCTCTCTTTGTGATTGTATAGTAATAGTTTTTCTCTCTCTCTCTTTCTTTCTCTCTCTCTCTTTCTCTCTCTCTTTATAGTTACCTGTCTGCATTTCCACAGGTAGCTGAGCAGATCCTGGTTCCCCAGTTCCTCCATCACCATGATGAGCGGCGCTCGGAGAGTAACAACTCCAACCAGCTCGGGCAGAAACGGGTGAGGACCTAACTGCGACAGGAAGGACGCAAAGCCGAGGAAGGACTCACACTCTGGCTCGCTTGCTGAATCTGACAGACAGACAGAGAGTGAGACAGTTAAATCTCATGATGATTTCAGATGCTTTCCTGCTTTGTGACTCAACAACGGTCGTCAAACCAAAAATCAAGAAAAAATGCATACTCACCATTGAGCACGTGCAGCACGACATTGCGGTTCTCCATGCGCGCTCTATAAAGCGACACGCTGCTGTCCGACTTCAGAGCATACGAACTCGGCAGCGACGACACCAGCTTGAACTTCTCTGGCAGGCGCTGACGCGGAGCCTCGCGAGGGTTCAACAACGAGGCATTACTGAACCCGGGATTATCGATTCCGCGCGCGGGTCCGCCACCACGGAAGGATGAGGTGAACGTAGAGTACGTTGGCGAGACATCTAGAGCTATACTCTCTCCTTCTAAAGCATTTAGACCTGGGGGAGCTGCAGAGAGAAAGACAGGCAAAGGTCAGACAGACAGATTATTTACATAACATATTTATCTTATCGTTTAATATACCAATCAAATATTTATTTAATACTTGTATATGTGATTTATTGAACTGATTGATTCTTTAATGATTCATTAAATGTTTTTCGAAATGGTTCATTTATTCATTCATCTTCTATACCCCCTATTTTTCCAGGGATCTGCTGGAGTCTATCCCAGCCGTCTCTGAAAGGCCGAAAGGCAGGAGGGGGACACCCTGGACAGGCCGCCAGTCCATCACAGTCCATCACAATTTAGTATTACTAATCAACCTTACATACATGACTTCCTGTCTTGTCCTGTGGCTGGTGTTAATGTTTGTGCTAGCGTGCTAAGCTAAGTCAAGCTATGCTAAGTCAAGTCAAGTTTAGTTTATGGTTATAGTTAAGTTAAGTTTAGTTTATGGTTATAGTTAAGTTAAGTTTAGTTTATGTTTTGTCATGTTTGTTACACTGCTAATGTTTTTTTTTTTCATGATTCAAAAAGGCGTAAATTGACTTGTATTACACAGGTTATCACGTATTTCTGTCCTTAACTAGCTGTTGATAATTCTACTAACTAGTTAACTCCTATTTAAAGTATTTGGTAGACAGCCATTGATTGTTTCTACAAAAATGAAAAACAAAAAGAAACAAAAAAAAACGCAGAATGTTGAATGTATCCACCACGCAGTCACTTACCATCGATCCCGTTGATGATTCTGTGGTGGGCGTGGCTTGCGCGGCGAACGCTTCGCGGATGCACTTTGGGCACTTTCTCAGGACAGAAACGCAGCAACAGCAGGATGACGAGAATCACAGTGAAGCTGAGTAACAGCAGCACGGGTACGATGATAACTTCCTGTTCGTACATACGGATCTCTACAGAAACACACACACAGAAAGAGGAACAACAGTGTGATCAGTATGGTTCTGTAAATAAATCTCATTATTGAGAATATCATTATAACGACTCACCACACAGGGTGTCATCTGGCTTGCACAATGTGTAGACCTGAGCGCTGTTTGTTGATGCCATTCTGCACAAAAAATACACTTTTTACACACACACACACACACACACACACACGCCTGTATGCATTTGTGTACATTTTACTTTGTAACTGTTATAAGGTACTTATGCAAATACAGCACAGTTATACGACACAATTAACTAAAACAGTTTAGTTTCCTACACACACACACGTTAGAAAACATTTATAAAATCAGTTTAGTTCCTGGTTCCACTCGTGATGAATCAGCTGACACCCCCACCCCAACCCTTTTACCTTAGAAATGATAATGTGTTACTTTAGAAATGATAACATTACAATGTTACTATAGAGACGATAACGTTATGTTGATAATAAACAAAGATAAAACGTTACACTCTCACTAAAATAGCAATAGCAAGGATAAAAGGATAACACGTTATAATATTACTATGAAAATTGTAAGGTGTTACAATATTTCTATAAAAAACGATAACGTGTTACTTCACCAATGATAACACCACACTTTAGAAACTAAAACATGATATTTTGGAAACAATTTTACATAATAACGAACACGGCGTCCCAGTTCAGAACAAAGGTTTTCTAGTTTTGTTTTGAACTGGGACGCCGTGTTCGGTTTAAAGCGACCTCGTATAATATCACATATTGATGTTACTATAAAAAACAGTAACATGTTATTATGTTACTATACTTATAGAATTGTCGCCACTGTAGAAATGAAACACGATAACTTTACATTGTTGCTATGGTAACAACAATGGTACCGAAATTATAACGCTACATTTTTACTAAAGAAACTATAACTTTACAATGTTACTACAGAATCTATAACGTTACATTGTTACTAAAGTGATGATAACTTTACAATGTTACTACAGGAACTATAATGTTACATTGTTACTAAAGAAACGATAACGTTACATTGTTACTAAAGAAACGATAACGTTACATTGTTACTGAAAAAACGATAACTTTACAATGTTACTACAGAAACTATAATGGTACATTTTTAGTAAAGAAATGATAACTTTACAATGTTACTACAGAAACTATAATGTTACATTGTTACTAAAGAAACGATAACGTTACATTGTTACTGAAAAAACGATAACTTTACAATGTTACTAAAGAAACGATAACGTTACATTGTTACTGAAAAAACGATAACTTTACAATGTTACTACAGAAACTATAATGGTACATTTTTAGTAAAGAAATGATAACTTTACAATGTTACTACAGAAACTATAATGTTACATTGTTACTAAAGAAACGATAATGTTACATTGTTACTGAAAAAACGATAACTTTACAATGTTACTACAGAAACTATAATGGTACATTTTTAGTAAAGAAATGATAACTTTACAATGTTACTACAGAAACTATAATGTTACATTGTTACTGAAAAAACGATAACTTTACAATGGTACAACCGACATTGTTGTTAAAGAACATTGTTACTATAAATATGTTGTTTCTATAGAAAAGATACCATGTTACAATGTTACCATCGACCTTAATATATTTTGTTACTAGAAAAACTATAACACTATAGAAACAATAATATGGTACAATACGACATGCAATGGCATTTGAGCACAGCTAAGTGTGTTTAACCTCTGGGATAAAACTATTACACTGGGCTGGATAACGAATGTTCTAGAACACACACAAAGCCATCCCATAATGCCCGTAAGCTGTATATTCTGATAAAAAATATCACAATCACAGCCAGTTATCTTTTTAAACTGTCCCTTTAATAAACGGTCAACGACGCCAGTGCAACACAATCGAGTGTGTTTAAGTTTACAACAGACACACCCTGAGCTAAAGCCTCGAATTACAACAGACTTGCACTAAGAGTGTCTGCGTGTGTGTGTGTGTGTGTGTGTGTGTGTAAATTGTCATAATGCAAAATTTCTCAACAGTGGCTCAAGGTTTGTATTTGCACAGTGTGTTTTATTTAAATAGCTAATATACTGTCTACAAATTAGATTACCTATAACACACACACACACAGACACACACACACACACACACGCATGAGGAACAGGTCCGGGTTTTCCTGTAAAGCGATGTGATAGGACTGTTAAACCTGTCGGTCTGCATTTCTTGATACGAAAAAAACACAGAAACACAGATACAGTGGTAAAAGAAATAAACAGAAACACACACACACACACTCCCTCTAACAGCAGGACACACAGTAAGACAAACTAGTACAGGAGAAGACAGTGTAACTCACCTGTGTGTTTGAGTGTCTAAGTGTGGGTGATGCTGTCAGCCTCCACTGTGGAGCATTTTTCCCTTGGGATGTCTCTGTCTGCACTTCCTTACTCAGTTGTCCGCTGTCTGTCTCATCAAAACTCTCAGGACTTTTGTCACTCTGCTGCGCCTTGTCCCGCCCTCTTACTCTCTCTCTCTCTACCTCACTGTACAGTTCCCTCCACCCTTTTACCTCTCAGTGTAGGTCTCTTTACCTTTCTCTCTCTCTTTTACTGTATGTCTCCTAATGTAAATGTCTCTCTACCACACCCTCTCTCTTTCTTATACTGTGTCTCTTTAACTCTCTTTCTTCTACTGTAAAATGTCTCTACCATTCTCTCTCTCTCTCTTATACTGTAAGTCTCTATCATTGTCTTTCTCTCCCTCCTTTTCTCTGACATACTGTAAGTCTCTTTGTCATTCTCCCTCTCTTATACTTTAAGTCTCTTTATCATTCCCCTTACCTCTCTCACTTTCTCACTATCTCTCTCATACTGTATGTCTCTTTATCATTCTGTCTTTCTTTGTCATACTGTCTTTATCATTCTCCCACATCTCTCTTTTCCTTCTCTCACGCTGTATTTCTCTTTATCTTTCTCTCTCTCTCCTACTGTGCCTTTCTACTATTTTCTTTCTCTTTTATTGCATGTCTTTTTACCTCTCTCTTTTGCTGTAAATGTCTCTCTACCATTCTCTCTCTCTCTCTTTACCAGTCTATTTTTTGTCTTTCTACCAATCTCTCTATCATTCACTTTCTCTTTTACTGTGTCTACCACTTTTTCCTCTTTCCTATCTCATCTCTCATTCTCACCATTTTTTCTTTCTTTAATCTAATAATTTATCGCGCTGCCCTTCTCCCTCTCTTGAATGCATTTCTTTCTTTTTCTCCGTCATGTCACTGTATTTGTATATCTCTTATACACTGCGTGAATGTGTTTTGTACCTTGTTTGATTGTACAATTTATACTTGAAATATAAATAATTAAATAAACTTGACTAAGATGTTTTTTTCTATAGGTTGTTTATTGGGTTTAGACCAATTCAGTATCCACCAAGTCTTAATGTTAATCAGTATTTCTTTTTCTTCTTGTGTCGCTTATTAGCGGTTGACTTAAGGTGTTTTACCGCCACCAACTGGACTGGAGTGACATTACTTTTTTTTTTTTTTTTTTAAACTTGATCCACAGTCATACATAAATTCACATTCCAATACATAATTCATAATAATAAGAGATAAAAAAAGAAAAAAAAGAAGGAAAGAAAAAAAAGAAAGAAGTAAAATAAATTAATTAATTAAAATACCGAGGGGTTTTGTAAACAATAGAGATAAACCAAAAATACAGGACTGGATTGACATTAATCATTTACTTGCACTTAAACGTAAAATCCATGCGCCGCTTCAACTGCGCATGCGCGGTGATAACAATCAGAAACGCTAATTATTAATGGCGTTTTTTTTTTCTTTAGCGTTCAGGCTAAAATCATCCGGTTAATCAACAGTTAACAAAACAAGTCTAACAGCGGCGTTACAAGTGATATAATCATATAAAACTCATCAACAGAAGGATATTTTCCATACTAGTCCACTCTATAATAAGCTGCCTCGCAAAATAGTTCGGCTGTGAGAAATCAACAAAAGCGGTGGAGAGTTTTGTATTTTTCAAAATAAAAGTTCGTAATCTACTCTCGAAAAAAAAGACCCAAGAATTATCTTCTATAAAAGCACGTGAATTTAAGAAAATGAAAAAAACCAAACAGGTGTTCTTATTTCTTTTAATTTCTTTTAATTAAGTATATATATATATATATATATATATATATATATATATATATATATATATATATATATATATGAAAATAAACAAATAAACGAAATAAACAGTGCTGGAAAACAAATTATAAATAAACAGACTAATAATTGCCAATATTTAGGGGACTGTTAAAGCTATAAAATAAAAACTAATTTATGTAAATCCTTTTTATTTGCTGTAAATGTGTATTATTAATTGAAATGAAGGTCACACGTGGGTTCAGTATTTGCATAACCCCACCCATCTTCTCGAAGCCCCGCCCAAAACTCGTATAGCGTCTCAAAACATTCAAGTTTATTTTTTACGAAAAGAAGCGTCTTTAAGAGCTCGGACTTTTATCTTAACCGGAAGGTGTATGTTAGCGTTGCTCGCTTCCTGTTGTATGGAACCGTTTAGCTGGAGGCTGGGGCCTGGCTTTAGTGCATATTTGCATTTTTTATCTGCTTTTGTCCTGTGATTTGACATCGTTTGCAGTAAAATAACCCGAAACGGAGAAAATCCACAGCGCCGTATTTACGGCTAGTGTCGCCTAGATTAGCAGAGAGAAAGAGCAGATATTAGCGCTAGCTTTGTTAATGTTTTGGGTTTCCTTTGTCGCATTGACGTTCGTTCTTTCTTCCAGGCGCAACCGGGGAAAAAGGAGATTTAATTGAAGACTTTATTCTTTACATCTATTTCCTTTTCGGCTTTTTTTTTTAAAAAACGTGCTTAATACACCACGCTAAAATCTGTTGTTTGTGCTTTTTGGTCTAATGAGCACATGCTAACTAGCTAACAGGAGCGGTTTGTTTATTGTATTTAATGACAACACTCATAAATGTTCATGCACCTTGAGTCGTTGTGGCACTTCCGGTTTTTAAATTTAATTTGTTTTGTCTTTTCATAACATCAGTTATTGAGTGAAAAAAAAAACCCACATAAAAAACCCACCGCGTTTCTGACCTACAGCGCTTTTATTTGCGTCGCTACGTGAATTCGAATTATTTTACCGCAAATCAAACGAATTGTCGCAAAATTCCGAACTGCACGCGCGATGTTTCGCTTCCTGGATGACGTCGATGACAACCCGTGTATAATGTAAGTGACTCCGGATTGTTTTTTATTATTGATTAATTTTTTTTTTTAAATTAAAATTGAGGGTTTTTTAAAAATTAAATTAAATTAGATTTCCGTAGTGTTTACACAATTAATCGAAAATATTAGCTTATTTATTTATTTAACTTGTGCAAACTGACACGTAAACAGGGTTCAATCATGTAAAATAGTCAGATTAAAAAAATAAAATAAAATAAACAAATACAAAATTGTTAGGATGTGAATTTGCACGTGTGTAGACGCGCTGTTGGGGGTGAAACGATTAGTCGAATATTTTTCTTGTCGAATAGTTGTTTAATTTTATATGCTGCAGTACCGCGGTTTCACCAGGTTGGCGCTGTAGAGCAAAACTCATTCAGTGCTGAATAAAAGATGAGCAGTTACATTTACATATACAGCATTTGGCAGACGTTCTTATCGAAATCTCTTTTATACGACTGAGCAATTGGGGATTAAGGGCCTTGCTCAGGGGCCCAACAGCGGTGGCTTGGCGGTGCTGGGAATCGAACCCCGGTCAGTTATTAGAATGTTTTTAGTGTGTAAATGTCGTGACTAAATTTCTTTGCATTGAGATAAAATGAAGTATAATATAAGCAAGCAGCTTAGTGAACGCAATAAACAATTAAATACATTTTTATTTCAGTTAAACGTTAATATTTTAGCAAATTGTCATTAAAGTCATTAAAAATTAATTGATCGATTCCTCCCATTTAATCGGCAGACGAGTTAAAAAAAATCCCGAATTTATTACATTATTTTATTTATCAGTTAAAACGTGCGATTTAATATTTTAACTAATTGCCCAACCTTAAAAATGTCTGATTAATTATTTAAAAAATTAAGCAACTATTAAAAAAAAAAAATCTTGTGTTGCAGCCCTACTCGCTTAACAAACGTAAAACCTGATTCATTTTAGTATATAACAGTTATTAATCCAACATATAATCGCTTCCCGCTTCAGTCGTTTAGTTGTGGTGTATGAAATATTTATACATATAAAAATCATCTCCTCCTCTGAATATTTATTCACATTCTATACATTTTATATATATTTTATACATTTCGGGTTAATTGCTAATTGCGTTTTGTTGCCTTGTAGCCATGCGTAATGACCATAAAGTTAAATCTAATTTAATCTAATCTAATCTGTTGGATTTTAATCTGAAATCCCAGTTCAGGTCCAAATATTTCAATTAAAATAATGTTGCTAAGTAATTAAAGTGAAAACAGTGACACCAGGGTGCCCTAGGCGAGATTGTAGATTTGCTTCACACACACACACACACACACATGCACACACAACCACAAAAAATGCAAAATCAACCAAAAAGTTTTCCAAACTCTAATATATTTTCTAAACGTCACGTCATGATCCAGACGCGAATGTTTAAAATTAGTCCAACATGACATGATGTCAAATATCAGGATTTTTGTTGATGTCAATTTTATTTCATTCTAACTATATTCAGCGGTTAGCTGAAAATCAGTACAAAAATATTTTTGCTTAATATTTGGGTGTAGGAGCACCTAACGGGCACAAGAGGGCGCCCTTTGGGGGGGCCCTCAAAACTTTTGTGTTGTCATTTTGCACCCTGGGCAACTGCCTATGTCACAGGCTGCCCTGAGTAACCCTTATTTATTCTAAAGTTAATGCGTTTTTTTGGGCACTGTAAGAACTGTAAACCGCTAGCGAGCGTAATTGTCCAAATTCTGCATTTTATTTTATGATAAATTGTCCCCACAAACCCGCTTGTAACATATTTTTATACTGAAAGTTCAATTTATTTTCTTGCTTCAATTTTTTTTTTTTTTTTTTTCAATAAGGGACCCGTTCGCAGCGCACCGCCGTCAGATGAGGAGTGTGTTCGGGACGTTCGGCTTCGACCCGTTTCCTCTGACCCCACAGATCCAGTCCGCCCGCTCTCCGTTGCAAGTACAGGTAAACACACCTGTCCTCGAATTCTATCACTCAAACATAACTTTTGTTAAAGGATTTATTTAGAAATCAAACAAAACTAAGTCATTTTTGAACCCTTTTTGTCTGTCTGTCTCTGTAGCCCCAGGTTGGTGCGTTGGCCCCCTTCGGTATGATGGGAATGGTAAGAGAACATCTTATCGCGATTGTTTGTGGTTAGCGACCTAAATGAGTGTGACGGTGACCAAACCTTCGTAACAGCATGGTGCACAGTTATAGGAAAATGTAGTGTAAGAGATTGCACAAAAATTATGCTCCGTGGTGTAGTGGGTTAAGGCGCTGGCACACACATGCGACCTGGGTTCGATTCTGGCTCGGGTCCCACCGCTCTCTCTATATCTCCCCCATTTCATCCCTCCGTCCTATCAAGAAAGGCAAAAAATTTCCCCCAAAATCTTTTTTTAATAAGCATTACACTTTATACCAAAGTTTTAAAAACCTTCTTGTGATATTTTGGCATGTGCTGCAGGGAGGAGGATTCGTGGATATGTTCGGGATGATGAACGGCATGATGGAGAACATGGTGAGTGACATCATGCTTTCGTTTCATCATAATAAGAGTGCTGGAACTTCTTATACGCAAGAAAGAAAGGAAGTTTGTAAAGGTGTGTTTGTGTAAATACAGGAACGGTACTCTGGTTCTCCATCCTGTCAGTCGTTCTCTTCCTCCACCGTCATTTCGTACAGCAGCGACTCTGGCGCTCCGAAAGTGTATCAGCAAACCAGAGAAATCAGAACAGCACCTGGAGGGGTGAGACACACGCGCACACACACACACAAGTTAAATGACATTATGAGGACGCAAAGGTGCTATATGTGGACTTTATTTTTTTTTTTTTTATAATTAAACACACACTTTCATGGCAGCGACCCAGAGATAAAAAAACGAACACATCAGTTCCATGCAACTTGTGGGGAAGTGGTGGCTCATGGTTAAGATGTTGGACTGCCAGGATTGGGATCTGGTGATCAAGTAGGCTTATATTCAAAAATGGCAAAAGTTTACTCAAGTAGAAGTACAGATAGGGAAGTGGTGGCTAATGGTTAAGGTGTTGGACTATTGAAGATTGTGGGTTCGATTACCAGCTCCACCAAGCCGCCACTGCTGCACCCCTGAGCAAGGCCCTTAACCCCCAGTTGCTCAGAGATAAATGTAAGTTGCTCTAGATAAGCGCGTCTGCCAAATCCTGTAAATGTAATCATAACCTACACACACACACATGCACGCATCCACCCACCCTGTATTAATGATGACTATATGGGAACTTGATCCTTAAGACATTTACACCTTTTTCTTTCTCTCTCTCTCTCTTTCTCTCCGTGTCTTTCTCTGTCTCTCTTTTTATTATTCCCTCTTCTCACCCCACTACCAACACTACACAAACACTCCCAAATATAATGTACGAATACACGTGTGTGTGTAGATCAGAGAGACACGCCAGTCTTTGCGTGACAGTGAGAGCGGACTAGAGCGGATGTCCATTGGCCACCATATCGGAGACAGAGCTCACGTGATGGAACGTTCCAGAAACGCACACACTGGAGACCAGGAGCATCGACAAGACTTCATCAACTTAGAAGAAAGTGAGTGTATCGGTTGAAGTGCTCTTTTATTTAACTTGCTCAAAAAAGCACTCCAATTTCCTCCCGAGAGGTGAAGTGGTGGGCGGTGGAACCGGACAGCTTTAGCAGTGGCAAGGCAGTGCTGAGGGAGCTGATTGACTGCGGTAAGATTATGCTGGGTCATGAGGACAAAATAATGTACAGATTTTGCTCCTATAATGTGTGGTGTGAGGTGTTTGTCTTCGCCCCCCCCTCCCCTCCCCCACACATCAGGGTTTCTGATCGTTCATTCTACAGGAAATTCTGATAAGATGATCTTTAGAACCACCAAGATAATCAGAACTGTAACTAGGATTGTTTGAAAAGAAGAAATTAGCCCGAATATATTGTGATGTGTACTCAGCATTTGGGGGAACAATGGCAAGCTCTGATTGGCTCTAATTATTCATTATGTATATTACAATAAGCGACAACTCTTTTTAGTGTTCTTACTAAAAATTTGGCCATATTCAGGTTCCGTCACAAGCACTAGAATCTTCTCAGGATTCTGCTGAGCCATTTTATGCCAGTCTCTCTTTCGTTGTCTCAGGTGAAGCTGATGCTTTTGATGAGGAGTTTCGGAGGGGAGTAGGGCGCTACATGAACCCTAACGCCCGTGGCCTGGATTATGGACGAAGCAGAAGGACGGCAGCAGGACAACTGGCTTTACCTGCGCCACCGAACTCCAACTCCTCCTCCTCCACACGACCCCCCCACCGCCCCCGCTACGACTGGTAGGGGCTACATTATTGGCTAAAATCAATTGCAAAGTCGGAACAGTTCGGATAGTCGTTCTGTCTGCAGAACCGGTCGGAATACTCTGCTAACGTGCTCCTTGTCTGCATGTCTGACTGCTTTAGTGAAAACGCTACCCTAGTTGTAATACTGAATGACAACATATTTACTTCGTAAGATAATTTTATATTCACAAATTCTAGTTCTAACGGGTTAATTGTGTGTGTCTGTCCACATCCAGGTGAAGGAACCAAGCAGAAACGCCTCATGATCTACCTGATGATGTGAACAAGATTGTTTTAGGAAACCCTGGTCTTACGTCCTGGAGTGAAGTGTGTGTGTGTGTGTGTGTGTGCGTATGTATAAAAAAAAAAAAGAAAAAAAAAGAAAATGTTACACCGCAGGACTGACACTGTACAGAATAAATAGCTGGGTCCAAAAATCCGACTGCACTACTGTCCTCTATATAGGCCGCTTCACAAAAAGTCTGAGCGTCCCTGTGGACGCGTCTCAATCCACACCCCGTAGTCAATACGAAAATCACGGTGCATCACGGCGAACAAAGTCTGGACTCTACCCTAGTACAGAGCCTTGTGGGAATCCCTGTGTTTGTGTGCGCTGAGTATGCTTTGACTGAATAGTGAACTCCAAAGAGTAGTTTAAAAATTCTAAGTAATTGTGATTTTTAGGACATAAATAAGTATTAATTGTAGTGTTTTGAAAACGCATTCATGTTTGCTTGGTAGTGCACTCCGACGTTTTGGACACTATGTAGCCTCATCACATGCATACACACACATTCCTATGCTTCCAACTCTTAAATATTAAAAACGTGTAATTATATACTGCTACACACCAGGCATGTGCCGATATTAAAATCTCATAAAGTTGAAGTAGATTAATTTTTAAGATTAACCAAAAAAAAAACAAAAAACCTTTGATTAATGCTCCCAATTAAGGACCCTGTCCTGAAGCGCCGTTGTGAACGAAACACGCGAGATGATCCACACTTTTCCCGCCATTTTGGCATCAGCGGTATTAACAGTTGTATTCCTAATCGTCGGCACATGCCTAATACACACACTGTACAGTTCATAAATGTCTTTGTTGTTTGATGCTATGCTAATCTGTGAGTTGAGCTGTACACTGTTGACTAGTTAAACTTATTAATAAAGCAATTCAAGTTGCGTTTGTCTTATCATTTATTGTACACGGTGTGTATACGAAGTTTATACTAGTATGGCGGAGGGGGTCAACATTCTTCTGAGATTTTTTTGCCGCTAATTTAAGGCTACAGATTTGTCCAAGGATCTAAATGTTTTACAGTGTCCCAAAGGTGTCACTCCTAGGATTGGGATCTGGTGATCAGGTAGGCTTATATTCAGAGAAGACAAAAGCACACACATCCTTTACTCAAGTAGAAGTATAGATAGGGAAGTGGTGGCTAATGGTTAAGGTGTTGGACAACCAACCCGAAGATTGTGGGTTTGATTACCAGCTCCACCAAGCTACCACTGTTGGGCCCCTGAGCAAGGCCCTTAACCCCTAATTGCTCAGTTGTATAAATGTAAGTCGCTTTGGATAAGGACGTCTGCCAAATGCAAATGTTAATGCTCATGTTTAAAAGTCAAAGTTCTGGCTACACTTTTTACTCAAGTTAGATACGTAAAAAGTAAATCAACTACCAGAATTATGTTACCGTTCTGTAAAAAAAAAAAACTGGCCCAAACCTAGCCTCTGTTTACGGTGTGTGATAACCAGGAAAACGCCAACGATTGGTTGAAAAAGCTGCGCAATAACAAAAGTAGATTGATGAATGAGTTGCAAACGGCGTGTAAATTGCGTAATTAAAGAAAATAGTCTCGTAAAATAACCAGTCTAGTTTCAAAATGTAGTAAGTAGAAAGTACAGATGTTTGTGTGAAAGTGTAATGAGTAAAATGAAAAAGTGGTCAGAAAAATAAAAATAATAGTAGAAAAGTAAATAGTGAAGTAAAAGTACTAATACCAGGAAAAACTACTTATAGTACAATAATGAAGTAATTGTTACTTCCCATCTCTGCTCATGTTCATGGATCCAATCAGAGTTACCAAACCAGACTCATCTGCAGACTTTCAGAACTATTATCATTATACAGGTGAGACGTTGTTCCTGCTTTGGCCTTCCACCTGATGCACCTCCACCGGTGTTATTAGGTCAGCTGGAGACCACCGATTACTGATTTTTCGCCCCCTAAACCAGTACATCTCCTTGGGGCAGATAAGGGATGTCTGCCCCTGCAGCTACCTAACTCCTGCTGAGAGTTGTTTTTTTGACACCCGTTTCTAAAACCTGATTCTCCTCAGTTTTTTTTCTGGCTTTTTCTTCAGGAGTGGAACCCGATGTGTTTTTTTGATGATCTTCGAGATGCTTTTCTATTCATCAGATCCGATGACCCGGACCCTAACCTTCGGAACCTTTTTGTCAGTTCTTTTAGCTGATCTAGATGATCAACAGCTTCGTCCCAGAATTTTTCAGCTGATTTTAAACATAAAAGTTCCAATGCGCTTATTATTTAATTGTAACTAACCTATAGTATATTTTCCATTTCCTTTAGCTAACCAGCAGTTTTTTTTTTTTTTTAGTCTGGATAACATTGCTAGCAAGCTACCGTGCTAGCCTATCTGAGCTGAATAAAGACGGCTTTCTTTTGTTGGCACAGGAAGAAAAAAACAAAATATAAATTTCTCTGTACAAGTTAACTGTTTGTTACATGCTTTTTGTTTGGCCAAATTTTTGTTCTTGTACTTGAATAACAATAATCTTCCTAGCATATGAATTAGCCTGTTGCTAACCATTAATTAGCATTAAAAGATGTAGCTGAAGACATACGAAAGATATATATATATATATATATATATATATATATATATATATATATATATATATATATATATATATATATATATAAGATATATATAGCTAAAATAACTTAAAATAAAATTAACTAGCTAGTTTTTGTTTAGGTTTTTTGGACTAAAAGTCTTTGCACACTAAGTCTAAAATTTTCATCTACAATCTTTGCATGTTCAAAAATAAATACAACCTCACGCTGTGTCAATCATACCTACACACCGCCTCTACAAATTCAGCCAGTTATAAAAAAAGTTTGTCTTTATTGGTTTCTTGCATCCGTAGCAAGCGCGTTTTAAGAGGTGTTTTGACAATTCCGAGCCACCAAACAAGCAATGGAAAATGGGAACCAATGGGAAGTGTTGGCACAGTGGTTAAGGTGTTGGACTGCTAATCGGAAGATTGGGGTTTCATTCCCAGCACTGCCAAGTTGCCACTGCTGGGCTACTGCGCAAGGCCCTTAACCCCCAATTGCTCAGTTGTATAAAAAAAGAGTCCCAAAAAGTCCCTCTGGATAAGGACATCTGCCAAATACGTGTAAATATAAATGTACAAGCATAAGACAAAATCCATAATGGTGAACCGCTGCTGTAGCCTGTTGTATGATCGTTTTAATGCTGCACTGTGGGTTGTCCATATCCTTTATTATCAATATGATAATAAAAACTAAATTATGTCAGTATGTGTATTTTAAAACCAAACCCAAGCTACATCTCGCTGGGGAACGACAGACGTTACTGGTGTATGTAGCGTATGTGGAAAAACCAAGCTGAAGAAGAAATTTCAACACATGCGGACATGGCAAATGCCAGTAGATGGAGCACCAGTGGAAATCCAGGAAGAAAAAGCACACACTCTTTCTCTCTCTCTCTCTCTCTTGCTCACTCACACAGACACACACACACACACACACACGCGCGCAAAACTCCGCCCGGTTACTATGGATACAGCACAATAGAAGACAGCTCATAAAAGCAATGTAGAAGAAGAGAAGGGATAGACGGAATAAAAATACATATATTACGAGTGTGTGTGAAATCTGCTGTAGTTTTTCTGGGATTGTGTCGTTGATTTGACTTTAAATAACTGTTGGGAAACTGGATTTGGCAAACAAATGAGGTGTGGTACAGTGCACACTTTTTTGTAATCGCTTATCATGCACCATGGAACAAAGAAGGAGGGGCTTCTATGTACCTCAAGTCCACAAATATCATGAATATAATTTGGGGACTTAAACACAGCCAGGTCAGGCTGGTATGCTTTTCAGAATGTAATGACGATGAAACGGGCAGCATAGTGGCTAAGTGGTAAACATGGTTGCCTCACAGCAAGAACACCTGGGTTCGATTCCTGGGAAGGGGCATCTCTGTGTGGAGTTTGCATGTTATCTCTGTGCTTCCGTGGACTTACTGTGGGTACTGTGGTTTTCTCCCACAGTCCAAAAACATGTGAGTGTCTGTGTGGCCCTGTGATGGACTGGACCTGTCCGGGCTGTACCCCTTCTGCCTTTTGCCCTTTCAAAGACGGCTGGTATAGACTCCAGCAGACCCCGGATTAGGAAATAAGCGGGATTAATATTAACCTCACAGATTTCTTTGTTATCTTTGAATGTATGCCAAGTCCCCAAATGCTATAAATGTTCCTAGAACCCCCATTTGGCAAGATTGGGGTAAATGTAAAAGCCTTTTTTTTTGTCACATATACTTTTTTACAGCAGAGTGAAATTCTTTTTTCGCATATCCCATCTTAGTAAGTTGGGGGTCAGAGCGCAGGGTCAGCTATGATACTGTGCCCCCTGGAGCAGGAAGGGTTAAGGGTCTTGAACCCAGTTGTTTCTGGTCTTCTGATCAATAGCTGGCAGTGGTGGGGCTCAAGCACGGGTCTTCCTGGTCTCCACATCAGCAAGTCAGCACCTTAACTATTTGAGCCACCACAGCCCCTTGGGTTTGGTGATGAAAGGTGTCTTAGTAGTCAGTGTTGTCCATTGTGAGACTTTTGTATATGGTCATTTGGCCAGATTGTTGTACTAGGATCATTTATGTATTTGGTGGATTTAGTGTTGTACTTTTATATACTAATTTCAGTACCTCAAAAGTTACTGGGTTACTGTGGATCTGGAGCAAATCCCATGCCATGCTGGGGCAGGCAATCACCCCAAAATGTGACACCACTGATGCCACAGTTTACATTCTACCTGCATGTCTTGATCACCATGCAGGAAAAACATGCCACCCTCCACACAGACCACTCAGGGTTAAACTGTAAAGCTGTGAGAGAAGAACCACTACCAAGAACCCTAGTAAATCCACCGTTTCTCCCTTCAACAGTGTTGTGTTTGATAACCTTCGGAGGTTGGTGAGTGGAGATCTCAAACCATGGTTGTTTTCTTGGGTGAAACAAACACTATATGGCCAAACGTTTTTAGACTAATGATCATCACAGCTATATAAATATAGACCTTCCCAAAATTGTCCGAACTGCCCAACCCTGTTCCAGCATGACAATGCCCCTCCGCACAATGCCCATGAGCTCCATAAAGACAGGTCGGTGTGGAAGAACTGATAGTCAGGTATCCTGGTAGTGTATTTAATTTTTTTCCCTCAAACAAAAAAAAAAAACCCTAACATGTTAGTAGTTAGTACATAAATTAGCGTTTATGTTAGTAGGATCGCCGGCAGACGTTTACTATTTTTGTTTTATTCCTATGGTAAATTTTGGTCAAAGGTCTGTCACGTTTTTACATTTTTGATTTTTGGAAGATGCTTTTTACAACTCATTTCAATTGTGACTAATATGTTTGGACGAGTAGCACGGACTCTCGCTAATCACGCTAAACAGTCGGTTTTTAAACGGAAAGTCTTGCTAAAAGTTTTACATAAAATTTTTTCTTTAAACATTTAATTAAAGTACAAAAAATATAACATACATTAAAACTCTTACTCGAGTAATATTCTAAACGGGTGATTTTAACTTCTACCAAAGTCGTTTCCTGCTCGTCGTTCCCTGTGGAGTTTCGTTTGTTCTTCTGGCATGGGTTTCCTCAGGGTTCTTCGACTTTCCTCCAACTGTCTGAAGAGTTATGTGAAATGTAATATGTGGCATCAGTGGTGTCGCACTCTGAGGTAAATTCCTGCCCCCAGAATCACATGGAATTGGCCCTTTGACCAGGGTAAAGCAGGTGGGCGGGTCATCGAGTGGTAAACAGATTTGTAAACATAAACAAATCAATATAAATGTGTGTGGAAACGGGTTTTTTATTCAGTTAAAAGAGTTTATTGATAACAGTTGGAGCTCATTTGCATATATTTGTTAGCTGAAGGTTGTCCTAACAAAACCCTTTGCTTGATAGACGTTACACACACACACACACACACACACGCTCTTCCTCTCAGTCTTCACTCGTCATTCACCTTAAGAATATGCAAATCATATGCAAATCGCCAATCCGTCACACATTCTCCCGCCTTCCCCGCGTGCGTGTCTCGCGTTCCCTCAGCCGTGGAATTTTTTAGCTCGTGCCCGCTCCTCGAAAAGGAAAAAGAAGAAGAAGAAGAAAAACGGAGAGGGAGAGGGAGGTGGAGAAAAGAAGGAAGAAAAAGGGGGTGGGGAGGAGGAGGAGGAGGAGGGCGCACGCACACGCGCACTGGAGTGTGTGTGTGTGTATGTGTCTGTGTGTGTGTGTACAGTCTGTCCGTTTTTTTCCTTTTGTAGAAGAGAAAGAGGAAAAAGAGAAAAAGAGGGGGGAAAAAATAGAGAAATATTTATGCACGATTTTGCACAGCATTTATGATGGAGAGCTGGAACGTGCACGCGCCTCATGCGTGTGTCCGCGCGTGCGTGCGGTAGGAGGAGAGAAAGACGCGGGGAAAGAAAAGAGCGAAGGAAGGAGGGATTCAGCATCGCAGCGCGAGCCTAGGTAAAGGAGAAGAGGGGAGAAAATGGATGGATACACCTCCTCCTCCTCCTCTCCTTCTGCTCTTTGTGTGCGTGCGTGAGTATGTGCGCGCGCCTGGCTGCCAATGTGTCTGTCCTGTGTTTCTACTGTAGCTCGCGGAAGAATGTCTGCCTGTGTGTGTGTGTGTGTGTGTGTGTGTGTGTTCGCCATGCTTGTGCTACTCTTGGTAGTTTTTGGTCTGTGGAGAAAAGATGGCAAAAAAAAAAGGGGGCATGCGATTCGTGTTGCACGCGCGCGCGCACGCACACACGCACACGCACGCGCATGTGCGCTGCATTATTGTGTGAGATCCAGAGGTGGCCTGCGTACATCGACAACGCGCGACTAGTAAAGCTTCACTGCAGAGCTGCAGCGTGCATACAAAAGAACACACACACACACACACACACACACACACACACGCGAAAGTGTGTCACAGACAGACCTCTGTGTGTGTGGACTGATCTATTTTATACTCGTCCACGTATGTGTGGACTGAGCTGTGTTTCTTGAGCTTCTGTATGTGTGTGTGTGTGTGTGTGTGTGTGTGTGTTTGCTGTACACAGCCCTCTACCTATGTGAGTGTGTGTGTGTACACTGGGTGTTTACCAGTTCAGTTCTATATGTATTTAAATATGCGATATTTGCACACAGACGTGTGTTTGTGCAACGGTCGAACCAGGAAAACGAGCCAGATGGAATGACATTAAGCAAGTCACACATGCTGCATGGAGTAATATTCAACCCCAGACATATTGGGACGTGTTTTCGTACTTGGACGCATGTCCCTGTTTGCAGCCAAGGCTTCCTGGCGGAAGTATTTGTGCTGAAATATCTTAACAGAATTCTGCATGTCATCCATCTTCACCAGTGGCCCTGAACCACCAGCCACAAACAGCTTTCACGCCTCACTGATCCACCACCATATTTACAACGGGGAGTTACGTTTTTCCTTGGTGATGTTTTTCTTGCTAAAATTCTGCCCAAACCACGCGATTCTAACTGTAGCTCTGTATTTTGAGCGTCGCTCACATGGCCTCGTTCGTATCGAGCTTGTTATTTGTGTTGGCTGTTTGAATACTCTTTCGGGGATTTGATTACCTACAGCTTTGATGAACAGAAGAGAAAAAAATGTTTGCGGCAAATTGTTTTTCATTTTCGATATTGGATATGGTAGAATGGAAGATTATAGGTTTAGTTCCAGGCACCATCGAGCTGCCACCAATGTGCCCTTGAGCAAGGCCCTTAACCCACAACTGCTCAGTTTTCATTCTCTATATTGGATATGGTCACTTAATGGTTGAGTTGTTGGAATGCACATTGGAAGATTACAGGTTTAGTTCCAGGCACCACCGAGCTGCCACCGTCATGCCCTTGAGCAAGGCCCTTAACCCACAACTGCTCAGTTGGTATAAATGTTAGTCACTGGATAAGGTTGTCTGCCAAACACTGTAAGTGGAAACGGTTGTATTTCAAATGTACATCAGTGGTTCCTGACCTTTTTTTGTCTGAGACCCCCTTTTCCCCCCAAAATAATGTGAAGGCAACCGTTCACATTCAATGATATTATCGCTCTCTGTATTTCCTGAATTTTGTGTTTCCAGTATTGCTAGCACTGCAACCCAAGTTAATGGGCACTTCCTCACCTGGGTCCAGTATGCCTGGGTCAATACTATCAGCTACCAAAGGTGAATCGTGAGACATGGTCGTTTTTGTGGAGGACGAATTACAAATTTGTCCATTTTTTGGTCAACCAGGAAATCATGAATAAAATTAGCTTATGCTCAGAACTTTTCAAAATATGATGTGAACCACAGAGCTTGTTAAGGCCCCATTTTGGGTCTGGACCCCCTTGTTGGGAACTGCTGTATTACATCACATCAGATCCCAATAGAAAAAAAATATGGGTAATGTGTTAGGAATGAAAGGATGGCACGTTGTAGGTTGATCATTCCATTTTCAAATGAAGGGCTAAACTCATCCCGAGACATAAACTCATAAACGACATCCCGAAAAAATCCATCAGGCTGGTGCATTTTGCTGAAATGTCATTGCAGCAACTCAAAATGGTACGCTGTAATTTGTATGCCTGTCAATGTCGAAGCATGCTCCTATCTAGACGACAAATGGTGTCCTGGTGCATCAAGTCCCATATCTGGACCAGAACGTCACTAAACTCCTGTACAGTCTAAGGTGCAACATGTCGATGTTGGATGGACCAAAACAAAATGTCCCAGAGGTGTTCTGTTGGATTTAGGTCAGGCGGCCTGTGGGGGCAGGCAATGTAATCAATTCCTTTATTCTCCTGGAACTGTCTGCATACTCTCACCACATGAGGTCGGGGGCATTTTCATGCGCTAGGAGGAACCCAGGACCCACTGTACTAATGTAGGATCTGACAATGGGTCCAATGATTTCATCACGATACCCAATGGCAGTCAGGGTGTTGTCGTTTATCCTGTAAAGGTTAGTGTGTGGATATGCCTTCCCAGACTGTCAATGACCCACTACCAGACTGGTCATGCTAAATGAAGTTAGATGCAGCATTATGTTTTCCACAGCTTCCTCAGACCCTTTCACATTCGTCACATGTTCTCAGAATTAACCCGCTCTAAGCTGTAAAAAGCAAAGTGTTTTAGTGGCGGTGTTGGGGTGTTTTAGGGCAAATGCCAATTATCGGCTCTCAGGCCACCCTTATGAGGTCTGTTTCTGATTGTTTTGTCAAAGCTGATGGGTTAAGAACCTACAACCCATCCATTTCTTTCAGAGTACATTAGAGACTATGCTGGGAGACACAGCAAACCTTCTGGCAATGTTTCATCATGGAGGAGTTGGACCACCTGTGCAACCTCTGTAAGGTCCAGGTATCACCTCCTGCTACCAGTAGTGACACTGACCATCGCCAAATGCAAAACAAGTGAAACAGGTGGCTTTCACTTGGAAACCCATACCTGTTTTGGGGGTCAACTTATTGTTGGCCCTCTAGTGCATCTGTTGTTAATGTCATTAAATCTAAAGCAGCTCAAACTTATTAACTTAACTGGTTGAATTATTATACCAGGAATGCATTAGTGTAAATACAGTTTGTGTGTTTTTAGGCAAATTTAAGCTGTTTAAGCTTATTGAACACACTGCTGTAATGTTATACAGTGTGTGTGTGTGTGTGCTGATAAATAAAAGTCAAGTCTTCTGTGAGTCTTTAAGTTTGTTCTATCAAAACATAGTTGATTCTGATTGGTCAGAAGGTGTTGATTCAGCAAATCACATATTTTTTTAAATGTATTATACGAGAGCTTCCTTAGATAAAGGAATAGTTTGTAATCAGATTTCAGTTTTTATGTGCTGCCATGTTAATCTAATCTGCCAAGGCATTTAGAATCAGTAGCGCTGCCCGTGTAACTTTATTAGTAGTGGCAAATTTCTAGTTGGTTAATATTATTAAAGACTGTTTCTTTACCCAATCAGATTTTTTAAACCCGCCTACTGAGGCCTGCTAGCTGGCGCACGATGACATCAGCATTTTTCCGTCCTCTGATTGGTTGATCAGATTAAATTCTTACATCCTAACACAGACTAGCGAAACGCGTCTGAACAGTTAAATTTTAGAATTGACTTTGTGTTGGACATACTTAAAAATACGTTTTTTAAGGCGGATTTTTCTGGAAAAGTTAGACATCGTGAGGAGAGGTCGGGTAACCCTAAAGCTAACTAGCTTGTATCAGCCTGGGAAAGAGTTTGTTCACTACTTTCAGACCAGCTCCTAGGATTGGTAACACTGACTTACAGCCTTTAAGTGTATGATAGATTTTATTGATATCTGTAATGTTTTTCTGATGTTATATTAATAATAAGATAAATATTGATTCTGAACTGCTCCAGATGTTGTATGTGGTACAGTTGTGGTTGTAGTGTAGAGGTTTGGAGTTGTGTGTTAACGGGTTTCTTACTTTAATAAAAATGGTTTTTATCCTCAATATGTGAAATGTCTCTCTGTCTGTAATTCCACGCTGTGTTATATTGTGTGTTTGTTTAGTATTGATGGTTTCCATAATTGCGACATGATAGTGGGGGTATTAAAAGGTGTAGACCCCACTGAAGGCCCAGGTGGATCAAATGCACCGCCCGCCACTGCATCAGTGTGTAAAAGTATAAAAGAACCTTTAAGGCAATGATCAAACGGTTGGGAGTTTAATTTCCATTGTCACCAAGCTGCCACTGCTGGGCCCTTGAGCAAGGCCCTTAACCCTCAACTGCTCTGTTTTATCATAACAGTTTCCGCAAGAAACATATGTACACTGAAACTGCATGCTGACACTGAGCCTAAAATGTCAATTAAAAAAATGAACCAATGGGCAGCTGATTAAATGTCTCATGGGTCGGTCTGTCTGGGGTAAAAAAAAACCCCTATGCCGACTTTTTTTAACAAATACATTACACCACTGCAATAGCTCAGCACCATCAACTAAGTAGAAATAAAGAGGCTGATAAAAGTTTTATGGGTTAATGACACGAAAGCAGTATGAGTTGTATCGGCCCAAAAAGTATGTCGGCCCAGCAGGAAAATACCCTGTATGCCAGATGGCTAGTTCGACATTGCCGTGACAATGACAATGTTTTATTTTCATAATGGTAATGAAATGTTGACTGTCCTGTATACCTACAGGTCCGAAGTGGGCCATAAACAATATATTGTCTTTGGATACCTGAACATTCCATCCATGTATGGACAATCCCCAAATGTTTAAACTGCCCAAACTTGTTCAAGCATGGTAATGCCAAAGTCAAGGTTTGTGTGCAATAAATATGTTTTTATGTGTACTTATGTTCGGGTGTCCACAATCTTTTGGCCTGGTAGTGTATATAAAATAGCCATATATCAACCAAATTGTTTTATTGGAATTTAACACAACGTAGAATGATTGCCAACACGGATATTCTTAGCTCTTATGTGTTTGTGTGTGTTGTGTGTGTGTTTTTACAGCATTTAATCTTCTGAGTGGTGTGTATTGTGTGTTACTCGCACACACAATGGAGTAATGAAAACCAGAACTCACAAAGAGCCGGTGAGTTTTAAAAAAACCTTCTGCATTTTACATTTACCTTTACAGCATTTGGCAGACGGCCGTATTCAGAGCGATTTACATTTATCACTCTTATACAACTGAGCAACTCGGGGTTAAGGGCCTTGCTCAGGGGCCCAGCAGTGGTGGCATGGTGGTGCTGGGAATCGAATCCCGGTCTTTCTGGTATCAGTCCAACACCTTAACCACTGAGCCCCCACTTCCCGTTTTTAGAAATGGTGATTACACTGTGTTTCCACATGAACCCCTCATTTTTACATTTTTCAACAGCTCACACATTGCAAATTGTGACCAAATTAAACGAAATTACTTGGATTAGCAATGCAAATCTGTTTGTATTACTTGTTTATTCATTCATACTACAGATATCTATCCACCTATCCATCTATCTGTCCCCCTATCCCGCTACCTGTTTGTCCTTTTACATGTGTATCTAACTATTTATCAATTTGTTGTGGATTTATCAATCTGTCTATCCATCCACTTCTTTGTTCATCCATTTTCCCCTACATCCACATGTCCTTCTATGCAATGACGGATTTTGTATATCTGCTCTTCCATCCACCCATCTATTCATATACCTCTCTCAATCCAATTGCCTGTTTACAAATCCCCCTGTCCATCCACCCATTCACATACTACCATCATATTGATTTGTTTTAATAGACATGACAATAGAACTAAACTACCCTTCTGTCCTCTTAAATTTCTAAAATTCTAAAAATCGTGTTTAAAATTGTTAAAGTACCTATATATCTATTTCTACCCCTTGATGTCTTCTTAGATGCCTGTACGTAGTGGGCGAAGGCGGGGTGGCAGTGAGGAGCGGAGGGGGAGACGTCCACATCCTAGCCCATCTCGAGCTGACCGAAGTGAACGACAGGCAGTAAAAAACACCTCACCTTGTTTCCTTGTGTACTATTTTTCCATCTTCCTGGTGTTTCTGTTTTTAATTTCCGATCACAACCTTTTTTTTACAGTCTTTTTCCCCCCACAATAACACAATAAAATAAAAAACCAAACAACCAAAATACCCAAACTCGGTCCTGGAGGGCAGCAGAGTTCAGCTCCAACCCTAATAAAATACACCTAAACTACCTAATCAAGGTCCTGCTAGGTATACGTAAAGTTACAGACAGGTGTGTTGAGGCTAAACTTTGCAAGATGCCCTCCAGGACCGAGTCTAGTGACCCCAGAGTTAAAAGTTATATCATGCCTAAAAATTATGAACGGCCATTATAGTTAAGGGGTTAAATCATTAAAATAATTGAAAAAATTAAAGCTTAGCTGTGGCGGGTCAATAAGGCTTTAGAGCTGTTTGTGGCTGGTTTCACTCAAATTTTTGTCTTTTATACCTATAACTACTAATCGAAGTTAGTTTCCTTTGTTTTTTTTCTGTTTTTTTTGTGTGTTTTCTTTTGTACTCCAGACTTTAGACTATTATTACAAACAAAGTGTTTGGGTCTTTAAGTATATTAGTTCATATTTGAATGTAAAATATCATTTGGAATGTTTAACAGAGAGCTGCAGGGGAGGAGCTTGGCTGTTTTAACAGACGACCACAAGGACAGGATTCATCCGAAAGCGATGGAGAGCCAACTGTTCCTCCACCAAAAAGACAAAAAGTCCAGGTAAAATTTTTCATTTGTCAGTTTTCTGAAAGTTACAGTTTGTTTACTGAACATGTGACAGAGGCAATTGATTACATTATACTTACATCAAAATATCTGTGTGAATTTTTTCCCAAGGACTCTCTGCCCAGTGCCCCAACATCAACCCATTCAACTGGCACAACAACTTCAGCACCTCATCCAACTTCATGCAATGCTCAGTCACGGGAAAGTGATAATGAAGATGGCCAATCACAGGGCAGCCGCAGCTCAGCTGGAGGGAGCTTGGTCAATAGCAGCAGTAGTATTAGCAGTGGGCGGGATATCGATCAGGACAATCGGTCCTCTTCACCAAGCCTCTCAGGCTCCCCATTGGCCAGTTTGGACTCTGAGTCAGACTCACCGGATTCACCAAAACAGGGCGGGAAGGTAAAAGAAGGAGCAGTTCCTAAACTGGGAGGTGCAGGAAAGGGAAGTGACGGTGGTAATGGAGAATGTCGGGACACTGAGGGGGCAAAGGATTTATCAGTGCTGAAATCACCATCATCTTTTTGTCCTTTGGGCGAGAACAACAGTACCAGAAAATCCTACTTTCCAGTTGACCCTAAAATAGCACCCAAGATGGAGTTCTCTGGTGCTGTAGGTGATGAACCTTTACATGGCTGCAGCCGCAGCAATGTTAACCCCAAAACAGCCTCACAATGTGGAGGAAAGGTTGTGGCTGGTGGAGCAGAACATCCCAATGTTAGCCATGCATCAGCCTCTGCTCTTCCACCTCCACCCGCTTTAAAGCCTCTTGAGGCAGGTCAAAGTAGTCTTGCTGATGTTAAAATTGAAAAGGTTGAGAAATGTGACAAGGCTCCACCCTCTTTGCTTCCACAGGCCACCTCTTTATCACAACAGGCCCCTCCCCCTCGTCACTCTCATCATTACAGCCCTACTACATGGTCAGGCAGTGCCGTTTCTACTTGCCCTGGAAGCTGGGGATACACACGTTACCCAGGTGTTCACCATACACCTGTGCAACAGCAACAATTGCCCTCCGTCTACAACCCCTCCTCCTCCACCCGTCACTCCTCCCACCCCTCCTACCTGCATCACTCACACCCACCTCACCCACACAGGGAGTACTTGCCCAGGTACAGCAGTCCAGCCGACCGAGATAGGACTACACGAGAC
Organism: Bagarius yarrelli; assembly: GCA_005784505.1. Classification (NCBI taxonomy): domain Eukaryota; kingdom Metazoa; phylum Chordata; class Actinopteri; order Siluriformes; family Sisoridae; genus Bagarius; species Bagarius yarrelli. Next base: position 2,213,971 of record VCAZ01000037.1, on the reverse strand, counting down.
ATTGCAATTAAAGATGGCACTGCTGGCTCTGGTGCGCACAACAGTGCTAATATAGGAAGTGACTTTGTGCATCCTGTTTCGGGACAGAACAGAGAATTTGGAGCAACAGGCAGAGATGGACCCTCTGGCTGTCGGGAATTTCGACCAGGATTCCGGGAGAGGGATGCACTAAGAGACTTTTCTTTGCAGAATCAGAACCAGCAACATGTAGCACAGAGCCGGGACTTTGGATCTGGAGGAGCAAGTGGGGGAGGTGGTACAGGTGGATGTCACCCAAAAGATAAGGAGGGAAGATGGGGGGAGTTTGCAGGCCAGATAAGGGAAGCAGGTGGTAACAGCAACTCAAATAATGGCAACCAAGTAAATGTTAGCACATCAAGCTCTAGTTTACCATCTACTTCTCCACAAAACAGTTCAGCCACCCCAAACAAAGACTTTCAGTCTGCAGCAGAGCAAGTGGGACAAGGGCATCAAGGACATCAAGTCCCCACTGCTGGGTCAGATCCTCCTCCCACTGCACACTTCCTAAGGGAATGTCCTCCACCAGATACCAAGGAGTACCCACCAGCAGGGGCTCAACCTTTATCTGCCTCTCATCCTGGACCTTCTAGAGAATACCCAAGTCCCACCAGACATGCTTCCAATATGGGTAGAGATTTTGCTGGAGGGCCTGCCATTCCCCACTCTCACTATATGGTCCAGCCAGGCCTGACTGTCCAATCGAGAGAGAGAGAAAGAGAAAGGGACAGGGACAGAGAAAGAGAGAACAGTGCTTCATCTTCCATTTATCACAATCGTAATCACCCACCATCTCTTTCTCCTTCTTCATCTTCTTCCATCCATGGACACCAGCTTCCTGCCTCTTATCACACAACTCCACACAGCCAGCAGCCTCTTCCACCATCCACACTTCCACCTAGTCAGTCTCGTCCAGGGCAGTACCCCTCATCCAATCAGAGTCCACCCACTCCGCTCTCTCCACTTCCCAGTCCATCGACAAATCAAATTGGAGGATTTCCAACATTTTCATCAACCTCTGCACCTTCCACATCAGGTCCGGTTACTTCTTGTTTGTCTGGGTGTCGACCGGCTCCTTATCATAGCACTTTAAACAGTCACACCCCATTTGCTGGTGCTTACCATGGCAATAGCAACCAAAGCAGCACTACAGCTGCCAGCAATCCAAATAGCAACAATGGTGTTAACAGTCACCTGCAGGTGCATTCGCCTAACACCTCCAAAATCCAACCACATCTCTGCAACCCTGTTGCGCCACCCAGTAATGCACCCCCTGGTTCAGACAGCCAAACCGAGTCGTCATCTGGTTCTTTGCCACCACCTGTCATTAAGGAGGAACCAATAGAAGAGAGAGAAGAAACTGAGAGTCCACCTGTTGTGCTTAGAAGCCCCTCACCTGAGCCAAAGGCAATTGATATTCCAATTCATGCCAGCCAGTCTGCCCGGTAAGGCATTTTCCTAATTGATTTTTGGTAATCCTTAGTAATTTATTCTGCAATGACATACCCCACAGGATGAATAGATAAATGTATATGATAATATATTATTTTAAAAACACATAATAGACAATGGGAAGGTTAAATTTTGCTAGTTTAATAATTTACAGTAAAACTCCTTTTTTCAGGTTCCATAGGGTTCTAGATCGTGGCAATGGGAATTCATGTGCTCGTACTGATGTCCTTTTTATCCCCCTGGATGGATCTAAACTCTGGAAAAAGAGAAACGAGGCAATTGAACGAGCCAGGCGAGAGGTGGAACAGAGAGCTCGAGACCTGAGAGAGAAGGAGAGAGAACGGGAGAGGGAGAGAGAGCGGGAGCGGGAAAGAGAGCGAGACCTGGAGAGGCACTTGCAGGTGAGAAAGTAGAAGGAACAAACATTCGATTTAACCTCTATAGCAAATATGTTATATGGTTTTACTGACAACCAATTGGAGTAATATGCATTAAACAGATTTGCAACTCATTCCCCTTTAATGTCTGATAAAGAGTACCCAGAGTAACCATTTTCCATCAATTAATTAGGCTTATTATCATTACTAACTCTGTATGCAAATAAAGGAGTTGTCTATAGTGATCTTGATTAAAATAGGTGAGTAAAAAGGGAATATTATTCTTGGGTAAAAAATATTTTACTCTTTTTTTTCCCACTTTCCAGCAGAAGGAAAGTAATCCTGGAGCAGTTTCCCGCCAGGGCTCCTCTCTCTTCTTCTCTCCGTCCTCTTCTATTCTTTTGGATCATTCTTCTTCATCTTCTTCTCCATGCATAAACCACTCCCACCATCCAGCCCACCATCCCACCCACTCAATACACCCATCCCATGCCCACTCTCTTCACCCTTCTCTCGCTCATTCAATCCCTCACTCCCTTCTTCTACCGTCTGTTGGTGGTCTTGGCCCTTATCTAGGGCCTGATACGCCAGCATTGAGGACACTGAGTGAATATGCCCGTCCCCATGCAATGTCACCGCTTGGCACAGCTAACCGGGCTCCACCACATTTCCACCCTCACCACCATCCGCATTCACACCCTCATGTCCACCCCTCCCTTTTCCTTCCCCAATTCCAAAACCCTGCCTTTGCTCATCCACATCATCTTCCTGCTGATGCGACCACTGCCGCAGCACTCCTTGGATTCCTTTATGGAACCGGCTTGGAAGGAGGTCACGGCCACCCTGGGACAGGGCCGGTGGCAGGGCCTGCCCCAGGAGGAATGGCAGGGTTAGGGGCTGGCCTTGGGGGGATGGGATTTCCACACTCTGTGACCGCTCACAGGGAGAGAGTGAAGTCAGGTTTTGATTTTAAAAGTGAATTTGACTCACATACGCACTCTCATTCACACTCTTTACTGCTAGGAGGAGGGGCTGGTGGTGGAGCCCCAGCCAGTGAGGTTGCCCTTTATGGAACACCACCACCACCAGCTCCGCCCCCTCAAGCCCTTGCTACAGTTGCAAGAAATCCAAGCGCTCAATCTTTGTCCACCCCACCTACTTCTTCCTTGTTACCACCCTCCCTGCCTAGTCATGCTGCACCTACTGTAAACCCTATAGGTCCTGCCCCTCCCCCTCCCCCTCCTGCTCCTCCCCCACCACCTCCTGCACCCACAGCTTCTTCTCTTCATCAGCCCTCCAGTCATGCCTCCCATCCTATCCAGCCCCCAGCCCCCGAGGCTTACTCAGCCCCGAGCCGGACTCCACCTAGTACCGAAAGAGCAAGAAGTGTGGAGAGAGAAAGAGAAAAGGAGAGAGAGAGATCACTGCCAGGTGGAGACAGGGAAAGAGGTGCCCCGGCAACCCCAGCTGGGGGTGGAACTTCAGGAGGAGGCGGGGCATCAGGAGCAGGTGGAACAGGAGAGTCTCTGGGGCGGCTGCAAATGCTAAACGTGACTCCACATCATCACCAGCACTCACACATTCACTCTCACCTGCATCTACACCAGCAAGATACAGGTAACTTTCAGTATTACACACTTCAGAATTGTATTTTAAACATATCAATTAATCAAAAATGCATGGCATCAAGAGGCTACAAGTGTAATAACTGATTGCATATGATGAACATTATTATGGCCAATACCATTCTCTGCAAAGTGAAATAAATGTTGCATAAGAAAATGATTAAATTTAATTAGAAAAAACACAGCTAGTATATAAACACTAATATTAGCTGGATAATGACCTAGCTATTTATATATAAAGACCAGGTATATAGTTCAAATGTTTTGAGCACGCTAGCTCTAATTGTAAATTATTTCATTTTTACATTACTTCAAATACTAGAGATTAATTATTAAATAAATTAATTATCTTAAACTATTTACTAATAAGTCACTGGTATAAAATAATTATAAAACAATCACAAAATCCATCAATTATGTATTAAAATGTATTAGAGGAAAAAAAAGGTTAGATGTTTAGATATTTTTTCCTCTATATATATTTTACAGCACCTAGCAGCGTGCACCCTCTCATTGATCCTTTAGCGACGGGAGCTCCGTTACCACGGCTACCGTATCCAGGATCCATCATCACACACCCGCTCACAGAGAGCGACGTACTGAGACAGCAACTCTTCGGTAACACCCAGTGCTAACACACACCTCTTGTATCATACAGCTATAAAATAAAATAAAAAAGATTTCCTTTTAGTCACTGAGGTTAGAAGTCAGAGTTAGGAGTATCCCTCAGTAGTGTGTGTGGGCGTGTTTTTACCTTTTAGTGTGAAACTGAGCTAAACAGCTAACCCATTCGGAAATGTGTGTGTGTGTGTGTAGGTGCTCCGTTCCGTGATTTACCCCCCCACTCCTCCATGCATCATCAGAACACAGAGCTGCAGATCCAGAGACTGGCACTGGAGCAGCAGTGGATCCATCACCACCATCACTCTCTCACACAGGAAGAGTATTACAGGTAAACACACACACCATCAGATCCACGTACATCATTAATCTTGTCCTCTGTTTGATCTTTATTGCAGCCACCTGAAGAAGGAAAGCGACAAAGCGCTGTGAGCGCAGAACCGAAGGACGAAGAAACGCGGGAAAGTGCAAATAAACCAATGAAGAAAGTGACTGAAGTGATCACAATCTTTTGACACACAACTCTAACACGACACACGACTGCTGTCTGACAAGCTGAGCTCGCACTACCGGCACGTCATTTATCAAATGCTAACGTTAGTCATAGAACTCATAGGCTGATAGGCTGAGAGCGGCAAGACACATTTATTCATTCATTTTCTATACCCGCTTATTCCCTAATTTGGGGTCACAAGGATCTGCTGGAGTCTATCCTAGCCGTCTCTGAAAGGACGAAAGGCCGGAGGGGTACACCCTGGACAGATCGCCAGTCCTTTACAGGGCCACACACAAACACACACTCACTCCTAAGGGCAATTTAGAATCATCACTCCTGGATTATCAAGTAACCGGAGTAAACCCACGCAAGCACGGGGAGAACATGCTAACTCCACTTAGAGAGAATCGAACCCGGGCATTCTTTCTGTAAAGCAACCGTGCTTACCACTAAGCCACGGGTCTATCACGGCTATGTAAACTACTTGTTTCTGATTGACTGCTGGGGGACGTCATGTTACATACCTCAAGGGGGCTACAATTCTGCTAACAAAAAAAACAAAAAACCCAAGTAAATCACATTATGAGGCTGTAATATGCCAACAATCACAAAATAAACAATTATTTTAATACCATGATGTATAAATAATCAGTCAGTCGAAGAACTATTATTAGTCTGTAGCTAGTAGCTATAAAGATCGTTTGTCGGACAAATGCAACCACGAAGAACAAAATTCTCCACCTGAAGTGGTTGGAAAACCTTAAGTATCCAATCATGACTTGTTTACAGAACACCCTGGACTCCGGAGACTTCTCTAAATTGTTTTGCTAAATAAACAACAACTTTACCGTATACCGTATTTTGTTTAATAAATATTAACAGATTTTCAATCCATTTCTAATTTGTCTGAGGCAAAGCTTTGTCTCTACAAATCCCATAAAACTGCTTGTCGGTTGCCAGATCGCCATCTTTTCACCAATTAGAAACAAGTGTTAGGAATTCTCGTAAATATTTCATATAGGAAACATAAATCCAGACTGAAATAGTAGCATTTTACCAGACAGCCAGAAAAAAAGCACTTTTTTTTTTTTTACAATCACAAGGAGATACCCGAGTCTGCCACTATTTTTTTTTAAGATTTCTTTCTAATACTAAACAAAAAAAAAAAGATTACGATAAAGCACTTATAAAGAAAGTTTGCATTACGCAAATCAGGAGGCTAGCTAACCCTAGCTAGCTACATTGTTTATTTAGCAAAGCACTAATTCCAGTTACTCGAATATAATATCTTTGACTAGCCGGCTAGCTTGGATTGGCTTTTTTTTTTTTTTGTCACGCAATCAAATGGAAGAGTTTTTATTGTTGAAACTTACTCAGCTGCATTGTCACGTAAAAGTACATACTTCTAAAATGGATCCCAAAAAAATGGGTGTGTATTAGAAGGGGGTCACTTTCTTCCCAGGACTAAGCACACAACACCATAGTGGAAACCTCAGTAGCGTGCACTCAGTCACGCACCGAGGACGTTCACAAGGACAAACTTTTGATAACCGATGTAGTCGTCGAACGTGCGCTCAGACGCCGAGAGCCAGCGACTAAACCCGACGACTCCTTTTTCTGTCTTTGCATGTAGCTATAACGAAACAAACGAACAAACTAACTAAAAAGCCCTAAGCTTTGAAATTTTTGGGCTAATACATTAAAAAAAAAGAGAGGTTTTTTTTTCTAGTGACTCACTCCGCGGTAAGCGAGTGTGTCCTCGAGTGTGCATGGTGTATCTACACTCCGCTCTTATACGCCTTTTTCTTTGTAGTATCGTTCTTAAATATTATTGAGTCACGTCAATGTTGTCAATGTTTGTTTATAATTATGTAATTATATAAACATATTTTGTGTTCAACTTATTTTTTTACATTTTCATGGTACTGTTTCATTTTTTTTTAGGCTTTTACTTGTGGGAAGGGAGAAAAAAAAAATGCAAGATTTCAATTGGAAGAAAAAAAAAAATGTCTGGGAAATAAAACTTTTTTTTTTCCTGAAGCTACTTTTAATTTGTAGTGTTTGTTTGTTTCTTCTAAAAAAACTCTGTGAAGTATGTGGTTAAAAACTTTTCCATACCAAAAAAAACACCATCGTAACACTATAACTAGTAATACCATAATTAGGACAGCTGGCCACCACATCAATTTTTTTTTTTTTTTTTGGAATATCATATTCCAGATGTTAGTCTCACTCTTCCTCTTATAAGAACCTCCACACTTCTGTGCAAGTTTTCCACTGGACTGTGTCATGTGACTGTGATAATTTGCATGTGATAAAATAGTATTAGTAAGATCAGACAGTATTGTCGAGGTTGAGGAGGTCTGCGGTTCAGTCGGGGTTCCAGTTCATACCAAAAGGTGTTCAGTTTAAAGGGGTTGAATCAGAATCAGGAGTCAGAATGTACAGGGCGTGAGATTTCTTCCACTCCAAAACATCCAGAACACAGCATGTCTTCATGGAGATCATACAACGACACTGATTGTGTGGTGCAGACTTTGTGGCTACAGTTCAGGTATGACCCTATAATTAAGATAAGATAAACCTTTATTTATCCCACGTTGGGGAAATTTCTCTGTTACAGCAGCATAGAAAAAGTTGTGCCAATAGAAAGTAGGGACAGGACAGTGTATAAATACAGAAAGAAAAAAGCAAAACATAAAATATTTGCACTTTCAATGAATTGTTCTAAATCCGACGAATTGCACTTGGGTAATGTTGCACAATTAAAAACAAATATTATTATCGCAATAATATTGCACACTTTAAATTAAGTGTTTAATATGAAGACGGGTTCACCTGGAGCTGCTCTGATTGTACAGTCTAATGGCTCAAATGGTTAAGGTGCTGAAGACCAGAAACACCTGGGTTCAAGCCCCACCTCCGGCAAGTCAACCACTGTTGGGTCCTTGAGCAAGATCCTGCTCCAGGGGCGCTGTATCATAGCTAACCCTGCGCTCTGACCCCAACTTACTAAGATGGGATATGCGAAAAATGCATTTCATTGGCTCTGTACACGTACCCTGCACAATGAATTGAATATACTTATAATAGCAGCAGAGAGAAAAGACGTTAATACAAATGTTAGGGCCAGTAGTGTATATTGTTACATCAAAACAACTAGGGGAAAAAAAATGTTTTCTACTATTAATTACGAGACAAATAATTTAAATTGAATCTAAATTAATTTCTTTTAAAACATATTTTACCAGTACTAACAGAAATATATACTGTAATACTGGTATTTACCAGCTGTGAACACTAGGGGGCGAAAAAAGCCGCTTTCACAAATTCTTATAAAAGTATGAGTGTATTAAAAAAATGAGTGTATTAAAAAGTTGAAATAGCAAGGAGAGGTTGGGAGGTGGAGGTTTGTTCTGAAGAGAAGAGGAATGAAAGTCAGTCGTAGCAAGACAGAGTGCATGTGTTTAAATAAAAGGGAGGGAAGTGGAACAGTGAGATTACAGGGTATTTGGGGTCGACAGTCCGGAGCAATAAAGAGTAGAAGAGGTAAAGAAGCGAATACAGGCAGGTTGAAATGTGTGGGGAAACGTGTCAGGAGTGATGTGTGACAGGAGAATATCAGCTAGAATCAAGGGGAAGGTGTACAAGACAGTGTACAAGACTGAGTAGTGGTGAGACCAGCTATGATGTATGGTTAGAGACAGTGGTGAGACCAGCTATGATGTATGGTTTAGAGACAGTGGTGAACCACTATGATTAGTTGGTTTAGAGACAGTGGTGAGACCAGCTATGATGTATGGTTTAGAGACAGTGGTGAGACCAGCTATGATGTATGGTTTAGAGACAGTGGCGCTGAGGAAGAGACCGGTGGCAGAGCTGGAATCAGCAGAGCTGGAGATGTTGAGGTTTTCTTTGGGAGTGACGAGGTTGGACAGGATTAGGAACGAGTTCATCAGGGGGACGGCTCGTGTTAGATGTTTTGGGGAGAAAGTCAGGGAAGCACAGATTGAGGTGGTTTTGGACATGTCCCAGAGGAGGAATAGTGATATATCGGTAGGAGGATGTTAGAAATGAAGCTACCAGGCAGAAGGTAAAGAGGAAGACCAAAGAGGAGGTATATGGACACGATAAACGAGGACATGAAGTTAGTGTGTGTGAGTGAAGAGGATGTAGAGAATAGGGCTAGGTGGAGACAGAGGGTGTAGAGAATAGGGTTAGGTGGAGACAGAGGGTGTAGAGAATAGGGTTAGGTGGAGACAGATGATTCGCTGTGGCGACACCTAAAAGGGAACAGCCGAAAGGAAAAGAAGAAGAAGTAAGTGTTTAATATGGAGACGCGTTCACCTGGAGCAGCTCAGAGATGAAATTGTTTTATACAAACATTAATACAAATGTTAGGGCCAATAGTGTATATTGTTACATTAAAACCAAACTAGGAAAAATAAGTTTTCTACCAGTTCTAAAAGAAATATATACTGTAATAGTGGTTTTTACCAGCTATAAACACTAGGAGGCGGAAAAGTCGCTTTTACAAGTCCTTAAAAAAGTACTAACAAGTGGAGGAAAAAAAAAATGACTGGTTAAATAAAAAGTTTGAAATAGCAAATAAATTAAGACACAAAAATAACTTAGCAAATTACACAAAATCTATGCTTTTTTTTTTTTTTTTTTTTAAAGAATGCAATCAACATTTAATAGAACATCATTTTTTATATGAGTAATAAGTGGATATTTTGCACAGTAATTAAAAGCACACACACACACACACACGTGTGTGTATGTGCGTTTAAAGAAGTATAGGGAGTGTACAAAATATCCCTTCACACCTTCTACCAAAGCTTTCAATCATAGATCGTGTGCATAGAGTGTTGCTATGACGACGCTCCTCCTACTTTCCGGTGCTTTATATTCCCCGGCTACGCCCCATTTTTGACCAACCCCGCCCCTTTTGCGCTCCATTGCTTGCGCTCACCATGGTTACGTCTACATCCGCCAACCAGTGCCACTCAGGATTATTAGATGGCGACAGGTGGCGCGCTATTTTAACAGCCTATTTAGTTAAACGCGGAGGTATGCGGTTTTGGACGAGGCCCAAGTGAGAGAGACCGGCGGGGCTTGAATTGCAGAGAGACAGGATATTACTCACGTAAACAAGCTGGCACGTCAGACAGGTCGCTACGCGCCGTAAAGGTAAGTCCTGCCTTTTTTTTCCCCCGTCTCTTTTTAAAGAAAGTTAAGAAAAAAGTGTCGAAATAGTTTATTATACAAGCGAATAAACTAATTTATTTTAAATTAATCTGTTTTAAGATTTATCTTAGTAATTAGGGGAAAGAAAACACGTTTATTATTCAGGAAAATGTTAACCTTTAGTTAAGGCTAACTGCGCAGTCTGTAGCTGTTTATTAAAATTATACTTATATGCTTAAAATAAATCTATTTTTAAAAATGCTTTAATTTGGTAAACCTTAAAAAACCCAAATTAAAAATTCTAAAAAAAAAAATCTCAGCTTGACTTTAGTGTTTGTGGCAACAGGCAATATTTGATTCAATTAATGGTGTCGAGTCAACGAATCGATTCACTGCAAATAATAACAGGCATCCCGAGTCATTTGTGATTCGAATCTTTTGACACTTTGGAGGGTTTTATTCCAGAACATAAGAAACCTAACTTTGCACATGTTGATGTGGTGTTAAACAGATTTGACTTCTGTTCCACTGTTCATTCCGGTTCCCTCTAATGGAAATTCTATTTCCATTTATTTGTTTGCCACACAAATCACATGGGCGGCACCGACACTTTCAATGTGAAAAAAAAATCTTATACCAAGTATTTAAATAAATCATTTGGACTGATACCCTGAAGACCGGAGGCAGGGGTGCCCCTAAGGGTCCAACGCGCTTTAGTGGCCCCCCCAGAGATCAGTGTGGAATGTATGCGATAGTGAATCCAACCTTATATTCATTCATAGTACTTCGAGGGTTTGTGAGTTTGATTCCCAGCACCACCAATTTGTCACTGCTGGGCCCCTGAGCAAGGCCCTTTAACCCCCAATTGCTTGGTTGTATAAATGAGGTAAATTTAAGCCACTGGATAAGGGCGTCTGACAAATACCAGAAATGTCAAATAAAATAATTCAATAAAATAAAGCAGTTGAATCATTTGTGATTCCAATGAATCGTTTGCATAACAGGCATACACAATGAAATGATTCAAATGCTATGATTCAAGCAACATTATTTATTCAACATTTATTCAAATAATCAGTTGAATCAGTCTATAAAATGATTCAAATGAATCATTTTATATGTACCCTATAATTGCAAAATGACCAGATTAGATTCAGATTAAGAATTAGAGATAAATGGCTAAATTGAAGGGTGAGTTTGGAAATAACGTCACAGATTATTCCGGATTAGAACGTCACGCATTTAGTTTTTTAACCTAATGACTCGTAAACAACTCGCACGGTTTCGCGCTGTATCTTTATGTACAACACTGAAACGGGTGGAGGACATGTAGTGTGAGAGCCACTTCACAAAATTCTATTCGAGATAAATCAACAGAAAACTATAAAATCATCTAGTTTTATTTCACAGACTGGGATTCATTATACAAACTAGCTATTATACGGTAGCTAATTGATTTTTTTTGCTTGACATAATTTTGACTCACGTAAAGTAGGTAATTAAAAGTAGTCATATATATATATATAACCTGTGGTTGTATAGAATAACTAATAATTAAAGATAGACACAAAAACAGGTATTGTTGAACAATTGGCCATTGATTGCATATTTTTTCAGGAATTTAAAGCACGACGCATCATTTTTGTCCTGTTCCGTATATATAATTACAGTGTGGAATGTCCAGGAAGCTTCCTGTTATCACCTGCGTTCCAGCAACTGTCCCGCCTCGGAATAACTAGAAAACAAACATGTTATAAAGAACAAATCAACACCTCCCGACCAATCAGGGCGGAGAATTCTGGCGTAAATACCGCCATTAATGAATTATCCTATTATTATTATTATTATAATTTTTTTTTTTTTGCACTTTATAACGCTGCGACTCGTAAGCGGCACCACCAGTTTCACCGCACTCTTTATTATTGTGCTTGCAGGTGTGTCAGTTTCACTGCCGTACTGAGAGTATTACATCATCCTGTTTTGCTTTGCAAACCTTCCCCTTCCATCTACTGCAAACAACCTTTTTCCACACACACACACACACACACACACACACACACACACACACACACACACACACACACACCCTGCCTGCCTGTTGTAGACTCCATTAAGTGTGACACGAGCTCATTAACCTTGTTTTCGGCCTTTAATCTAACAAACCGCCAGGAAGTCTGGTTAAGTTTTTTTTTTTCCCCTTTTTCGGTAACTAGCGGTGGATCAAAAAATAAAACCAACGGTGTAAAAAAGGTGTGACTGTTTTTTAAGTCTCTTCTAAATGTGTGTTATGAGCATATTTGTATAATTTGTAGCTTAGTTTTTTATAGTCCATATCACGTGTGTGAGCTAGTAGTAACCATTGCCCTCTCTCTCTCTCTCTCTCTCTCTCCCTGTCCCTGTGTAGAGTGATGCAGGTGGATCGCCGTTGGACGGAGGTTTTTAATGGGTCTGTACGTGAGGCCGTACGTAGAGAGGTGAGGTCGAATTCGATGAAGAACTTGTGTCTCGCCTCCACACCACGATCACAACCGCTGACTATCAGAAACAGCTACAGGTTCATTCTCACACAGTTCTACATATTTCCTGTTTTCATTCTTTACAGATATGTCTTACTCAGTCTAGATCCTAATACACACTTTCCTACTTTTGTTTTCCAGCTCCAAAGGAGATACCAGACCATCATCCATGCCGTCCATACCAAACCCATTCCCTGAGCTGTGCAGTCCCTCGCACTCTCCGGTGCGGGTCGGCTCACTGGTGGGAAGCGATGACGAGGACACTCATGTAAGTGAAACCAAGTCGGCAGTTATTATAACTTGTCACTAGTTAGTCATAAGGATGGTTTATTAAATCAGAGTTGACTTTGGACTCCATTTAAAGTTAATAATAAAATGTTCTAATAATAATGAAATGCCAAAGCAGGGCTGCGTAAACTGGCGGTATGTCCAAAAAAATCGGTGTAGCTATAAATTGGCAGCTTTAAAACAGCATTTTTAAAACTTTCTAATGTATAAAATTATTAAATAATAAATTAATAATGAAATAATCGCATGACTTCTGTGCCAGCCGATGTTACATAAGCGTCTCTCTCGTTGACCTTTTGATGTTGACCCTACACACAGAATCATAACAGTAATCCTTCAAAAAATCAGTTGTTCTTGCGGGGGAGTTAATCACTACTTGGTGTTACATGGCAAAGCTCCCAGAAAGAGGCGGTGCTGGGAGGGCTTCAGGCGACTTGATCGTCGTTGATTAAACACATGACACACAGAGGGGTTGAGAGAGTATAGATAGGTTGGGTTCGTGGCGTTCTTCAATGTTTAGGGGACTGTTGAAGTTAAATTATGTTGTTGGGATTTAATTGTTGCAGTTGAGTTGGAGGATTTCTTGGGATTCAGATAGAGGATTTGTTAAGGGTTGTTAAGTCGTTAAAACGGGTGGGCCACCTTGGTCCTGGAGGGTCGGGGTGTCCTGCAGAGTTTAGCTCCAACCCTAATCAAACACACCTGAATCAACTAATCAAGATCTTGCTACGTATGTTTGAAACTTAGAGGTAAGTGTGTTGAAGCAAGTTGGACCTTAATATCTTCAGGATACTGGCCCTCCAGGACCGAGATTGCCCAACCCTGTGTTAGAGGATTTGTTGGGACTAAGTTCTGGGTGGATTTGTTAGAATTAGATTGTTAAAGTTTTGCTGGAGGATTTCTTGAAGTTGAGTTCACAGATTTGTTAAAGGTTGAGTTGTTGGATTTGTTGGGCTTGACAAGTTGGGGTCAAGTTTTTTAAAATGGTTATTAGAGAATTAGACATGATTGAGTTGGAGGATTTGTTAAAGGTTGAGTTGTTGGAGGATTGGTTGGAATTGAGTTCTTGATTTGTAAAATATTGGGTTTATGTTATTTAAAAGAGTTAATGGAGAATTTGTTGTGTTTGAGTTGTTTGAGGATTTGTTGGGACTAAGTTGTGGGTGGATTTGTTAGGATTAGATTGTTGGAGTTGAGTGGAGAATTTGTTAAACGTTGAGTTGTTGGAGAATTTGTTAAAGGTTGGGTTCTAGTTGGAGTTCAGTTGTCCGTGAATTTGTTGGGATTAAGTTGTTGGATTTATGTTATTCGAAAGAAAAGTTGGAGTATTGGTTAAGGTTGAGTTGTTGGAGTATTTGTTGAAGGGTCGAGTTGTTGGAGGATTTGTTGAAGGGTCGAGTTGTTGGAGGATTTGTTGAAGGGTCGAGTTGTTGGAGGATTTGTTGAAGGGTCGAGTTGTTGGAGGATTTGTTGAAGGGTCGAGTTGTTGGAGGATTTGTTGAAGGGTCGAGTTGTTGGAGGGAAAGGGTCGATTGTTGTACAAAGGGGATTTGTTGGAGGATTGTTGAAGGGTCGAGTTGTTGGAGGATTTGTGAAGGTTTAAGTTTCTTGGAGGATTTGTTAAAGGTTTAAGTTCTTGGAGGATTTAAAGGTTAAAGGTTGAGTTGTTGAAGGGTTGAGTTGTTGGGGGAGTTGTTGAAGGGTTGAGTCGTTGGGGTTTTGATTTGTTGAAGGGTTGAGTCGTTGGGGGATTGTTGAAGGGTTGAGTCGTTGGGGGAGTTTGTTGAAGGGTTGAGTCGTTGGGGGAGTTGGTTTCGTTGGGGTTGTTGAAGGGTTGAGTTGTTGGAGGATTTGTGAAGGGTCGAGTTGTTGGAGGATTTGTGAAGGGTCGAGTTGTTGGAGGATTTGTTTGTGAAGGGTTGAGTCGTTTGGGGGATTGTGAAGGGTTTTTTGTGAAGGGTCGAGTTGTTGGAGGATTTGTGAAGGGTCGAGTCGTTTGAGTCGTTGGGGGATTTGTGAAGGGTTGGGAATTTGAGGGGGATTTGTGAAGGTTGGGTCGTTGGGGGATTTGTGAAGGGTTGAGGGTTGGTCGTTGGGGATTTGTGAAGGTTGAGTCGTTGTGGGTTTGTGAAGGGTCGTTGGGGGATTTGTGAAGGGTTGAGTCGTTGGGGGATTGTGAAGGGTTGAGTCGTTGGAGGGATTTGTGAGGTTGAGTCGTTGGGATTTTGTGAAAGGTTGAGTCGTTGGAGGATTTGTGAAAGGTTTGAGTCGTTGGAGGATTTGTGAAAGGTTGAGTCGTTGGAGGATTTGTGAAAGGTTGAGTCGTTGAGGATTTGTGGAGTTGAGTCGTTGGAGGATTGTGAAAGGTGAGTCGTTGGAGGATTTGTGAAGGTTGATCGTTGAGGTCGTTGGAGGATTTGTGAAGGTTGGAGGTTGAGTCGTTGGAGGATTTGTTGGAGGATTTGTGAAAGGTCGAGTCGTTGGAGGATTTGTGAAAGGTCGAGTCGTTGGAGGATTTGTGAAAGGTCGAGTCGTTGGAGGATTTGTGAAAGGTCGAGTCGTTGGAGGATTTGTGAAAGGTGTGAAAGTTGAGTCTTTGGAGGATTTGTGAAGGTTGCGTCCTTGGGAGGTTGATTTGTTGAAAGGTTGAGTCGTTGGAGGATTTGTGAAAGGTTGAGTCGTTGGAGTTTTGGCTGGGATTGAGTTGATGGAAAATTTGTTGGGTTTTGATTGCTGGTTGAGTTATTTGGGTTGGTTATTGGATGATTTGTTTGGAATTGAATAGGGGGGGGGTTGTTGGGGTTGGGCCAATAATAAAACTTGTTTTCCAGAGAGCAGAACATTCTTCACTTGTTCCATGATAATAAAAGAAGTCTTTTTGTGGCAGATAGTGAAGAGAAATTGTTTTGTCTGGCTGTGGTTGTGGATCAAAACGTCAACATGCCTGTGATTTGTGGTAAAAACTCATCAGCCTTAATAGTAGCGCAGACAGGTGGCATGTTGAAGTTCAGGAAACTATTGTCGGATTGTCCCAGTGTGTCCCCTGTTAACCTGCTGGTGTTTATTTGACAGTTTAGAGGTACTGGTTCATCAGGTTTGTGGTTAAGTTTTTTTTTTTTCTCTTTTTCTTTTGTTTTTTTCTTTGTTACAATGAATTGCAAGGCATAACTAATTTTTTGAAACTTTATTAGTGTGTGTATAGTATAAAATACTGTACATAACAATCTGGCCAATTCTAAAAAATATACTGTTAAAAAACTACCTTGTCCATGCCAAATCAGATGAAATAAGAACATCCCGAAAAGAATTTGGAACGCTGTAGCTATCATCTAGCTACAGTCTAGATTCCCAGATAAGTAATAAAACCGGAATCAGGTCTAAAGGAAGCGTTCTCTGAATATATCAAGAACCATTCATACACTTTTGCAGTTCCTTTTCTTGCTGGCATTTGACTAATCCTTGCAGTCAAAGACTTAAGACAGCAAATCTGTCTCTGTCCTTCACTTAATAGTGACCTGTCACCTGTACGACTTCTTGCACAATAACATACCAGGAAGTTCGTTGTTTTTTTTACCTCCTCACTCCCGTGTACATCTGTCGTGTATGAGTCAAAGTGGCAGAGTCATGTGTTTATAAATTAATGTGTTTTTGTGTGTGTTTTTGTGTGTGTGTGTGTGTGTGTGTGTGTAGGTGGTAAGAGTGTTCGGAGAGGACACGCACAGTCGCTCCGTGGTGGTATCGTCGGCGGCGACGGCGCGAGACGTGTGCCACATCCTGGTGGAGTCGACTCACTGTACAGACGAGGAGAATTGGGCTCTCCTTGAGCAGCACCCTACATTAGGGCTGGGTAAAAAACACACACACACATACATATATACAAGTAATATATAAGTAATGGACTCCCCAGCTGCACACTACCGATGTGCTTCATGACTGTGTTGTGTTTAAAGAGCGCTGTCTCGAGGACCATGAAGTGGTGTCTCAAGTGCAGTCCTTCTGGCCACAAGATGGCAACACCAAGCTGCTCTTCCGTAAAAACTACGCCAAGTACGAGTTCTTCAAAAAGCCAGCGGTACGAACCTACACATCTTGTGGTCGTTTATGAAATAATCAAACTATCATAACAGATGCCCTTATGCCCGTCACTTTATGACGTTCCCTCTTTAATTTTTCCTCGGTTAGCAATATTTTCCCGAAAACATGATTTCCGACTGCACAGACTTCAAGACCGGTATGACGCCGTCCCAGCTTGTCCAGGTTCTTAAAAAAACTATTATAAATATCATCCAAAACCTTGATGATTTTTTTTTTTTTTTTACACAATCTTTTGTTTGTTTGTAGAGCATGCTGAAGTGCGGCTCCTGTCCAGAGATTCAGGGCTACTTACATGTACGAGAAGCAGGCAAGAAGTCGTGGAAGAAACTCTACTACGTTTTGCGGCGCTCAGGGCTTTACTGCTCCAGCAAGGGCTCTTCTAAGGTCTAAACAAACACACAAATACACACACACACAGTTGTGCCCAGCATGTATGTAATCGTATTTTGTTTAGTATCATTAAGTGTGGGTTGTCTATTGGTGAGTAATTTTAGTATACTTGTGTGTATAGGAGCCTCGACACCTTCACTGTGTAGCCGACCTCGAGGACATCAGTGTCTATACAGTGGGGAACAGCCGAAAACTCTACAGCTCACCCAAAGGACACACTTTCTGCATGAAGGTAAGTTAGCCCGGAATCACCTGACTCAAATTCTCCATTCCGATTGGTCACAAGCTGTTTATTTATTTTTCCTTTAGTCTCATAAAAGATCAGCCTTTGCTTTGTAGAATTGCGCTCGCTCTGATGCGGTGTGTGTTATTGTGCGTTTCAGACGAGCCGAGGCAGATTTCATTCTCATGAACTAAAACTGTTGTGCGCTGACAGTGAGCAGAGTAAAACCTGCTGGGTTACAGCCTTTAGGCTGTTTAAGGTGTGTACACACACACACACACACAAGCCTACAGAGAGAGATCTATAAAAACATATTCTAAATCACCAGATAAATATTATACTGCGTTTCAGCGCCCCCTACTGGTAAAAGTTTACATACAAATGGTTCATTTAATGGAAATAAATCTTTTGTTACTACAGTTTTAGCACAAATGACGTATTTAAGAAAGAAAGAAAGCGAGAAAGAAAGCGGTCTTAAAGTTGCCATAGATAAGTTCAGTACCTGTATGTGTGTTACAGTACGGAAAACAGCTTCAGTGCAATTACTTGTTGGCGCAGGCGAATCCCAACCTTCAGATCCATCCACGAGCTAACACCAAGGTAAGTGTCTACACACAGGGGAATCTGGGGGCTATAGTTTGCACGAGAACCATTATACCTTTTAGGTTTCCTACGATCATGAAAAAGACTGGAAAAGTCTTGGAATTTTAAAACAGCAACTGCAGTCTTGGAGGTTTTGGAAAAAAATAAATAAAACCAAAGTTTATAAAAATAACTTTAATAAACTAACAGGACAGAGATGAAATGGGGAAGATAAAGAGAGGGGTTTGGACCGGAAGGGACCCGAGGCGGAATCGAACCCGGGTCGTCGGAGCGCAACAGCACATGTGGGTGCCGGCACCTTGGTGTAGGGGGTTACATGTGCTGTTGCGCGCCGGCGATGCGTAATTGAATTTGTTATAATTGTAATTGATCATATTGGTTAAATTACAATACATAACGTTTATGCGATCAGTCAAGTGATTGTTCTCTGCGTGGGGTAATGGTGATTTTTTTTTTTACCCTTGAGACTGACGTGACACGCTAACATTGTTGTTAATTAATTTCTAAGCAGTTTTCAGGGTTTAATGCATTATTTTATGTAACTGTGTTACTGCGTAACAGTTGCGTCTTTTGTTTCAGTTAAGTTGATGTGATAAATTAGAAATTTTTTCCTTTCCTTTGTCCGATTTTAATCACTGATGTCGTCATCAGCGAGCAGACGGTGAGGAGTCGATGGTAGCCATGGATTTTTCAGGGAAAAGCGGAGGCCGAGTGATTCTCAACCCACGAGAGGCCGAAAACGCTGAGCAGGAGGAAGGATACACTTGGAGGGTGTGTGTGTGTGTGTGTGATGTGCTGGAATATTTGGTCAAATGTAGCTTAATATTTACACAGCACCTTTGTATGTGTGTGTGTTTCAGAAAAGAGAGGCACTGCGTTATAGCCTACCAAACAGCAGCCATGGGTCACGACCTCCGGGTGAGTTCACATTAATTGGTTTTTAACAGTTTATTAGTAACTCATTGCCTGGATTTTTGGCCTTAAATCAGTTCTGCTGGAAGGGATAAATTCGGTGGTGAAGTAGTAAAACATTCCTTACAACTTTTATGCAACATTGGACACAACAACTGCGTTAACCCTTGTTTCCTTTTTAATAGTGCGGACATTTCTCCATTTATACCCCAAATTTGGTCTCGGGTTCCCACCTATAGGTGATATGTACTATATACATATATCATGTATGACATATACAGTGAGGGGGAAAAAAAAATTTATCTCCTGCTCATTTTGTATGTTTGCTCACTGAGAAAGAAAACAAAGGTGTCTTTTATACCAGTAACAAGCTGAGATTGGAAGCACTCTCTTAGAGGGACTCTCAGAGGTACTCTTTTAAAGAAAGTCCTAATCTCAGCTCATTACCTGTATAAAAGACACCTGTCCCCAAAAACAATCAATCCGATTCCAAACTCTCTACCATGACCAAAGAGCTGTCCACGAATGTCAAGGAAAAGATGGCAGACCTACACAAGGCTGAAATGGGATACAAGACCATCACCAAGCAGCTTGGTGAGAAGGTGACAGTAATTGGTGGGATTATTTACAAATGGAAGTAAAACAAAATAACTCAATCTCTCCCTGTCTGGAGTTCCATGCAATATCTTACCTTGGGGCCTTTTAAATAAGAACAGGGAAAAATCAGCCCAGAACTGCGCAGGAGGATCTTGTCAATGGTCCCCCCTGCATAAGTAAGCACATGTACAGGCCCATCTGAAGTTTGCCAATGAACATCTGAACGATTCAGAGGAGAACTGGGTAAAAGTGTTTTGGTCAGATAAGACCAAAATCAAGCTGTTTGGTGGAGGGGGGAATCTTTTGTGAAGGGGTCAAATTCTTATTTCGCTCCTCAAAATGCAAATCAGTTTTAAACTTCTTCAGTGGTCCAACATACCAAATCAACAGGGGATCAAACAATTATTTCCTTCACTGTTACATACACAATAAACACATTTCCTCCAACCAAAATCACAAACTTCCCTACTATATAGTTTGTGAAACAGAGTATGGGAGGTGGGTAGAATAGCAGAATCCTTAGTATGCAAAAAGTTCCCGCCTGGATTTAAAAGCATGCACATTACTATCTCAGGATACCACAGGAGAGATAAGTCATATGTGGAAATGGCGGAAAGCCATTTAGCATCATCCAGCTTTAAACTGGTGCTGATGTGATGCTGTAGGTCATGTGACAATACTAAGATGGCGGATGTAGTGCGTCTCAATATCAATCATACTATACAGAACATTCGTTTTAATTATCTTGTTTGTTTTATGACACATAAGCCGGATCACACAACAGAACACTTTTTACATAGTTACATCCATGTCCATTTATTTTTTTTCCATTCTGTTTTATCGAGTAGCCGTGCATCAGACTCAGCCCTGGTTCCATGGCGGCGTTTCCCGCTCTGAAGCGCAACAGCTGCTAGAAGAACAGGGGCAGGCGGACGGGTAGGCTTTTAAAAACAAACACAAACGAAACTGTAGTACACTGATTTATAATATAAGTGTGTTGCTTGCCCTTAGATTCTAACCCTCTGTCTGTCTGTCTAGGCTGTTTTTGATTCGGGACAGTCAGCTGCACGCCCAGTGTTTTGTCTTGTCACTGTGTCATCAGCGGAAGATCAAACACTACCTGCTCATTCCTGTGAGTCCTGTGTGTGTTTGTATGAGATGATTAATACTAAATACTTTTTATTTTTAAAACTTTGTCAAGTTTCCCATTGCAACGGGTTCAAAATTGGACAAGAATCAATTTTTGAAAGATTTGTTTCAACTTAACACCAAAATGTTTATGGGTGTTAATATGAAACTTTAGAGACACAACAACAGATGGCAGCACAGATGTTTTTTAAAACTTGCTTTTTTTCCCCCCTCCAACATGGTTGTTGGTTAATGGTGCTACCTGCTAGTTTACCCTCGAACAGGACCCACAGGGCAGCTAAACATGGTGATTGGAGAAAAAAAAAAGTGTTACTTGCCCTCTGTCACCAACAGAAGTGCACTAATTGGCTAGTGTCATTTTTTAGCCTGAGAGCTTGAAGTTTAGTTTGAACGCTAATCACGCAAGTGCTTATATTAAACTTCAAAAAAAGAGCGATGAACCCACCAAACCAACCCCTGAAATTGAGTAATAATCAAACTAGCCAACTAGACTAATTAGAGTTTACAAATTTACAGCATAGTCTCTTCACTGTGACATTATCGAGAATCCGACTTTTTTTAACAGCTTCAAAACCACCATGTTGTTATTGCACTTAGAAAAAATGGTGAAAGAAACCCCAAATATTTAATCGAGACTATTGGAGTCACACCATCCGCCCGACCCAGACAGTGTGACTCCTGGTGAGTAACGGCTTTGGCGCCGTCTTCTGCCACTTGTCTACTCGCTCATCCTCTCTGACTCTGTGTCTCTCTCGCTCTCTCTGTCCAGTGTGAGGAGGGAGGCAGGCAGTACTACACCATGGACGACGGCGAAACTCTGTTCATTGACCTGCTGCAGCTGGTGGAGTTTCACCAGATTAATCGCGGAATCCTCCCCGTGTGCCTCAAACACCCATGCATACGCATCGCTCTCTGAACCTCCACCACCACCACCACCCCCTCACAACCACTAATACACTCCAAAAGCCGTTCAGTTTAATCCAAACATCATTTCCACTCCTGCAGTTCAGGATTCAGCCACATGGTGATGCTGGAGTTCACCACACTGCAGGAATTACATCTGATAGATGAAGAAATTTGCACACATCTTTTATTACTATTATTATTATTATTATTATTATTATTATTATTATTTTCCTTTTCTTTTCCAGGTTAATATTTATGAATTGTTTGTTGTTTGTCGCAGATTCATCCGAGTTGTAACATTTGTACATCTTTTGTTCTACGACTGTAAACTGCAGGCGGGTATTTAAATCAGTCTTGAATAAATTTTTCTGCATACTATCTAATAGTCTAATTTTTTTAATAAATTATGAAAATTAGTGAGTTTTAATAAACCGAAAGTCAGAATCTGCTGTGAGTAAATTAACTTGAACACTGTGGCCATTTTACTGCTAAAATTTCTTCTGACTTTTGTGATTAATTGTGAAAAGTGAGAAGAGAAACGTT
Source organism: Bagarius yarrelli (assembly GCA_005784505.1). Classification (NCBI taxonomy): domain Eukaryota; kingdom Metazoa; phylum Chordata; class Actinopteri; order Siluriformes; family Sisoridae; genus Bagarius; species Bagarius yarrelli. Next base: position 2,191,970 of record VCAZ01000037.1, on the reverse strand, counting down.
GTTTTACTTCGTGATCTTATGACCGCATTTCTTAGCTGGTTCGATTGGCTAATAGGACCCAACTCTGGAAACCTAACAAAATTCAATGGAATATTGGGTAAGGCTGTCACAATTATTAAATAATCGTATGATCGCAATTATTAGACCTAACCGCAATCTTTAAATCCAACCGCAATTATTGCACACACTTTTATTATCCACTAGGAGGAGCTATTGTACCTGCAGCCCCTACTTTCAACCAGAGTAAGTGAGCGGAGCGGCGTGATGTGAGAGTCGGAGTGTCGGGGTTTTCTGACGCTCCAAGCGCCGCTTTAATAATGCAACATCACCAGCGCAACTCATGATAACATCCCATAATGCAACGGCAGAGAACAGGAATTAATTTATATGTTGCTGAACAGATAAACACCACTGACGGGACACAAATATGGATTTCCTCAAATACTATTTATCTCTAATAAAATATTCATAGTCGAGCATTAATAAGGCACAAATTGGAGCGATTGTAGATGCTTTGTGTTGTTTTTTTTTTTTAAATGCTTAATTGTTTTTCCACAAACAATTAACCGTTAAAGCCTTAAAACAAACAATAAATTGTCATAATCGCAATTATTTCTTTAACATAATTTATTTATTCATATGTACTTAATAATTTTCTGGTCATTTTCACGCAATATTGGTCTTAAATGCTATAATGTTAAGCAGTTGAAGGTAAAGGGCCTTGTTTAGGGGCTCAGCAGTGGTAGACTGGTGGTTCTGGGAATTGAACCCATAAACAGCATTCCACTAAACTGAATGTATAATTGTTGATGTATAATAAAAAATATATAGAAAATAGGTGCCAAAAACTTTTAAAGTTAACTAATATTTTTTGCTAAATAGTTTTTTTTTTTTATCAGCTTCAATTCCCTGAGATGTCAGTTGTCACTAGCGATGTTGCTATGGAGACAAGCCTACCGGGTAAAGATGTTAAGTGAACTGGTGGAGGACCCTTGGAAACTGAATTTGCATATGAGTCATGGTTTTTTATTTGATAAGGTGGAAATGTGGTCTAAAAGAATCTCGAACAATTCATTACAATAAACACGCATCACCTCACATAAATGATTTAATTTTCCACAATCCGCTATGTGAGACACATAATGGACGATAATCTAGTGGAGGTAGACGGACAGCAGAAATATTCGTAATTGGAAATTGTGCTTTGTAACAAAGTCTATAAATTACATGATTTAACTTCCAGAAACCTTTTAGAATCAGATTAAATTTGTTAGAAAAAAAACAGCAACGATAATTGATCTATTTATAAAACGATATATAAAAATGCAAAAAACAAAAATTGAGGAAAAAACTGATAGGGTGGTCTAAAAATGGGAATTGCCCCAAAAAAATTATTATTAAATATCTAAGTCTTGTTTAATGTAAAACTTTTCGAAACCTAATCCTAGCGGATGTATTAAATAAATAAATAAATAATTTTTTCGAGTATATATGTTAACGTGAAACGACTCAGAACTGGATGACAATATTGTACTGTACAAATGTATAGATGCAAATAGACCAAACTGATTTAAATGAGACATCTGCTGTAACAAAAACATTAAATTAATAAATTAATTAAAACCAGTTTGCATTATTTAATTAATGAATGTTTATCTAGTGCATTTGAATGGGTAAATAAAACATTTTTGTATAAGCAACAACAAATTCCACAGGGTGTCAAGTCATTTTTACGTCTTATTATCTGCGGGAGAGTAAAGAAAGAGACCGACGTGTGACATTACGTCAGGCTGTAGCTGCTCTAACGCAAACGACAACAAAACCAACCTCGATTTGCAAATGTTAAATGTTCATTTATGATTTTTCCGTAAAGCAGTTTCAAATACTCGATTTGTTGATGTTTGATTATAAATATCACCATGGTAACGACAAAGTCATTGTAAATAGATACGATTTTCTAACTGATACTGGCGCCAAGTTTATTTCGACTGGTACGACTATAAATGAATCATTTATAATACAGGCTACCTGTCATGTGACATCACCCCCCTCCCCCACCCGAAATATTTTATTCTGTATAAAGTTCATCCTGCAGGTCATGTTTAACCCTGAAACCTTTCTTCACTTTCCAGGTGAAATATGACCCACCTGCAACGACGATGACGACGACGACATGGCTGACACCTGACCCCATGTTAGATAGTGTTACAGCCCAGGTGGAGAGTCTATTGCCCCATATCTTTTCTTCACTGATCTTTATATCTTCATCCAGCTACACCTGATTCCCAAATCCTAGTTTTTCTATAGCACTTATAACAATTAAGTTTGAATCTATGAATTAATTAAGTAAGAGGTGACAGCGGCAAGGAACCAAAACTTAATCGGTGACAAAATGGAAAAAAAAACTTTGGAGAAACCAGGCTCAGTCGGGGGATCAGTGCTCCTCTGACCAGACAAACCAGCAGGTTACCCATACTGCAGCAAAGTATGCGTGGTTTTCTCCGGATGGCCATCTAGAAAACAAGGACATCACTGGGAAACATTCTCTTTAAGTGCTAAACTGGCTTGGGGACATATACAATACTTGGAATAATGAAAGAAACAGACGTATGTTAGTGTAGATGCCATTCGACTTTTGATATAGAAATATATTGTGGGTTATTGGTGGTGTTCTTGGTTCCGGTTGACCTGATTACCGCAACGTAACAATCCTCTAACTGATTCAGATCATGAAAATGTGTATATTATGTGTAGGCCAGGTTAAAGGAGCCAGTGCAGCGTTGACAGAACCAAGCTAATATGATCAAACTTTCTGGTTCTAGTAAGAACTTTAGCTGCAGCATTTTGGACCAGCCGATATTTTATCGCCGGGCTGCGATAAAATATACAGCTTAGTGTCATCAGCATAGCAGTGAAAGCTAACAAAGTGTTTCCTAATAATATCTCCCAAGGGTAGCATGTAAAGTGTTAAAAGTAACGGTCCTAGTACTGAGCCTTGGGGTACTCCATACTGTACTTCAGGTAAGTAAGATTTAAACCGTGTTAACGCACTAACGCAAAGTTTTCTAACCTAAAATCTATCTAAAAACAAATTTGCTAATTTTGACCTTAATTCTAAAAACAGAAAGCAGCAGTATAAAAAAGCGTTTTAGGAATGACATTTATAGCCTGCGCTAATTGATTTTTAATCGCTTTTTAATTGCGCCATTTGGCTTACATTGTAGGCGCCTGTTACTATAAGCAGAAATAAACACATTTATCTAAAATAAAAGTTTTTAAAATTAGTTAAATGCTCATTTGATTTAATACACAGAGAAAAGGTGCACCAAAAAAATGTCCTGAATTTTTTACAGTCTGTCCAATGTTATCAGGATGTCTTGCACTTTTCTCTCAGAGCAAATGTCTTCTTCCTGTCCTGTTCAGCTGCTGCAATTTACCCATCATTCACCCCCCCCTTTCTTGCTCCCAATGCTTTCTTCCCCCTCTAAATGGTACATTCCCCACTTGGTCCTCCTTGGGCTGTATGTGGACTAAAACAGGATTTTTCGACTATCGGAACTCAAGGAGGGGGAAGGGGACGTGCCTTCTGCAGGAATTTTTGATGAGGTCTGACTGTGCCATGCAGACTCAAAGCCTCCCCCCTGCAGTAAAATGGGTTTGACTCTCTGACACACTCGCACACGCTCTTGAACACACACACACGGGTACCACGCTGATCAGCAGACAACCGGTGCTCCCTGGTTTCCTCAAACAGATAGGCGGAAGACAAGCGGAGGTAAAGAGAGAAGGATGGAGACTAGAAAGCAACGAATGATAGGAAAGAAAGCTGTGTGACAACGGAGGGATCAGTCCAAGGAGAGGAAACCGTAGATCAAGCAGGTATGTGGTGCTGCAGGATTAAACCCGGAGTGCAATTTCATGGTCATGTGGGATCAGATTCACCTCGTATCACACTGGGACATGGAAAAGTGCCAAACTGGTGACCGAGCAGCGCGATTAGCCATAAAAATGCATGTCTCTGGGTTTTCACTCTTGCTTTCTCATGGAGAAATGGATACCCAATTATATAAATGAAAGAGAGCGAGAGAGAGAGAGAGAGAGAGAGAGAGAGAGAGAGAGAGAGAGAGAGAGAGAAAGAGAGATGCACTTTAGCCTTGTCCTCTCATTATGCTGATGTATGGCTACTATGTGTTTTAATGCACTCTAATGGATCCTAAATACAACCTAAATATCACAGAAAGATGTGTGTAAATGGAAAAGAATGAAAGATGTGTGTGTCTGCAGAAAGAGAGAGAGAGAGAGAGAGAGAGCGAGAGAGCAAGAGTGCTCTGGCAGAAATTGCTCTGCAGGCAAACATCAAAGTGGTGATTGAGAGATACTAGTGGAGAAAAAAAGCAGAGTGTGGGGAAAGCAAAGACATTGCGCCTCACTGACAGTGTATTTAAAAACAAATGCGTAGAGCCGGGGGGTTGATGGTTCTAATGACCTTCTGTAAGGTGGTGTGAAAAAAGATTCTGTCAGGAACAAATGGAATGACGTTTTTAATGACTTTTAAATAGATGTCTGATTTTAGAAAAGTGGCGGATTGTTCAGGGCGCTAGTGGAAAAGACTAGCTACTAGTCTCTATATTACTGTATATTTCGTTCAACAAATATTCATCCTCCAAAAATTTTTTTATTTCCAACAATTCAAACACTAACCCTGACCCTAACCCCATCTCAGAGGTCGCAGCTACTTTTACTCCCCTGTTTAGCTTCTGAGAGTTATGTATTTACCTAGTGGTCAAATATGGGAACTGCAACAAACACTAAAAATTCGGTAACCTAAAGTTTTTAGTCGACGTGCGTTGTCAAAGTCACCAGCAGGTGTCCCTACTAATGTTCGTTTACATTTACACTTCTGCTATTTGGCAGACGCCTTTATCCGGAGCAATTTATTGCGGGGGAAATTAACCTTTAATTATCCAATCACCTTAGCCAGTGAGCTACCGATTTCCTATAGTACTAATAAGGTTTATCGGTGGGTGGTGCAGTCAATTCTTGCTGCTACAATAAAATTTTAGATAAAGTAGAATCATTGTGTGTGCTTTTCCACGTTCCCTTTTCACGGTAAACTTTTCTGGACTTTGCTGCATCACTAGACACGCCCACATCTGGTCACCAGCAGGTTCTGTCGGTTTTAATCCTATGAGACAAAAAGGTCTCATTAAAAGATAACCGCTTTGTCCCTGTGAGTAGCTGTAGGTGTAAAACTAGCATCAGTCCTCTTAGTCCCAGCGGGGGGGAATCATGTTGAGTTAAATCTGGTCACTTACTGTAACACACAGTTTGTCTAGGATTCAACTATTGCTTAACATCTGTATTAGAAATGCTCGAGCACCACAGTGACCTTGTTTCCCATGCACATGAAAATCACCCTTTTTCAAAGATATTTTTGATACCTTATTGAGGAAATCGGTCTTTATTTGTTGCTGAAAACTGGTAACCCTGTAGAATTGGATCTTATGTGGTTGATGTGTTAGCCAAACAGGAAGAAATTTATTAGCTGAAATGGAAATCAAATGTTTTGTCCATCACGATCATTAATAATAGGCAGTCTGGGCTTGAAAGAAATCAGCCCCAGCTTAAATCGTCACTTCTGCGATTACTGTGATTGACTCCTTTAACCCTGTTAGAAGGATATGGGGGGGTCAAGGTTGCCACTGTTGAAGCCCTGTGCAAGACCCTTAATTTGCAGCTGCTCCATTGAATAGTTGAGATAAATGAACGTTGCTCTTGATGAAGGCATCTGCCCACTGAAACTGGAGACTTCTTATGACACCTTTAGGCGACAGTGACAGACAAAAGGCAAAGGCAGCCCTTGTCAGTTGTGTGACTGGTGGATAGAGGTATCTCAGTGGTTGTGGTGTTGATTAAAGAAAAATCATGGGTTGAATTCCTAGCACAACTATGCTGCTACTGCTCGGCTCCTATGCAAGGCCCTAAACCCTCAACTGCTCAGTTGGATAAAAAAAATTGTTGTCGGGTATCTGTCAAGTGAAGGGAATGTGGGTCAGGTGATTGGTTCACAGAGGAACAAGATGGAACATTATGGCTGCCAAAGGGATTTACAAGAGAGAGAGAGGAAAGTCTGATACGAAGCAGAAAGCCTGCCAGGTGTGTGATAAAGATGCAGCGAATTTGACAGACAGAGGGAGGAAGAGGAGGAGATAAAGATAAACAGGGACCTCATTATTCCCTGTCTTATGACTTCCATCCATCCATACTAAGAAAACTTGTTTAAAAAGCAGGTTTGAAAATGGCTTTGTTTCCGAAGAAAATTTTATGGGTATTTAATGCAAGATGCCTTTCAGCGGTGTGAAATATTACATCAGTCTCAACCTCCTTTCTAAAAGTAGTTTGGCTGGATCCTGAAAGTAAGGTGGGAATAAACCCCTGGACATGCAGACAAAGTACACACACACACACACACACACACATATATATATATATATATACAGAGAGAGAGAGAGAGAGAGAGAGAGAGAGAGAGAGAGAGATTACATCTAGATATATGATATAAAGCGAGGAATGCGATTTTTAATCTTTACTTGAATAGAAATAGACAGATATATTCTAGATCAATTTGAGTGACCGAGTGAGGGATGAAAAAAAAGTGGTGTAATAAAAAGGACATGACACAACATAGGAAAGGGAAACGGAAAGAAATGAAGGGTGGGAAGAAAGATTGTGTGTGTATTTTTCCTCAGCTGCCTTTATTGTGCAAAATGCAGGCTCATGCTTTCAAGGAACATGTCCTGCTGAATAAAGATCTTAAGAAAAGAAAACACACACACACACACACACACACACACACACACACACACAGTGAAGTCAGACAGACTGTCACCTGAAACAGAGGACAAAGAAAGCAGACTAATGTCTTACGAATGCTAGATTAGTACGGACAGTGTGTGTGTGTGTGTGTGTGTGTGTGTGTGTAGGTCAAAAAGAATAAGTGAAATAAAAGAATCTTTTATACTCTTTCCCTTTCTCCATGAACTTTCTTATTTCTTCTACCTTATCCATTTATCCATCTTTCCATTCATCTATCTCGATATTTTTCTATTCATCCTACATCTATTTTTCCATCTGTCTGTTCAATTGGCTTATCCGTCTGTCTGTCTATTCATTAGCCTGTCCATCCATCCATCCATCCATCCATCCATCCATCCATCCATTCCATCTATCCACCCCCCTGCTTTTCTACTTTTTATTCACTGGTTTTCTTTCTCCATCATTTTTAGCTGCTTTTATCTAGGATAAAATAGGATAAGATAGAATATTATCTATTAAAACTCTTTCTTTTGCTCCCACTTGCATGCCCTGTCTCACTCTTTCTCTCTCTCTTTCTCTCCGTCTCTCTCTCTCTCTCTCTCTCTCTCTCTCTCTCTCTCTCTGGCTCTCTGATTCAATTCGAAGCATTCGGCTGTCAAAATGACAAATAATCGCCCACTTTCTTTTCTTTGATTTCCAGACTCTCTCTTTCTCATTCTCACTCTGTCTCTTATGCCTCTTTTGTGGATGCTCTGGCTTTTTTTATTACACACACACACACACACACACACACACACACACACAAATCGCTTTTTGATGGGAGCCAGATGTAAGGAGCCAAATCTGAAGAGGGAGAAAAAAAAATCTTATTTCTAAACTATTTATATGTCTTTTCACTTTTATTTTTGAAGGCAGCTGATTGGCTGGGAATTTTTGATTGACACCTGCAGGAAGTCAAGCCATTATCCACATTATGTCTTATTATGTGCTCCTTTTGTGTAGCAACCGGAGTAATAATTATGCACCCTGAAATTGATTGGCACGCAAACATGGAGTGTGTGAGTGTGTGTGTGTGTGTGTGTGTGTGTGCATGTACTTGTGTTTCTTGCAAAATGCCTCTACAGCAATAGGAACCCAAGTTAAACATGCCGGCATCTCATATCAGGAACATTCTGGATCTTATATGTCCATATATGGAACAACAGGAAGTTGTCATACACATGCTGTAACTCCAGAATTATTGGCACCCTTTACAAAAATAGAGCTAAAATCAATATATATGTCTTACACGTATAAATGTCAGGTGCAGCGCATGATTTTCACAAAAATAGCACATTCCATCCCGTCCACTTGTTTTCTATTAGCTTACAAAATTTCCCACTCTTAGATAATTTATCCTCTCCAGTAAATTATTAATTATGGCATCTAATTGGTATGTCCGGGAATGGAGACATCTCTTAAGCTTTTATTTAAGATTTTCTATTGCCATTTGTTTTTCCTCAGTCCTGCATTTCAGTCTTATCTTCCCAGAGAGTAATGTTTGTGTTTTCTGAAAGGTTTTTAATATCACACTCAGGTTGTTTAGGTTCACATTAGAGAAATTGTAAGTACCAGCAGAAGATATGAAATGTAATTGAATGCCTGATTCACCTTATTATTTAAAGTGTGTGTCGTCGGAGGGCTTTGAAACATTAGTTTTACTCATCCTCCAGTCGGGACCCCAAGCAGGCAGCCTGTAGTTAAGGTCAATGGTTAAAAAGACATTTTACACCTCTGAGCGTGTCAGAGACTCAGAGAGATAAACGATGAGTGGTTTATAGCCTGGGGTTGTGTGTCTGCGCGTTAGATAGTAGATAGAAAGATAAAACTAATTCAACTACACATTAAATTAAGATGGAAAGGGTGTTTAAATGGCATCACACAGATGCTCCTGATTTATTTTAGGTTTATGATATTTGTCCTCTTGGTGGCCATCTTGGCCAAAATTTTGATCCAAATGTACTATATTAACATTATAAATTAATCAGTATATCATTAAACTTGTAAAATCGATACAAAGCGGCTTTGCAGAACTTGGACGTTTGTTTGCTAAGCAGTCTGGATTTTCCCATCAGGTTTCAGAAACATTTGTCTTAGTTGAGGTTTAAGATGAAGCTAAGGTGTGTTGGCTAATCTATTAGCTGACTGGTTGTAATTGGTAGCGTAAAAGAAGAGGTTTATCAGTAAAATAGGTTAAAACAAGATTTGCCCTGAGTCGTTTGTGTGTATGTGCGTGTGCATTTGTGTGTCCACATCATGCTGATTCGCCCTTGGTGCTAATTAAAACCCAATTAGCCTTTTAAAATTTCTTTCAGCAGGTTTTAATCTGCCCAATACACTCTGCAGTGTCCACTAGACTCAATATTAGGCAGGTTGGTATGAATCACTGGAACAGATCTATCTTTGGCTGGAAATATTTTCCATTCTAGGGATTGACCGATACATTTTTTCTTGGGAAGCGATACAGATTCTGATCATTCTCATGTTTATGTGAACGATAACTGATAGGCAGAACCGATATTTATTGATTGGGTTAAAAACAGTACTGAACTGAGCACACAAAAAGCAAAGAAATACAGGACCAGGTTCCTGCTCCTTACCTCGATTTTTAAGGAACTTCGAGGTTTGGACTGGGACTCACTCTGCTCCACTGACACAAGGCTACCGTTTACACTACATTACAATATGCTGTAAGTAACAATAACATGCGGTGTCACCCAAATGAGGACCGGTTCCCTATTGAGTCTGGTTCATTTCAAGGTTTTCCTCCTACTTCACCTCAGGTCCACAGTTGCCACCGGGTTGCTTATTAGGGACAAACTTACACTTTTCACTGTTATTGCATTCTGTGTAAAGCTGCACTGGGACAATGAGTGTTGTTAAATGCGGCAAACAAATTTAAAAAAATTGAATTAATTAATTAATTCATTCATCTTCTATACCCGCTTATTCCTTAATTTGGGGTCACAGGGATCTGCTGGAGTCTATCCCAGCTGTCTTTGAAAGGGCGAAAGGCAGGAGGGGGACACCCTGGACAGGTCACCAGTCTATCACAGGGCCACACACACACTCATACTCACTCCTATGGGCAAATTACAATCACTAATCAATCTTACGTGTTTTTAGACTGTCAGAGGAAACCGGATTACCCGGAGTAAACCCACACAAGCACAGGGAGAACATACAGACTCCACACAGACCGTGCCAACCACTAAGCCACCGTGCTGCCCTAAATTGAATTGAATTAAAGAAATAAAAAAATGATTACATCAATTGCACTTTCATTGAAGTAACTACAAAAGTAAACTAGGCAACTAATAATTGCTAACAAAAAAATTCTTTGTATGGATTAGTTTATTAGTTCATCAGAATGTTCAGTCAGAAAGTATAGAGCATTATTTGCTGTTTATTATGTTAATAAATTTTATTAATTACAGCAAATCAAACTGCTCTTACTACTAGCGCTGTTGCTGACTTGTCTCTTCTCACAGTGTAGTGCCACAATAACCGGTGGGCATGCAATTCATAAAACACCCACAAGATGGCGAAATATATCAAAGGAATCCGATATTACAAAACCGATATCGATAATATAAAGGCTTAAATATCAGGAAAAATATCAGTCGAAACATGAATATTGATATCATCATAGCCCAAGTTAAGATCCAAAGTCGAGAGTTCAAGAATCTGTTGCCCTTTCGAAGAGAAGATTCATCAATTAATTAAACCTGCACTAATCATACTTCAGTTTGGTCAAACTCCCTCCCCGCCCCCACTCATGCAATTTCTTTCTCTCTTTTCTTTTCCCTCCGAGTCATTTAAAGGAGCAGGCTGTGTACACAGCAGCCATGTTGATTTATGATTGTTAAGACGTTAACTGTCACCGCTCCCAGGCTAAATAACGACCCTGGTCGGGATCTTGTAATATTTTAGTGTCCTTAGCAGACTTTGAAGGCCTCTGTGGCATTTCTCATTACACTCACGTCCGAGTCGAACCGGCTCGTAATAAAAATCCGTTCGGTTGCTTTCCTATCAAAGGACACGTTTCTGGGTAGACAGACAACTTCCTTATATCATATCCAAGATCAATGAACCAATTTTCTCAGAGAAAACCTTTCTTCTTCCTGAAAATTGAACGATGCTATAGGACTATTGTAAAACTGCTGACTTGTCCAGTGTGACCCCAGATTTTCCACCAATGACAGCTGGGATAGGCTCCAGCAGATATCAGTGACCCTGGGGAATAGAAGGGTATAGACAATGGATGGATGGATGGATGAACGGATGGACTACCACAAGACCATTATTTCAGATCTATTTTACAGTAGAGAGGGTAGAGGAGGTTCGGATGGCCACAGAGACACAGCTGACATTTTTAATATGCCACAGGAGGATTAATCACATTTAGAAAATAAACAGTCCACAGAGACATATTTCAGACATCCTGTTATCATCGCTGTCATCGCTGTATAAATTACATCAGGCCCGACAGCGAGAAGTTGTTCACTATGAGCTGCAAATAGCTGGAGATTAGGGAGGTTTGAGACACTTGAGACGTGAGGTTAATTAATCCGAAAGTCTTATTATTGCATTTCTGACAAACATCGGACATGGTGAGGTAAGAATTTGACAGAAACATGCTGAGGGGATTATTGGAAAAAGGGGTAATATTTTCCAGACGCTTATTAGAATGTCATTAACTACAAGCTTAATCATCTTGAGAAAATTAATGAAGATAAGTAACCAGCACCGCTAAGATGACACTGCTGGGCCCCTGAGGAAGTCCCTCAATCCACAACTTTGCATTTGGATAATAATAGAAAAAAAGGATAAATTTAAGTTAAATGTTTATTCAGATGCTGTCCAAATTTTTCTGGTGGGAAAAAAGAAAACAATTGACAGAAAGTGAAAGTAGCTGATTTTATGTATCAGAACTTGGTCTTGTGACTGGACTGCGTTTAAGAACGCTTAATTTCCTCATTCAGGAATCCTGAGTATGTGTAAAACAGCAGTAATGGTCATTTTTTTTATAAAACAAGTAGACCTACTATTTCCCCCCGAGTGCTGCTGTGACGTTGTATGCCACGTGACAACGTGACTATAGTTGATGTACAACATTATTCATACTACTCATATTCATACTATATATATATATATATAGGACATACTTTTAAAACCGTCTTACTAACATACTAACTCAAATAAAGTACCTACCTAAGTTTCGGACACAGCCATTATAAGGCCAAATAGCAAAAATAAATTTCATTTTAAATGCAAGTCACAAAGGTTTGTGTATATAAACAACGTCCCAGTTAATTGTTCTTTAAAAAAACACGGCAGTCACCCGTCTCTAATTTGTATGTAAATGCTCAAGCTTTATATGCTGCTCTATTGTCTGGCCTTCTGCTACAAAGATGTCCGACACAGCAGGAAAAATGTGTTAACACGCATATTTTAACACACACACACACACACTGGAAGAAGAGATTGACCCTATACTGTGACCTGCTTGTGCTTAAGTAGTGCTTGCCATATGAGGTACAAACTACAGACGTACTACACATCAGACTGCTTTTAATGATAAAACTTCTCAATTCTGATTGGTCAACAGATGGTATTAACTGTGTCCCCGAAGCGTTCGTGACAGAATTAATATTTGCTGCAATGGTGAGGTGTCCTAAACAAGGTTTAGTTATTTTTTTTTGGAAGGAGCCTCCAGTTTCAGTGCTTTGTAGCAGGCAAATATGTTATTTTATATTTACTTTAACTTATTAAGTAATAAATTAATTGATATAGGCAGATTTGATATGAAATAGGTTAAAGAAATGAACTCTATTTTTATGTTGTGGTCATGTGACAATGTGAGGTGATTCATAAGATTAAAATTACTTGCCACCAACATGGAGAGACTCTTCCTTCTGATTACATGTTACATAAACAGTCTTGTCTTTCACCATAACTCATTGGACTTGTCATCGCTTTGACTCCTGTTGTACGTCCGAATTGCGTTTTATACTACCTGTAACTATACTATATAGAACATACTTACTTAAATGTAATACATACAGGCCCAGTTTTTGCCAACCATACAAGGGTGGGCAGACAGATATCCCAGGTGGGCAATTTTTGTGGGAGGGGTTGAGAAGATAGCTACTCTGTAAAATTTAACAAATTAAATGATGGAATAGCAAAAATATTGTAGATAGATAGATAGATAGATAGATTTTTTTTTACTTTATTTATATAAAGATAGTTGTTTTTGCAGTTTTAAGTTTTTTTCCAGTGGAGGACGACGGAATTGTTTCTTACACGGGATGATGGATTTTGTGAAGCAACAGCAGCCACATTTTAGTCACTGTTTCTGTTGCCAATAACAGGCTTTTTTAAAGACACCAAAAATCGATGCATTGCATTCGGAAGCAAATGTTTCCACACTTTTATGAATTGCGCGACTGTATCAGCTTTTACGCAATCCTTAACAGACCGGTAAGCGGTCTTGTTTAGTGAGTGTACAACATGCCGTTACTTACAGCCAATCAAAAACGGGAAACTGTTTCGTTTTGCGTTGTCATTGGTCGGGGCTTTCAACATCCCTCAGTTAAACACGAAACCCACCTCAGACTACTTTTATCAAATCACAAATTGTACAAAAGAAAAGAAAATGTATTTGTAAACCTCGGCCTGGGTGGGCAAGACAATCATTTGGGTGGGCACATGCCTAGAGCCGGCATAAGTAGTATGTTAATGTGTACGATTGTGCATGCTTGTGTCTGAAAACCCACACTACTCTGCCTCTGATTGGCTTTGGTGGAGAAAATTTCTGTTATTTGCCAATCATCATTAGTTATTTGGTTGTCTCCAAACCCCCAACATACACACCAATCATAATCAGTTATGTGTCTCACCTCACCTCAAAAAACGTGTATGGCTGTGTTGTAAACAGCAATTCGTAATGATTTCTCACTACTGAAAAAAACCCCCACTGTTAGTAACGCCGTGTATTTATAACACTATTATTCCCATCACTGTAAAATCACACCTAACTACAACTTGTTTCTGAGACAAAAACTCTGCAAAATCTGATAAGGAGTAACAAAGAATTCTTTAAAAAACACTGTTAGAAATTCTGGTGCAATTTTTTTTTATTCATTCCTACCAGGAGCAAAAAAAAAAAGACATTACAGGACCATCTGCTGGATCTCGTGCTATGGAGTTCTATGAAGTAGAGGTCTGTGTTACGGAGTGTTTTTGTATTCTACCTTTTATATCTTTTCTACATCTCCAGTGATATAGCGAAGCAAGTGTGTGGGTTTGATATTTACCAGGATCGGTCTGGGGTCAGTGGCAGTAGTTTATATGCTTCCTTTTTTTACTACTGTTTGTATTTTTCAGTACAGAATATCACAGTAAAGTTTGTAGTATTTTAGGCTGTATATCACGCACATGTTGCTGTGATATAACAAGTAAAAATTGGGCTGCTATTTAATACAGTGAGTGGGTGGGTCTGGTAATTTTTAATTCAATCTGGCAACCTTCGCCCCAAGAGAGATGAAAAATGTCCGACGTTGTTTTGAGTCTGGAGCCCTAATGTCGCTGTCGGGTCTCCCTAAATGCTTTATGGTTGTACATATTTCTCACCAGACTGCTTTATAAACGAGGGTCAGTCTAAATCAGGTTTTTGGTAAGAAGTTCCTCCTGAGAAATGGATCAGTACCAACAATTCACATTCCTGCTTCACCTTCAAAAGTAACTGTAGGTGTGTACAAGGTTTATGAAAACAATACCCAGAAACAAAGCCAGCGTATTCACTAGAAGAAACTCACCACCATATAAGGAAGCATTTAAGGCATAATGTTAATTATATATTAATTTAATATATTGAAATTAGGAGATGGTCCCCAGTAATGGACTGGAGACTGGATGACATTAGACATTATACCAGGATGAACACTGTGACCTTAAGCAGGATAAAACATTAAAGCAGTCCTGCTGCCATTTTATATATAAATGTTAGAAGCTTAGTAGCGTGAAGCTGCATTAGCTGATGTGTGTGTATGTACTATTAAAGCTTTTTTAAGATCAAACCCCAAGAGCAGAGACTTAAAAAATAAACATGACATGGTGGTACGATGCAGCCTGGTGCAAAGTTAATAGAGGAAAAAACAGGAATCTGATCTGTCCAGCTATGTGACCTTTAACCTGCTGATCCACACAGATCTGGCCAATTGAGGCGAAGGTAGGATGATGCAAGGGGAGCATGGCGAATACCAACGTCAGTACCACACGCTTGGCAACGCAGCCCGCCGCTTCTCCAACCCGGATGTTGAGGCAATGGCCAAGTTGCATGCTGGGGATGTTGAGAGACAGCGAGGCAAATACCCACCTCAGCATGCTGCTACGCTCGTCAGTGCCAACTGTTCACGCCAGCAGGTAGGTAATCGTATGTGTGTCTTTTTGCTAGCATGAAAAAAAAAAATGTTAAACATGACTTGGCAAACTATTCTAGAGAAATTAATGTTGTAATAATTGAAAATCACTGGGTGTGAAAATCAGTTTTCCTTTTTTATTGATATTTCGTGCCATCTCTTTTCTGTACTTACCTTTTTCCTCCATTTGTACCCCTTATTTCTTTTTTTCTTCCTTTCTTTCTGTTCATTTGCTTGTTTTCACTCACTATTCATTTAAATTTTCTCTTAAGACAAGTAAAGAGTTAAGGGCCTTGCTCAGGGGCCCAGCAGTGACAGCCTGGTGGTGGTGAGAATTTAACTCATGATCTTCTAATCAGCAGTCTAACACCTTCAACCACTGAGCTATCATCCTTCCTTTCTTTTCCTATCTAATTAAAATCTCGTTCATTTGCTCCCTTTTTTATACCCATGCTTCTCTTCTTTATGTTTCTACTTTGTACTTTGCACCACCCCTATATTCCCTATATTTATTTTTCCCCAGACCTTCCCTTTCACATTTCCCTTCCCTTTCCCTTTTTACACATCCCATCACTATCTTTCTTTTCCTTTTACAGTGTTTCTTAACTGTTCCTCCTTTTACGTTTATGCCCTGTCCTGTTTTCTACTTTTTTATGTTTCTCAGCATGTCTTTTCATTGCCTTTATGATAGAGGATAGATATGAATGTACAGAGAAAATATATATAAATAAATGTACAGATTAATGAATATTCAGAAATATATACACATGTATATAAAAAAAAATCTTGTTAGTATACAGCATGTTTGTGTAACTTTACACATGAATGTACAGAGAATTTGTGCAGAGCAGTGCTGAGGGGGTTAATTAGTGAAGGTCAGTGAAGGGGGGGTGGTTCAGTCTGTGAGGAGTTTAGTAAAAAGACCCATTGCGAGGTAAAAAACTGTAGAAACTGCTTCCTCTGGACAACCTCAATGACAGGGAGTGGGGTCCAGATAATGCTTTGGGCGCTTTTTACCACCCTCTGTACTGCTTTCAGGCAATGACAGAGCAATTCCTATACCGGACTGTGATATAGCTGATTAGGATGCTCTAACCTGCTTTTAAATGTTAATTCTTCCTTAGTTGTCCTAATAGGAAATGTACTGGGATGCCTTCTTAACCAAACAGAAGCTATTTATGAACCAAGCCTGGCCCCTGACACATACCGTACCTTTTTCCTGTAGTCTGACTAGTCAATGTCGTTGATTAGGCCAATCACTGTGGTCATCTGTGAACTTACTTGTGGTTTTAAAACCATAGACAGGCCTGCATTTATGGGTGTAGAAATGGAACAGGAAGGGATTCTGCAGCCTTGTGGAATGCCAGTGTTTAATATGGTGGTTGAGGAGAGGAGGTTGTCTGACTTAACGTATTGGCGTTCTGTTGGTAAGAAAATCCAGTATCCAATTACAAAGGAAGGTGTTGATGTCAAGTTAGATGCCAAGTTTAGTAATCAGCTTGAAGGGGGTTGACTGTATTGATCGCTGAACTTTCATTCTTGTACGTGTTTTTGGTATCCAGGCGAGTCAATATGGTGAGTAATGGTTGGAAAACCGCATCCTCGGTCCTCTGGATTCTATGGTGGGCAAATTGGTGAGGGTCCAGTGTGGACAGAAGTATTGACTTGAGATATGCTAGGAGTACAGCGCAGTGTGGTAGTCCTAGGCACTGGCACAATGAAGGTGGTTTTAAAGCAAGTTGGCACAATTGCTTGAAACAGAAAAAGATTAAAAACCAATCAGTCAAAACCTCAGACAGGTTTCGAGCACACATCTGGGTATTCCATCAGGGCCAGCAGCTTTATGTACATTAGTCCAGCTCAGAGCAGCACAAACTTTTGTGCTGGAGCATGTGAGGGACTGAGAGTTCTCAGAGGGTTTGATCACAAGGGCTGTCTCTTGGGAGTCACATTAGCATAAAAGTCATTTAGCTTGTTAAATAAGGGTATGACAGGGCAGAGTATGTGGGCTTGTAGTTTCTAATTGCCTGAATGCCCTGCCACATATGCTGGGGGTTAGATTTGGAGAAGTTAGAGCCTCAGCTTGTAGCTTTGCATGGCTCTTTTGATGCCCTTTCTGAAGTCAGCCGTGGATGCACTATAGGTCTATGCGTCTCCCGATTTGAAGGCAGCATTCCAGACCTTGGGCAGGAGATGGTGATCTATTTCTGGGTGGTATTGCTGTAGATAGTGGCATTAATGTGATCCAGAATAGAGGACAGTGTATTTTTTAAATGTCTGTGTGGGATTCGTAAGTAGCCTGAGAGGCGACCATACTCCAATTAGTGTGTTAAAAAGAGTCCTGTGCTACAGGACTTTGATTGTGTTCACTGATGGCCCCACACATTTAATGAGCGGAGTAAATTTGGGGGAGTAGGAACAATTAGAGATGAACTGCCCCAGATGGGGAAGGGGTGAAACTCTGTACTGTATGCATCAGATTATATTGGTGTATACATGATCAAATGTTTTGCTTCCTCTGGCGTGGCATTTGACATGCTGATATCCAATTTGGATAGTACTTGTCTCAAGTTGGAGCGATTAAATATCACCCCCAATAATGAAAGCAGCCCCAGGATAAGCGGTCCGTTGTATGCTAATGGCTTTGTGCAGTTCATAGCATTGTTAGCATTAGCATCCATTTGTAGGTATGCAGAAGTTATTATTGTTATAGTGACCTCCCTTTGTACATAAAATGTCTACACTTGATAAGGAATTCCAGGTCTGCGGAGCAGTGACTCTCAAGGCTAGCAAAGTTTGTTCACTTGTTTATGCGGCTTCGCTTTTTTTTACATACCAACTATGTCCCTTCATTTACATTTTATTATTATCCTTCCGTATCTGTTTCTTTTTTAAATTGTGCTTCTCCAACATCCTTCTTTCCTTCATTCCAATTCCCTTTACACTTTTCAGGAATCGTTAATTCCATTATCATCACCTTCCTTTTCCTTCCCTTCTGACTTTTTTCATATGCTTTCCTGTGTTTCCCTTCTTTGTTTTATTCTTAGAATTTTATTCACTTCACACTTTTTACTATCCTTCCTTTTCCTTCTGTTAACACCCATTTTATTCTTTTCCTCTTGCTAATGCATTTCATTCTTTTTTCGTCCTCATCCGGTTCTTATCCTTGCATTTATTCTTTATGGATTCTATCTAAAGTTCCTGAATGCCCCAACCATTTAAGGATCCCCACTATTAAGATTTATTAAATTGATTTTTTTCAGAATAAAACTAGTTAGTTAGCAGGTTCGGTCTGATATTGCATAATAATACCTAAATACATTTTTTGGTGGTCTTGTTCCCATGTGAATACCCAATTGCCAGTTCTCTTGACTATCATTTATCATGGTAAAATTTATTCATTTAAATTTTTAAATTTGTGTTAGTTGCAAAAATTAGTTTTAAAAGGATTCTTAAAGGATAAATATGAGAAGTATATTAAACTAGTAGCATTATTAAAATAGTAGCATTATATTAAACTAAGAGCATTATTCCAGTGCTTGTAATCCACCAGTGGTGGTAAAGGCACAGAGTTGTTGTTTGGATCCAAGCCCTAGGTTAGAGCCCCATCGCTGCCAGTCTGCCACTGTTGGGTCCTTGAGCAAGACCCTTAACCCTTCCTGCTCCAGGGGCGCTGTATTATTATCCTGTGCTCTGACCCCCAACTTATCAAGATGGGATATAAGAAGCAACACATTTCACTGTGCTGTAAAGTCTATGTTACAAACACATTTAACCTTTTAACCTTAAGGGAATGCACTAAAACTCTGAAACTCTTTTGTCTGCTTCTAGACAAGTGGTGCAGACCTGACATCTTTAAACAAGATAGTTGCCTAATATTTACTCTGTACTCCATTTCATTACTCAAGACACAAAGGGTGTGGCTGACAATGTCGGCCGGCGTCTCCAGAAATGTCTTCCTTGTCAAAATGTGAACAGATCTGCCCTGTTAAAACCCACCCACAAAGATTTGAAACTTCTTTGCATAAAATGCAAAAAAACTTTTGCAACCTAGTCCTAGAATTTGGGGTAATTCTTTTTGCCTTTTCTCCCTACCATTTCTTCTGAATGTCTTATACTTTTCCATGTCACATGTTCCCTCGATCCCAAACTATTAGCTTCATTTTAAACCCCCTGTTTTTTTCTTCCCTGCCTTTCTGTTTGTACTCTGCTGTTAGCAACAGAAATGGGAAAGGAGGGGGTGGGAAAGGGGTTGGCGGCAGGTGGAGTCGGACGTTTCCACGGCAACTTGGTGCCCATATATGGCGATTGAAGTGATCACATGGCGAGAACCGGCAAGGTGCAGAACGCAGAGACATAGAGACAGAAGGAAGAGGTAATAACCAGGGAACGATAAGGAAAGGGGCGGTCGGTGTCCATAATGGTTGAGAGAAAGTGAATGAGTGCGCAACGAGAGAGAGCGAGAGAGAGAAACAGACGGAAAGCTCCAGAGGCAAGGGATATTCTGTGACTTGCAGTCTGGAAATGAAGAGACGGATAGAGAGACAGAGGGAGAAGGAGGACAGGAGGAATCACAGAAGGCACGCAAGGGAGTAGGATTAATTAGCAATGGTATGTTACGTTTATTAATTGATGAAGACATTAACTATTTGGTATGTACAAACGGATAGAGAGAGCGAAAAAGAGAGCGAGAGAGAGAGAAAAAGAGAGAGAGAGATAAAGATCGAGATTGTCTAATTGTGACGGTGGATAGTGTGACCAGGTGAGCAAGAGGACTGTAGTACAGGAAGGTGCGAGTGTTTTTTTTTTGCACATGTGTGTTGTGTTTTGATTGTAGAGTATTGTCGTCATAACAGTGTGTGTGGAGCATGAGGTGGGCAGCAGGTGTGGCTGGAGAGCCTGCCGCAGTGTGTATAAGAAAAACGGAACGCACAGACGGATCAGTATGTCATGCTGGATGGAGACAAAGATAGAAAAACATGTCTGTGTGTGTGTGTGTGTGTGTGTGTGTGTGTGTGTGTGTGGGAAGCCCAGAGGAAGAGAGGGCAGAATGGGTGGGCACATGAGTCTGCTTGGCATGCAGACCATGTCGCAATTTCATCCCTCGACTCTGCTTCCTGATTTCTTACACACAAACACACACACTAAAAGCTAAAAGAATCTCTTGGACATTTGGTAGAGATTTTGGTCGAGATTTTTCCACGGGATGATTTTCCCCCAGAATAAAATCATCGCTTAGGGAAATACTATATCAAATTTCCCACAATAAACCTTGTCTAACCAGTAACTAATTAACTAATATTTTGCCATATCATTTTGTATAGTTTAAAGTTCAGTCACTTTCAAGATTAGAAGGCGAGGCTAAACTGGAAGGCGGTTTAAGATGGCGGCCCCGGTCACATTCCAGTCTTCAGGTAGCTGCATAATAAATGTCAATAATCAGGCTTGTTCAAATTGATCAGACTCAGAAATTTCGCTAAATAAATGTTGACCGAACCTTTACAACCTTCGAGCAGTGCTAAATTTCTTGTAATATCTACGTTATAAACCCATTCGTGATTGTTTTTCTAATCTTACTGTAATGAGAGCACACTAACTGCTTTTCGCTTTTATTAATAGGACAGATTAGAGATGAAACGGGGGAGGGACTGTAAAGAACCCGAGCTGAGATCGAACGCGGGTTGCCGGACCGCAGCGGTGCATAAGCCTTAACCCACTACACCACGGTGTCAGCCTTTAAATTGGCATGCTGAACTTCCAAACATTTGCATTAGCCAAAAGATATTTTTTACTGTAAACTTCACTTCCAGCATGAAGAAAAATAAGTACTATAATAGTAGAACTAAATGCAGCCCTCGAGCATCCTACAATGCACCTTTCTTTATTCAAAAATGTAAAAATAGGTTTTTATAGACCAAGTCAGACTTCCAGCTTCAAAGGGTTTGGTGGGGTTCTTCTTCCCTAAACGTTGCCAACAAACGCCTACCTTCTAGAAGGGAATCGCTTTTAGCCTACCATCTCCAGACCTTCTCAATAACGTTATAAAGTTATAAAACTCACTTATAGCTGTTTTAAAAGTGACTTAATTATGTTAAGAGGAAAAAAAACCCCAAAAACTCAGTGGTTTGTTTAAGTTCAGTTTAGTTTTGTTCGATTAAGTGTCAGGTGCTCGGTCCCTGATAACTCGTTATCAAAGCTTTGTTGTGTAATATAATATAATATAAATATAATATAATATAATATAATATAATAATATAATATAATATAATATAATATAATATAATATAATAATATAATATAATAAATATAATATATATAATATATAAAAAAATATAATATAATATAATATAATATTAAATATAATAATATAATATAATATAATATAATATAATAAAATATAATATATCTATAATATCTATAATATCTAATAAATAATATAATATAATATAATATAATATAATATAAATATAATATAATATAATATAATATAATAAATAAAATATAATATAATATAATATAATATAATATAATATAATATAATACGTATATAATATATATAATATAATATAATATAATATAATATATATAATATATAATATAATATAATATAGAATAATATAATAATAGCATATCTAATAAAATAATAATATAATAAAGCTCAATCATATTTTATTAGTAAGAATTATGATAATCTAGTTGAGTTTTTAAATACAGACTAATCCCAAGTTTGTTCGAAGTGGTGGCTCAAGTGTTGGACTACCATTCTGAAGATTGTGGGTTTGATTCCAAGCTCCACCATCCATGCTACCACTGTTGGGCCCCTGAGCAAGGCCCCTAATAGCTCAGTTGTATTAATGTAAATCCACATGCAGAGCTATTTGTTAACTTTTTTTTTTTTAGCTAGCTGAAGCTTCTTAGACACACAGGGTTGCAAAATGGGTTTAGAATCATACTGTATTCAAGAATGCCATATTGGTATTGGTTCTAAACAGGACGACATTTGCTCCAGATTTGAGATTTGTGCAACGTTTAAGCAGAAATTACGTTAAAATACGACGCCGATGCGAAGAAAATGAACCGCAATATTTTATGCGTAACCAATTGAAATAATCTTTTAGCACAGAATTACCACCAATTTGTTAAGTCAATAAGCTGTTAATTTAATAAGGTACTAATATATGGTTTAAATCTTCTCATCCCACGATTTCCTAGAATTCGGATTTTTTTGTGCTTCCTGATGAACCTACTAGAAATAAAAAATCTCTCTAAGGTGTCAGAGCTACTGATTTGTCCTGGTTGGTGGTGTGGTAGTGCTGTTGTTACACATACATTTGTTTCCTGGTTTATATCTCATTCACCCATTTAAGGTAAAAATGCTTAAATGCCTTTGAACAAACAAATCTCTCTCACTCCACGCCTCTTTCTGTGTGTGTGTGTGTGTGTGTGTGTGTGCACACCCTGACAGTCCAGCGTACTTTGCAATTAGCCTTTATAATAAAGGCCAGCAGCCGTTTTTACCATCTGTCTCTACGTGTATTTGACTAAATTTTGTCAGAAATCGTGTTAAGCTTTTTTTCTTTTTCACAGTGTGTGTGTGTGTGTGTGTGTGTGTGTGTAATTATTATCAAGAGAATTATAATAAAGATTGGGTGATAGTGGGTCAATTTAATTTGCCAAATTATTAAAAGATTCTGTCTCTCTCTCGCTCTCTCTCTCCTCCCCGTCTCTCCCCCTCCTCCCTGTGTCTCTCTCTCTCTCTCTCTCTCTCTCTCTCTCTCTTTCTTCTAGCAGCCACATTACTGGAGCTTTAAGGTCAGTACTCTAACAGTATATGTTTAATAGATCTATTTACTATTTCTTTTTAAGTCCTGTTATTATTTAATGTGTTTTTTTTTAGAACACATACATTAACATTTTTCACAGTTGCTCATTTACAGCATCTTTTAACCAGTAGACCGTGACATTTCATGATTATTTGCAAACTTCTGATGGAACTACTGTTATAAAAAAAAAAAAAGAAAAAAAAAGTTCAATTACAACACCGACAGACCAATCACTAACCGGCATTACGCACAAACGCACAGTCTAGATTATTTACTTGTAATATTAGTCAGCAATATTTAACTCCGTGCTTGTTATATCATCACATTAAGCGCTTGTAAGCAGCCGGACGATTTATTTACCCACCCGATGAGTTCAGCGCATGAATTATTCCACAGTTAAAAAAAAAAGGAGGATGCAGGGAGGATCTGATGGTAGCTGGTAGAACCTCGAACACAAACACTGTACACTCTTTATTTAGCTTCATGTAGAACGTGCAATTGCCTCTCTTGTAAAAATTGTTGCTAGGTTATAATTAGTAGGATCATAGTTAAGTCTATCCTTTTTTATTTTTTTCCTAAACTATGTTTAAAGAAAGATTTTCTGCTAAATCAACAGCATCCTCCGCAACACACCTATAATTTCATGATACCCGGATTATGTGCACCTGATTATTAAGTAATGTTTAAGATACTAAGTAATCAATATTTGCAAACCTAAACTGTACTTCATTTTTGTTGGTAAATTTCCACTTAAAAAAAAAATTGTTAAATTCGAACTAAAATAGCTAATTTACAAAGACTTGCCTAGCTAGCTACTTTAAATATCCGAATTGTATAATTTAACTGGCTATATAATAAGGTCCAGACCGAATTTTTAAAGATTTAATGATGAATTTTTAATGGCCGCAATCTAATTTTAGGTACTATATAATAACAATAACTCTAATACAACACGCTGTACTTGAATAGAAAAAAAAAGGACAAATAAATACAATAAACAAAATACTTCAAACTGATGAGAAAAATTCAAAGCCTTAAGATATTAATAACGTATTAACTACTACTTTAATACGTTATTACTTTCTTGTTTTTACAAGAAAGTAGCAAGGTAGCTCATTTCTAAAACCTACCTAGCTAGAGCAGCTAATTAAAAATAGATGACATGCATACTTTTAAAGAGTTAACGGTTAAACCAAATATTTTCTATGGAATTCACAAGGTCTTTGTTCATTTCTTTGAATGAGACTATAAGTAAGTACTCTATTTCAGCGAAATAAAAAGTCCCCAATAAACAAACTAGGAACCTCAACCATCTGAAGACTTTTGGGGGAAGTAGGCAATTTCCCCCCCCCCCCCCCCCCCCACGTAATAGTTTTACTGCTGCGCTTTTATTGATTCTGTATGAATCTAATGGCTTTTAAATGGGATTTAAAGTTGCACAATAGGAGAATAGTGATCCTTCATGATGACCTTGTGGTAACAAGCTGTGGTTTAATTCGCTTGAGAGTTCCTGCCTGTGTATCCTGCTGCCTGCATGAAAAAGAATGTTTAAAAAGAAAGGATTTTATTATACGATGAGATACCACAGTTTAAATATATAGTCGCTTGGCCCTCACATCCGATTTCAAATATACAATCGATTTCACTCGGATGTGATCAGTTCCAGTCTTTTGAAGGCTTTACACTGGATTTGGATGAATCATGAATAGGTAAACGATCTGGGTTCTTGGGCCCCTAAATTTTAGTGTTAAAAACATACGCAAGTTATATAAACTTATCTTTGACAAACTGGTTACTGCAAACACAAGCCACTATTTCCAGCTTATCATTTTTTCTCAGTTTAATCAGTTTGCGCATCCATAAACAATGCAAAACATAATAGTGATTCCTATAAAGGAAAATCACTTCCTATTCTCCAGCTGTATCTTGCAACACAGCAATGTCGTCATATGCAAACCTGAAAATGATGAAATCAGAAGATGAAAAATACCATTTTAGATAAGGGTGGAGTAAAGGAGGTCCGAGTCAATTGGTTAGTTCCTGCTTCTGATTGACTGAACACACCAGATCCAGGTAATCATCAGCAGAGAAGGGCAGGAAAATTTGAAAAGAAGCAGCAGAAAGGAACTCAAGGAACGTAGGTCGACCCCCCCCGTACAGGTGTGTGATAGTCTAGTGCGCATAAATTGTAATGAAAGTGTACACCTGTTAAGCTGCCCAAGTAATCGCAAACAGCTTTGGCGTTGTTTGTTTCTGGACTGAGATGGCTGATTTAGTACGATTTTGCCTATCTGTCTTCTGCTTCAAGTGGGGTTTAATTGTGTTTGCCATGCGTTCAGGGAGCCATTATCATGCTGCAAACATGTTTTCGCCACAGTTATTTTCCTCAACGGTACTCCCTTGTTTTCACATCAGCATTCATCCACCGTCAAATTGTACCACATTTCCTAAATTACTTTTTGTACAGCATTCCCGACCATGACTTGTACATCCCTATAGGCTCTTCTTATGCTTTATAGTCTTAAACATACCAAAATCCAAAAAAACTCCCTGCTGTCAAATTTGATCCTATTTAGCACCCCATTACTTAACCTGGAGTTAATCCAGTTTGGCAGAATTTGATCTAGTAACACTACCCTGGGGTTAGTAATTACCACTGTGATTAGTGATTAAGTGTAATCAGTTGCCCTAGTATTTGAAAACTCTCTTATTTAAAAATAAGAGTTCCCCCAAGGAATAGGAAACCAAATCAGCACACTTCTATGCAACCTACCCTAGGAGTGGATACGGAAGCAGATGGCCATTCGATTGTTAACCTACTCCAGTGGGGTTTGTGCCCCAAATCTGAGGAAGGAAGTGCTTGAGATTTAAGTCGGAGCAATACTAGGAAATGAAGAACAGCCATGGTACTCTGCAGTCTGACTAGAGGCCCTTCCATCTACTTTATGGCTGGAAAGAGTCCAGTTTATCTTGTCTTGTAACCCTAGAAGATCTTTTCTATGTGGACTGTTTAACTAAACATCTCCCTCAAGATTCCTTCTTTATTGTATTTCTTGCCTTTTTCCTTGCAACATAGACCAACATTTGGAGAGCAAATTCAGGTTGTGCTTTTCAGTTGAACCAGAAAATAGGAACTAAGCATTCTGTTTCATGGATTACTATATTACTTCAAAGCTTAGTTGCATTTAGCAATGAGCTTCAGATGATGACACAATGGTTAAAAAACTAAAACCTAAACGTTTCTTGAATTTTGGATGGGCCTAGATTATTATCATCACTGTTTATTTACTTATTTATTATTCTTTAGCAGTTTGGTGAGCTTGCGCTTGGTCCAGGAACCCTAGAATTTGTTGCAGCTGTCTACAGCTCACAAAATGTAAGCGTTTCTGGGCTTTTTAACAAGGCTTGTAGTTTCGCTCTAATAAGTTTTTTGCCCATTGAGGTTTAAACAAACAAACAAGTCATTTTTTGCTCAAATATAAGACCTTATCTTACTCCTAGTCTTCAGTGGTTTCCACCAGCTATGTGTTGTCAATTATACCATGATGTCTTACAGTGGGAGGACTGTTGCTGAGGTAACATCCAAGCAGTTAATGAGTTAGGAGTCTAGACCGGTAATGAGCAGAGTTTCTACTGTTTGCTACCACTGTTATATTGGATTTGTAGGTTTTAGACAATAGAAATTGCAAATGATATTTCTCACATAGATGAATTTAATTATTTGTTTTCTTTTTTTTGCCTATGAGCAGTGATGGAAGTGGTTTTTTAGGTAACAGTTCTGGGATTCTTATAGAACAATTCTTTATTATTCCAAGCTGACCGGTTGGTGGATCAGTACTTGGAGACAATAAGGCAGTGATGATCTTGTCTTCTAGATGGCCATCTGGACAAGACCACGGGAACTTTAATGCAGTATGGTTTTATCTGGTCAGAGAAGAACTGACCCCCCCAACTGAACCTGGTTTCTCAGTTTTTCAAGGTTTTTTTTCTCCATTCTGTCACAGATTGAGTTTTGGTTTCTTGCCACGGTCGCATCTGGCTTGCTTAGTTTGGAACTTTCGATTTATAGATATTAATCAAATTGAGTGTTTTAATGAGTGTTTAATATTGTCTTTTTTTGATCTGATTCTCTAAAGCTGCTTTGAAACAATCTCAGTAGAAATAAAGGTGACTTGACTCGACTAGGAAAGTTTTCCACCTGTTTTTATAAGTCGACAATCAATTTAACAATTTAAGGTTCCATATATCAGCCACATTTTCTACACCTACTCAACTATGCCCCTGCTTGCAGTATACCTTATTTCTCTGCCTAACCATAACAATCCCCCTAGTGACTCTTTATATTCCAAAACCGATTTTTAATTAAAAATTATTTTGCGATTTTTATGGGTTAATCAGAAAACTAAATCTAAGGTCTGTAAATCTTCTTCTGTTGTGTGCATACATGATACTTGATTAATAAGCACTACAAAGGCGTATTGCATTATGCATTCGGATAACACTAGTGTCACCTCTTCATTAAAACACCATTTAACTGTAATAACTCTGTGTAATCATTTATTAATGAATGCCAAAATAGATCGCATCCAGAGAGCAGGTGCTGAATCTGAAATTGGTGCTCGGCCTGGATGCTTTGTAAAGCTCTCTGGGCTCCTGACTTCCATTCCACACTCTAATTATGGGTATCTTTTTTTTTTTATTCGTTTGATTTAGTTAATGGAAGTTAAATTGGCAAAAAAGTGCGAATAATCAATACCTATTTAACCTGCAGCTGTAAAAAGAAAGCTACCGACGAATGAAAATACCTTCCTGGATACAACACTGACCAAACAAAATCCAACTTTAAAATTCAACGTACTGCAGTCTTTTCACATTACCCACAATGCTTTTCAAATGTTTTCTCATACACCTCTGCACACAAATCCAATAGCTAACCCCTGTCACGGAGCAACCAGCATATATAGGGAAGCAGTGCAGTAAGCATAAAAGGCGTTCCCTAATTTGCATAACTGTGTATGTTTATACTCTTTGTACTTTTTCTGCCCAAATGAGTGAAATGAATCTTTAAAAAGATGGTTTCACTTAAGTGTATGTGTGTGTGTGAGTGTGTTACTAGTATGTTTTAGCCTCATTAGTTCCGGTTTGCTTGCAAAGAAGTGACAAAGCAAAATTTGCAAAACACACACACACACACACACACACAGATATTCCTTGATGGTCTACCACCTTCCCATAAGGCATCATTGTGGCTCTCTGTACATCTGTTACTATTTACTTCACCAGTTTGAGCTACTGAGTCTGAGTAAATGATTTTTCTTTACAACCATCTACAAGAGTTCTTTTAACATTGTGTGAAGTTTTTGTCCCTAAATGACAATCTAACTTTGACTTTGGTCTATATAGTGAAAAGTGCTATCAGGTTCTTGCCTCGTCCTGTATAGGCAAGAACTCCGCGTGCCAGTGGTCGAGGTCATCACTCTCCTGCTGATCAGGGTGGAGGGAGGTCCATCTACGCCTCGGCAGAGAATCTGGAGACCATGGGTGACTCTGATCTCGCTCTTGGCTTCAGCCGCTCTAACCGCCTCAGACAGAGCCTGCCGCTTGCTCGCTCTCCCAGCCAGAACAAGCTCCGCCCACCAGGTACCCTTTACTATAGAACTATAAAACATTTACTATAGAACTATAAAACATTTACCTAAACATGACATCGGCATATCATATATTTAAAAACAGCCAATTATTTGAAGCAGTTGCTAGAGATATCCCATTTTAGAAATGTTCCAGTAATGTACAGAAATGGGAAACAAAGTGGTAGCTCATTATTTAAGGTGTTCGACTGCTGATTGAAAATTTGTAGGTTCAATTGCCAGCACTCACAAAATTGTGTTAATCTACTACTTGTTTTCCCTCCCTCTCTGTTTTAAATCTTACTTCTTATTCACAAGACTTTCTCATTTTCCCTCTCATGTTCTCCTTCTCTCTGTCCCTCCTCAGGAGTTTTGTTTCTGCAGTTTGGTGATGAGACACGGCGGGTTCATCTCAGCCACGAGCTGAGCAGCATGGAGACTCTGCACGCGCTGATTGTGCATGTCTTCCCTCAGCAGCTGAACATGAGTGTGCTTCGCTCGCCCACCACAGCCATCCTCATCAAAGACGAAGCACGCAATATCTTCTATGAGCTGGATGACCCGCGCCGGATCCACGACCGCTGCGTTCTCAAGATCTACTGCAGAGACACCACGTTTAACGCTCATCACCATGCGCATCATGGCCACGTCACCAATGGTGACCTGCGGGTAAGCGCCTGACTGATAACACATTATATTAGGAACTACAGTGGTGCCTTGAATTAATTTGTCCCGTGACGGAGCTCGTAACTTAAATTACTCGTATGTCAAATTAATACGTTCCGGGTTCCCCCAAAAAACATATTTTCAAATAAGAAAAATAAACTTATAAATAACGAATATTGTATAAAAAAACAATACAGTTGATTGTACTGCAATAAACTGTTTTTATTAAGTATAACATACAGCATTTACCTTGGAGATCAGATGGCTCCACCTGCTAACGCGCATGTCTGACTAGCTATCGAGTGAGACACGGGATCTATGACATTCGCTATGCCAACTAGCGGTTGGGTGTCTAAAGCGCTTAACCTGAATTTTAGCAACTCAAAGCAAAAAAATCGGCCAAGAGATGCCTCGTATCTTGAGAAACTCTTTAGTTGGGACACTCAAGGTATCACTGTACTTATATATATTTATGTATTAAACTTTTCTATTTAAATCTATTTCAGAAAACTAACTGGCAAAATAGCTGTTTTTTAATTTAAGAGACAAAAATAACTAATTTTGGCAACAGTTACTGTAAACTGTTGGACCATACTGTAGGCTTTTGAAAAGTATTAATTAATTCAGTTCTCAAAAATAGGGCTGTCTGCCAAACAGTCACACACGTTCTGACTGATACGTGAAAAGCAAAAACAAACAAATAATTTTGTCAGAGAAACAAGGGGTCTAATTTTTTTTTCAAGCACTGTACATAGACATTAGACCAAACATGTAAGCGATGATTAAAACTAAACCAACCACCATCACCGCTCCACCAACTTTTTTTTTTAATTTACATGGTCTATGTGCAGTTTTAAAAAACCTAGGATATGTTGAATAATATTATTATGTTGTTGATTTAACTATTTGGTGCCATTTTCTTGCTTTCATCTCCAACCACCAGAGGGAGCTAGCGTACACCTCGCGTGAATCTTCTCCCACTCGCCGATTAAATGCCCATCCCTCGTCCTCTTCTCCGTCTGCCTCCCCATCTCGCCCACATTCCCGCCTTGCCTATGCATCCGTCCGACCTTCTTCGTATGCTGGTCCACCCCCGTCCCCTCAGGCTCACTCCTATCAGCACCAAAACCCCAACCACCCTGCCTTCTGCCCCTCTCCTAGTGCCATCCTAGAGCGACGTGACGTCAGACCAGATGAGGAGGCACCAGCATCACCGTCAAAGAGCATGGTGCTCCTAAAGAATGAGGCAGCGTATGCCGATCAGTATGCACTTGTCCATGGTGTTGCTTCACCCCAGTCCCTTGCAATTCGACGCGGCTCTCTGCGGTCCCTGAGCCCATATTCAGCAGCTGCCCTGCATTGTGAGCTCGATGCTGCCCTTTACAGGCACGGAGGACCGCTCTATGCTGATCCTTATGGTCCGATGGGCTTCCGAACTTTGCCATCCGGATCGCCGCAGAAGCTGGAGCCCTACAGGGGTCATTCTGGGCGGGGATCACCAGGAAGGCAGGGCATTCGAAAAGATGGGACAGTGTACGTAGAAGGTCATAAAGCACGAGTCGGGGGCCCTTTGTTGGACCAGATGTGTGTGATGGGTGGTGCAGGAGGTGAGGGAGTGGCACTGGCAGGATACGAAACCGAGACGAGGTGACTTTTAGAAATTTTCTCAAAATGACAAAAATAAAAGAATGAGATGGATATTTAATAGACAATTACTTAATAATTATTCTAATATTATTTTAATTTGTGTTTCAGGGAGCGAATGGAGGCCATGGAAAAGCAGATAGCCAGTTTGACCGGTCTGGTCCAAAGTGTTCTTACCCGACCCCCTGACAGTCCGTAAGATATATATTTTTAAATCATTTACAATATCCTACTTTACAATATAATACTTTTTACGCTGACATTAACTCATTTTGACAAAGCGTTTACCCATTTTTCATGAATAAATAAATAAATAAAATTTTATAATAGAGAAATGGACTGAACTGTACTCGTTTTTTGTTGCGAAAAAGACAGATTGACCAAGATTAATATTGGACATCTGGCACTTGCATTAAAGACGTATGAATGGATATTTATAGTAGTGTGTGACATATTTTCTTCCGCAGTGATAAGGCAGAAACAGCCAGTGACTGCTCAGCACCTGAGAGTAAGTCCTGCATGTGTGTGAATGTAAAATAAAAAAATAATCGTTTTAGGGGCGATGTGGTTGAACA
Organism: Bagarius yarrelli; assembly: GCA_005784505.1. Taxonomy (NCBI): domain Eukaryota; kingdom Metazoa; phylum Chordata; class Actinopteri; order Siluriformes; family Sisoridae; genus Bagarius; species Bagarius yarrelli. The sequence continues at coordinate 2,160,354 of VCAZ01000037.1, read as the reverse complement.
TAAAGCAAAATTATTATAGAGTTGATAATGCATTACAAACAGCTGTCCATGCTTCGATTTGCATGGCTTTAATTATCCGAATGATTTCTACTAACCCAATAAAGGGGTTGCTTGCGTGACTAATGATTGGAAACAAGACCACCATTGATTTTACTTCCTAAATCTGTCAGCAAGCTTTATTCCCATTCCAAACATGACATAAAAACAGCCTAAACATCCTCAACATTTCATTAGGATCCGGGTAAACCCTCAATTTTAATTGTTAATTTTGTGTTTCAGCTGGCAGGTCTAGAAAAGGAAAAGGTATTTCTTTGTGTGTCTGTCACACCGTTTTTTTTTTGCTACACTTCAATAAGGATGTTGTCGAGCCCACTGTTAATGACTGTTATTTTATCAGTTATGACAAAACTGAATAGAAAAAACAACTTAAGAGTAACCTGCCTATGTTTTGTGTACTGGATAGGAAAAAGTTAACTTCAAAAACATATCATACTCTATAGCATTAAAGCCACAACTTGGGCAAAATCTAAAGGAATTAAACAAACTGCAAAAATAATAAATGATCCAGCCAGACATGGCATGACAATTAACTGCATAAGTGTTTTATTGTTATAAATTTACTTTTTATAAATTTATAGTTTTGTTTAATGTTGGCTTGGTGGCTCTCCTTTTAGCTAATGCTGGTGGACACACAGAATGACTGGGAGTGCTTGTGTCTTTAAACTTAATTCTCTTCAGCCGTAAATAAACTAAAAGCATAATGCAAACAAAATCCTTTTCCAAAAAAACTTCTTTTCCTTTTCTAAATATTTTTTTTTGATATTCTTTAATCTTTTCTTTTCAAATTCTTTTTCTTAATATTTACTTAATACTTTTTTCTTTTCTCTTAATCTTGTCTTTTCTTAATATTCTTCTTTTGCTTACTCTTATCTTTTCTTAATATTCTCTTTTCTATTGCTTAATCTTTTCTTTTCTTTTTCTGTTTTTTTTTTCCGCCTATACCAGGGCTGCGCCCCATGCCTGGTGCTGCCTAAATGATCTAAATGTCAGGTGCCTCGCATTCTGCTGATTAGGCGGCATGGTGGCGTTGCCTGGCAACTGCGCTCTGTTGTGTCCGCGGACACGCCTGACTAAAAAAACTCGGAGTACCTCTCCGCGAGTTTGCCTGCCGCGAAGTCCATGGTGTTCAAACAAGTGCATTTATATAAAACTTTAATTTACAGTCAGAGCCCTGTTTAGTTTTTATATAGGTAAATTACAAGAGTATTACATTTGTACTAGTTTTTTCATAACTGATCAAATGAAAAACAGTAAACTGAAGAGATCTGATACCCACTGTAGACAATACGGAATGGGATTGGGTGAAAATCGTAGGTCCCTGACATTAAAAGACCCTGTTGCAATGTGTGTGTGTGTAAGTAATGTATGTACTGCATCCTCTGACCACTGGAATGAACCCTAAATCGACACTTTCATCAGTGGCATGTTCTGTTCCCTTTTTTCCTTCCAAAGAGAGCAATAGCGCTGATGACCAGCTTGGATGCAAGTCATGTGTTTACATTAGAAAAACATAGATGTGTGTTGCATGTACGGTGTGTGTGTCGAGGTGATGTGATGAAATGAGGCCTTGGATACATTCTGTCTGTATCCCTGATTTGGCTGATGTGAATGAAGTAAAAGTTGCCTCAATTTTCATGGTAATTTGCAGTCTAATTGTATACTACTACAAAAAGATACTGGTTTAAAACATGCAGACGTGCTTACAAGTCAACTTTCATGTGATTTTGACCTTTTGCTAAATTAGTAAACCGATTCAACCTTCCTAATTAAGTTTCGTTAGCTATCTTTAACATTAGCTAACTTGCTTAAAATCACTTAATTACAGGTAAGTACATTTAAAGTCCAAATAGGAGTTGTTTAACCTGACCCTTGCTGCCTCTTAAAGTTCATTCTTTTCCTTGGTAGCCACGACTCCCTCAGCTCCTCTGGCTCTGATGCCACCACCGCCTTCTGGCACTTCTCAGCCAATTACAATGTCACGCTTTCAAATGCAGCTGCATCTTAGTGACTTGCAACGGAGTACGACGGAGCTACGCAAACAGCTGTCACAGTTACGCAAGATACAGGTGTTGCTGTTTGTTTCCAGCAAAATCTACCTTTGCTAAAAGAAACTTAAGGAATGATTTGATTGGGTTTGCTTGCTTTTTTAGATGCAGAATCAGGACTCTGTGCACACTTTGCTGAGGCAAGCAGAGGCCGATTTGGGTCTTTGCCTAATCGAAGCATCTCGGACACAAGAAGAAGATCCTCTACAACGCCAGCGCCTCCTCGTGGAGGAAGAAAGGCTGCGTTATCTCAATGAAGAAGAGCTGATTATACAGCAGCTACAGTGAGTTCCCACCAATATGTCACTATTGGTTTCATTAATACCTTCATTAATATCCAATGACCAGTTAGACCTCTGAAGCTGTACCGGTTTATTGTTCTGTAGCTAGTACCAAAGTAAATAGAATGGCAAACCAAATTGTTAATCCCACAGTCAACAGGGAATGTGGTGATGGCATATACAGGAACATGAGACCCTCAGCAGTGCTAAAATCTGCTTAATTGTATTTCAGTGACCTGGAACGTTCAGTGGAGGAAATGAAGACAGGGGCGGGACTAAACCATCGCTTAGTAACAGAACAAGAAGTGGAACAAAAAAGTCAAGAGCTTCGGAGGCTTGGGGAGACACTGACCAAACTCAAGAGTGAGGGCATGAACACAACTTACCATTACTAGTTATACACAAACCAGCATAATGCTCACAGCCAGAACCCAGACTAATTAAAAAAGCATTTAAAATGTAAGGGTGTGTGTCTGTCTAGACCAATTTCCAATGCTGCAAAGTAAAATGCGTGTGGTGCTTCGAGTGGAGGTCGAGGCAGTAAAGTTTCTGAAGGAGGAACCTCTGAGGCTTGATGCTTTACTTAAACGTTGCAGAAACATTACAGATACACTCGCCCTACTGAGGAGGTAATGCACACTTGCAGAAACACTCACATGGCTAAAAAGGGTATAGGTACACATAGCCATTAGAGTAAAAAAAAGCATAGTGCAAAGCACCTGTACTTAGACAAAAATCCAAACAATCCACAGCAGACTTGAATTATTCCCAATTGTTTGTTTGTGCACACAGGCAGGTATCCGAAGGCCTGTGGAAGACTCCAGAAGACTTTAGCAGCTCCAGTGATGTGGATTTTACAAAAAGCTGTGATCTGGACATTCTAAACAGCCCTTCTCTGACCAATCTATCTGACTTTACAGGCACTTTAACAACCTCCACATGTCTGTCAAGCTCCTTGACATCCAACTCTGCCAACATAGGTACTATATTTAATAATTCATCACTCCCACTAAAATGGGAATGATTTGGGATGCTACAGGATAAGGGTTAGTAAACTTGTGCATAAAGTGTTGTGCTACTTTAATTATTACCCAGGTGATATTCTTTACATGTCTGTCAATGTAAACTCTATATGCATTCCTATAGATTGATTTAGCTTTTTTTTCAGGCTCTGGTGCCAGTCTGTCTAGTGCTCTTGGCACCGGTCTGGGTTCAGGTCTGAGTAGCAGTGCGGGTTTAGCAGGCACAACAACTCTTGGGAACTGGCTGGCAAGCACAGGAGTTGTGGACAGCAGCATGCCCGAGCAGAATGGCACCTCAGCAAGCACACTAAAGAGCAGAGGAATTGAGGATCTGCCTACACGAAGAGATATGGACAAAGGGGTGTCCGTAGAAGTTCGCCTGGTAGGTCAGGTTTCTGGTGTTGCTTTATTGGCATGGTTTATGAAAATCGTTTGCTATCATGGCATGGTAGCTAAGGTTTTCAAAGCCCGGGGACAAAGTCAGTGCTTCTCCTGGTTTTAAAGAACGAAAAACCTGCATTGTCTGGCATATTTTTTAGGGTATGAGGAGAATGAAAAAAGTAAAATAATCAAGGCAACAACGGTCTTTTAAAGATATAATTAGGTAAAATGATAAAGATACCAGTGGGTGTGAATCTAGGAAGCACAACCTTTCAGATTTTGTTGTAGGAAGGTCAAACTTGTATTAAAGGTCAGACTCTTCGTTTGAAGTACCGTGTTAATACTACCATTGGTGGTTTCCATGTTCCGAGCATTACAGTACAGCTGAGAAAAGGTTTTTATAGGTAGGTCTGGGTGAGGGGTAACAATATAATCTTCCTGGCACCAACAAAAGTGTACCTCTTA